>CM052315.1:23082133-23162079 GCA_028455605.1 Lasioglossum malachurum
CAGAGTTTAGTTCCGCTTCCATTTCCGTTAGGTCTGTGATTGTAATATGGTGTTCACGTAAAATGTCAGTTTCAAGTTTAAGCAAAGCTTTTTGATTTTTTAAATATCCCCTTTTGTCGTAATAATGTCCAACACCAAGAGAGAACGTACAGAAAGCGATAATGAGGACGATTGGGTTGGACCATTACCTTCAGAAGCTGCACCACAGAAAAAACAGAAAGGTTCATAATCTTTTTTATTAGTTGTATTATTTTATACACACAAAAGTGATGAATAAAATCATATAAAACTCCTATATTTTTTATCTTATATTTCATAAGAGACTGCAGTATTGTTCTCATTCCTAATCTTGATGTTGTACATAGTTTTTATTCAAAAACAAGATTTAAAGTTATATTATGATCTATTGTTATCACATAACCTTGCACGATACTTTTCAAAACATAACTGCATGTAGTAAATTTTGTGTGAACATGCTTCGATAAACATTGATAATGCAATGTTAGTTAATGTAATTTTGCAGTTTTGGAGTATGAGCAAGTTTACATAGAGAATTTACCCTACTGCGAATGCTACGAGAAGTCTTATATGCACAGGGATGTGATTAATCACATTTTAGTCACAAAGTTAGTATATTATAGTTTTATTCTTGATTGTTACCGAATGTATGACATCGTATTTATTTTTCTTTATTTATGCAGGTCTAATTTTGTGATAACGGCTAGTTGCGATGGACATGTTAAATTCTGGAAGAAGCAAGATGAGCTCATTGAGTTTGTTAAACATTTTCGTGCCCATTTAATGGCTATACAATCAATGGCAGCCAGCTGTAACGGTGTTCATGCATGTACAGTCAGTTTAGATAAAACAATCAAAATTTTCGATGTTATCAATTTTGGTAAGTATATCTATAATTCTAATCTGACATTCTGATGTATACTTGTTTAACACTAAACCTACCACGAGGGGTCAGATGACCCATTTTATATATTTTATTTGACAATTATTGAAATTATAAAGGCGTTTTCATGGGAATTTATTTAATATATTTTTTGACTCCAGCATATAGTATAGTAAACATCGCACAAAATATAAATAAATTGAATCTTGTTATTTTTATAATACTGTTGGTAGGCTTAGCGTTAAAGGGGTAGACTCGTTTTCAGGATTGCAAGGGTGTGGGATGCGTCTTCTCAATTCTCGATAATGCAAAGATGGAGGGGTTTTCGGTAGTCAAACGGCTAGATAAAACATCAGTTGAGGCCACGATTGCCCTCAAAAGTCCTATTTTTACGTTTACAAGGCGTAATTTACATTATTTGGAAGCATACAGCTGCGCATGTAGCTATTTTCATAAAG
This sequence comes from Lasioglossum malachurum, assembly GCA_028455605.1. NCBI lineage: Eukaryota > Metazoa > Arthropoda > Insecta > Hymenoptera > Halictidae > Lasioglossum > Lasioglossum malachurum. The sequence continues at coordinate 23,083,493 of CM052315.1, forward strand.
CTGAGACAGCTACATGCTGCCGAATAATGCAAATTATGCCTCGTAAACATAAAAATAGGACTTTCGAGGGAGACAGCGGTTAGATTAGAAAAACCCCATCTTTACATTATCGAGAAATGAGATAGCGCACCCCGCACAATCCTAAAAACGTGTCAACCCACTTAACTAATTGAATTTCTGTTGAAGATGTGATTAATATGATTGAATTTCTGTTGAAGATATGATTAATATGATCAAAATGGACTTTATACCTCTGTGTTCTGAATGGATATATTCAGCGGGAGATGCAATATCTGCTCTAGCAGTCTCAGCTCAAGAATCGAACAAAATTTTCGTTTACGATGGACAAGGAACTGGAACACCATTGCATATCTTTGAAAGATTACACACTAAGCCTGTTGTTGCCATGAAGGTAGGACAAATTAGTCTGTTTATTTGCAGAATAATCCTGTTAATTACATAAATTTATTTACTTGTAATATACTCCTGCTAATCACATTAATCTATTTATTTGTAGTACAATTCTGCTTTTGAAACGTGCATTTCTGTGGACAAAGCAGGAATTCTAGAATATTGGACAGGACCTAAAATGGAGTACAAGTTTCCCAAATGTGTTACGTTCGAGTCAAAGTTGGACACAGACTTGTTCGAATTTGCAAAGAACAAGACTTATCCGTGTGGTTTAGCTGTATCTCCAGATGGTAAGAAGTTTGCTTCGTTGAGCGGAGATAGGAAAGTTAGAGTGTTCAATTTTCGCAGTGGAAAATTGTACAGGGTATTCGACGAAACGCTGCAGAGATTTACAGAGTTGCAGCAAATGACTCAGCAGTTGCCAAATATGGAATTTGGCAGAAGGTATGTTGTTTATTAACATTAGGTTTACGGAGCTCTAGAAATGACTATTACGTATTATTTTATAAACATAACAAGTAAGTATGTGTTTATCTAAATTTTTGGCCATTTTTCCAATAATACATACCCCAAGAAATGAATTTGGTAAATAATTCCTCAGGGAAATATCTTTACAATCTTAATAATCGTAAATTAAGAATATTAGAACCCGTCATTTTGACGGGTTCCGTAAACCTAGTGTTAAGAAAATTCATTTATCTGTATATACTTAATTTAACTGTCTTTGTGTCATTTTTAGGATGGCAGTTGAAAGAGAGTTGGACAAAACAGAAACCAACTTGGGTAATATAGTGTTCGATGAATCTGGTTATATGATTTTGTACAGCACAATGTTAGGAATCAAAATTGTAAATTTGTACACGAATCGGTGCGTTAGGATTATGGGGAAGCCTGAAAATATTCGTCCCATGCAGCTAGCCCTGTTTCAGGTATTTATATTAACATAAATATTAGTGCAAAACTTCTGCACTGACTTAATATGTACACTATCGCTCAAAAGTACATACTTATTTGGACACTTGCGAAATGTGTAATAGCAACGCCTAAAAGTTACTTCAGCATCTAAAATAGTGACTAAAATCGATCTTTATTACTTTCTTATGGAATATCTAACGTTTTAATTTAAAAACTAACTATGTGGAAACTTACCAATACACATTAGATTAAATACGAGATTCGTCGATGTATCCACCGCGATTAGCTATTACCGCTTGCACTTCATCGCGGCAATCTTTCTATTAGTTTTTTATTCTGTTAGTATTTTATTATTAGTATTTGTATCGAAAAATTTTCTGAATTCGCTCTGCATCTTAGAAATGAAACAATGGAAAACTTGAAATCCTTTCAAGCACCGAGATCCGATCCGCTAGATTTCGTATTTGTGGATAGAAATGATATTATTGCATTTTCATTATATAATTTGTACATAAAAATAAATTTTATTGTGCTATGATACCACAATATACATAATAATAATAACCACAAGTGACGAAATTGTTTTAAATATTTTTTCTACTAACTTAAACTAAGTTTTGCAGAGAAAAAGGAAGTGTCCACACACTTTTGAGCGGTAGCGTACATGTATGTGCGTACATGTATGAACGTTGTAACGTTCCTAAACCTTTGCAATTGTTAATGTAATCATTTTCATGTTTGTGAAACACAAAGGGAAAGGCGAGGAGAACAGCAGCTGTGACCGTAGAAATGGAAGCATCAGAGAACCCTACGCTGGAACTGAACCGTCCTGATCCCACTCTGTTCTGTACAGCTCACAAGAAGAATAGGTTTTACATGTTCACAAGACGGGAACCGGACGACACAAAGAGTCAAGAGTGCGACAGAGATGTTTTCAACGAGAGACCGTCGAAGGAAGATATTATATCTTCCACAGAGGCCACCAACATGCAAAAGATCTTCGATACCGCCATTATTCACACAACACTCGGAGATATTCACGTGAATCTGTTTGGCAAAGATGTTCCGAAGACAGTAGAAAATTTCTGCGTTCATTCGAAGAACGGCTACTACAATGGACACGTGTTCCATAGGGTAATCAAAGGGTTCATGATCCAAACAGGTGATCCTACCGGAACTGGAACGGGTGGAGAAAGTATATGGGGAGGGGAATTCGAGGATGAATTTAAATCCCATTTGAAGCATGATAGACCGTATACTTTGAGCATGGCGAACGCGGGACCGAACACGAATGGCAGTCAGTTTTTTATTACTTTGACACCTACTGTAAGTTATTAATATAATATTATTAATTGAAAAGTGAGTCGGTACCGTGGAATGTCATTTCAATGAATATTTTTTTCAGCCTTGGTTGGACAACAAACATACAGTATTCGGCAGGATAGTAAAAGGCATGGAGGTTGTACAAAATATCAGTCAGGTGAAAACGAATCCAAAAACTGATAAACCTTACGATGACATTCGGATAGTCAGTGTCAGTGTAAAATAATAATTATTATACAATAAAAATCTGTAATATATTTTTATACATTTCTGTCTTTGTGATATTCGTTCACTTTTCCGTTGAACCTTCCAGTTTTGATTCTTTCTTTCTTTGGTATATAATGCCTCTTATGAAGTTGTATGTGCTTGTCAAAAATGTAAACGCGTTTACGGCGAATAAGTTGTAATTCTTTGGTATAATTATCAATGAATATCTGTAGAATAATTATTGTTAACAGTTGGTTTGATTAATTTAATTGTTTATCGATGAGGAATTTATTGCAGTTTGTGTGTAGTTTTTATATACCTGGACCAAATAGCGCCTGTTACCATAAGACTCGCAGTTTGACTTAGGGAGATTGTGTTTTCGGGTCGATTAATATCTCCTATTCCTGCTGCCACCAAACCCCATTTAAAAGTTGGAGCCCAAAAGAATACAGTCGTCGGACCTAGATTTATTAATATTAAATAATATGTTTTCAAACATTGATCGTTGTTTATTGAAAATGGTTACCAACCTGCGGGATGTAAAAAAACAGTACGCAATTTTTGCGGTAGAAAACAAGATATTCTATACATAAGATTTTGATAAAGTTTTCCTTTTTTGGGTCTTTGCATGGTAGACCAATAAAATTGCCACTTTCAAATATCCATAATTTCAACTATTTATTTGAATCCGTTCGCAAATTATTCAATTAATCATTTGTAATCGCGAATCAAAAAATAAGCTTGCCAATTGTTATTAAAAATATTACCTACTATATATGTACAGAGAGGAAATGAGAAAGAAGCTAGTTCTGATCCATGCCACAGATTTAATAACAGTAAACTGGGTTCTGTTTCTTGCTAAAGATGGTGTAGGTTCTGTTCCACGCTAAAGATGCTGTAGGAGCTGTTCCAGGCTAAACATGATGCGGAGACAAAAGTGGCACGGCCAAACTCCGGGCGTGAGCACTCTCATTTCCTCTCTACTTCTACTATCCCATTTCAGCGCCATAAGCCATGAGCAGACTCCAACTCCAACATCCCACCACAAACGAGTTGTCTATGATCCCACGCTAAGATCGTAGACTGGTCAACTGGCCATGTATTAGTATGGTCATCAGAGAGGGAATAAAATGTATTCCCCTCGATTTCCCCGATCTGGCATTTCTAGCTAATGATCATTTTTTCGCGATGTTTGCGATTCGATTATGTTTCGGTTCTCCAAATTATCCGCTGTCACACGTCTCCAATCTCACAAAAATAACGAAAAAAATTCAAAATTAATTCGAGTAATGGCGTAGCACATTTAAGAACATATATTTAGGCAACTGATAACAAAACCTTAGTCAAATTTTCAGACATTGAGACGCAAGATAACACTTATCGGAATTCAAAATGTGTTGCAATGGCCAGAGGAATAAGGTTTCCTGTTGGAACGACATGGAAGAATTAAAATACTTGATGTGTGCCATCGAGTGTTGGTCTGTACAACTTCACAGCTATTTCTACACATGCATATTTTACATTTTAGTTGCATTGTTGTTGTTGTTGCATTTTTTTAGTCAGTGTCCAAAAATGCCACCACCACCCGTGTGTACTATGTTATTGCCACCAAGGATCGAAGAGCTACCTGCTTACATCCCTCCTCCAGCCCCTTGTTGTCCTCCACCTCCTTGTTGTCCTCCACCCAAACCATGTCTTCCTCTATGCATTGGTCCTTTCCCTGCACCCCCTTTGAGATGCCCTCCATGTCCTCCAAAACCCTGTTGTCCACCGTGTTGTCCTCTACCTTGTTATCCAGGTAAGTATACCTTACACAGGGTGAGTCTCGTAACGTGATGATCACAAATACAGTAAAGTCGCGATTTAGCTCCCTGAAGATCTCAAGAAGATGCAGTCATAAAAAAATAGTATCCCTACAACGCGGCGCGCCGCGCCGTACACGATCTCCGTTTCTGCTCGTAACAGGCGATGGGAGCTAGATCATGACTTTACTGTAACTCGTAAGTTATTTGTCGTACGAAAAAATGTTTTCAACAAAAGTTGCATGGTTTCCTGGGCGACATACAGTGCTCTAATCTGTTTTTCTATTACTTTGCTTTTTTATCGCTTTTTTATCGCTTTTTTATTGGTTTGTTTATAGGCCCGTACTGTTAGACATTGTTGAAGCTAACCGAAGATTGTTACACAAGTAAGTAGCATTTGATCGTTCAAGGAAAGCTTTGAAAAAACACAAAGGATTATTGAATAACAATTTATCACGTATATACTTTTTATTTTCATTCCAGGACTAACTGATTTTGTTCACACATGCGATTGAAGTACCAATTCGGAAAACTATCTATATGTAAATTAAATGCGATTGATGTTGCTTGTAAATAATGGTTAAAAAAAATATAAACGACGAACAGTTTGTGAAAGCTACAAAAAGCTACAAGAACAATAATTAAAATACGAAATTATTTTACACAAGAATTTTATTTGGATTTGATACGGTCCCTTGGGTCGGCGCTTAAAGTAACACTTATTTCTTAATGGATCAATTCGATAGAGAACACTCTAATCACTTAAACTGTTAAGCCTAGCTTCGACGAATTTAAAAGATTTTATACAATAGCAATAATAGAAGAGTGACTAATATTTTACAATGAAATCATCAGGTTCTTCACGAACGAAGAACATCCTTCCCATCTTTCCAATGGAAAACGTATTGAAAAGGCCGGAACAAAGGAGTTCGCAAATAATTCACGATCAATTACCAATGAATTTGCAACCATGTATGTACATCGTTATCTTTCGTTAGTCGTCTTGAAAATAGAATATTCGTTCTTATTCCTTCAGCTTCAGCAGACTAAAAAGAGGAACTCATTGTTAATTGATCGACACTCGACGCTCGCAAATATTCTTCCTCTTTTGCGTACACTGTACACTATACGCTCTATACATAGGTCCGTGTGAACTTTATATTCTACGTATAGCAAACTAGAAATGAAATTATAATGCTAGTATAATTAGTGGGGTTCAATCATTTTAGAAGTAGATTCTTACAATAAATAAAAATAGTGTTTGATAGATATACTTAATCCTTTGCGGACGATATGCCATATTGGCGACACGAGGCCCAAATATCTAAATCCTAAAGTTCCAAACAAATGATTTAATTGTTTAACTACTTAAGATCCTAATTAATAATCTAGCTCTTCGAGGGAAGTATTTCAAAAAATCCTCGTCCGCGAGGGGTCAAATTATGTTAATGTCTTTTGAAAGACTTAATTATATGACCATGACGTGCGAGAACCCGAAAATTTCAAGATTCTCGGATTTACCGGGATTCCCGAAAAGTAGGATTTCTCGACACACATAATTTATTCCTTATATATTTATAAATATATTATATAATATATCTAATATAATATAAATATTTAATTATTATACAAAATTCTTTTCATTGAAATGTTGATGTTGTCCATCACGAATTGGATTTCACAAAATCACAAAACGATTTTTATGTAAAATAAAAATTTCTACTTGATTCGCAATCAACTGGAGTGAAATAAAAATTTATTTTCTTTCTTAGTATGTTCATATTATAATAGGCCAAATGTTTTCACTGATTCGAATTACACCTACTCTTTTTTGCAATAAATGCATAAAGATTCGCTGTCTAGTCATATGTGATATTCTCGAAATTTTCGGGAAACTCGATTCATCCGGACTCATCCCGACCATCGGGTTCTCGCACACCCCTACTTACGACGCAACGCTCCCTCTATACGCAGAGTGTCGATAAATTAAATACAAATTGTTAAATGACATCGTATATCCGCGCAGATACTTAATTATTATCTAAAAAATGATGAATATATTTGGTAAAATATTTCACTGAAACGTTATATGTACTGGTATTCAATATTTCCCTGCAGCAAACGTCGATGTTTAATTTGAGGCTATCTTGCGTGCAAACGGCGCGGCGAGCAGAAAAATTCAACTTCGGAATTGAAATTAAAACGGGAAGAGAACGATCGTGACGATATCGATCGAAATCAATTTTCGCGGACGAAAAGCCGGAAAGACAGAGTACCGTGATTACGTGACCGGAATTCATCTTAACAAGGATTCAATGCGAGGAAACGTTCTCAAGGAGAGAGCTCGAGGACCAAGTCGTCTACAAATAATCAAGATTATTTCGAGCAAGAGGAAAGAGCACGGAAATTTCAATTGCGAACCTTTCCTCCTCTGTGTACTTTAAAAACTGCGAGCAACTTTTAAATTGTTTTGGCGGAAAAAACTCAAGAAATTCCGCCCATTTTTCGGTGCAATTGTTCCGTTCAATGTAGCTCGTACAATCGTTCGTACACAATACCATCACTCCTAATTACATCCGCTAATGAAAAGGAAATGATTATTGTTCGCGCAAAATTAAATTCCTTTTTACAAAGTCGTCGTCATAGACCACAAATTGAATAAAAGCGAATGATCAATATTCTATGAGAAATTAATATTCGTCTCTGAAAGCAATTCTCGATATGACATAACGCCAATTGTCTCGTTGGATTATTTACTACATTATTGATCGTACTTTTCTATCGTTGCTAAGCGTTAATCGTACATTTTAAAATATTTTCCGCAGCGTTCCAATATTGTTTCGTACGAGGCGTCCAACGACGAGCCCGAAATTCGCGTATCGTCACTCGGGATCGACGTTTCTCATTCGATTCGATGGAAAATGTCTCGAAGCATATCGCCTGTGAATTTACAAAACGGTACGTTTGCATTCCTTCAATTTCAGTTCTTCTTAAAACTCGACGTTTTAGGGAAATGCTTTTACGACATTCGCCTCCCTTCAATATCTCCGATCCTCTCCGAAAAGTATTCATCCGTTCCAAGAAAAATATTTTCTTCTCTTTCTGCGAGATCACTCCCCGAAAAATCTCTTTTGGACGCCGCATATTTTTACCAGAAGAAGAATCTTACATATTTATTCACGATTTCTTTATCGCGATATTTCGTTTTACAGTAGGACCTCCATCATCCTGCATGGTTTTTCGTTGTCTAAACGATTCATTGTACAGTAATATTGAATTTAAATCTACATATAATAATAAAAAGTAAAATCTTTTTCAAAGTTCTTTAATGTCGCAAATAAAATTTCATTAGAAGAAGGTATTCGAGAACATATTGTCGTGTAACCTGCACAGATTTTTACGCGGAATAAACTGACAGCAACAATTTCGAAAACAATTTGGGCGTTTTAATTGTATTCATTTAGACGTAATTGTATTACGAATGTTGGCCGTTCTACTGTACATACGTAGTTAGATTTTACGCACACAGTAGTCGAGAAACGCTATTGTCACGCATAAAGTGAAGCAATTCTACAAAAATCATCTTCAACGAAAATGATCGATAAAACGTAACTACTTATATTCTTAAAAATATATTAAAATTAGCAGCGTACAAAAATAATGATTGAGCACATTAAAATGGCGTCGACTACTAGGGGTTGCAACGTGTGCTATTCAAGAAATCATTACACAATGAATAATACATATTTCTTAAACAAAGTGGAGCTAAAAGATAATAAATCGGATAACAATCTGTGTACGTTCTTCTATAAATATACCCGCGACAAAATGATCTCGAAACAAGAACTGAAAGTATAGCTATCACTTTATGTGTCGTAACGATAACGGAACTTCCGTTCAGAGTTTCTTTGGGAAACGTTAGAGAATGAAGAGATTCTCACAGCTCTTCGTTTTCCTTTTAAATCCCAGCAGGTGCTTCAAGATCCTTCTGCGGTGCTTGCTTCTCCTCCGTCTGGTCGCTTGATCTCGATCCCGTTGCGGATTCAGCTTGATCTGTGCCAAAATGCCGACCAATAGCTCGTCCACGTGGTGCGCCAGCCCCGAGGAAGTTTCGATGAATTTGCAACCGCAGTTGTTCGCCAAACGTCGGCCAGCTGCGGGAACATTCAATTGAAAATTTGTTAGACAACTTCGACCACTATTTGCAAATTCTATTAACACCGTATTCGCATTTGTTCTGGAATTTAGTACAGCAAAGTTGTATCGTGCCACTTAAGCAATTTCGGTGCCTCATTGAAATCGATTGCATTAACAATGACTAATTTATGTATTATTCTAATTCTGGAAGCTCTCAAAAATCATTTCTACCCCTAAATTAACCTTCATCCGTCCCTCGTGTCAATTCGACACAGTTTTCCGGAAATAAGTTGTACCGTTCTGTTATTTATAGATTTTGCACGAAGTTTCGTGACTTTCATTTTTTAAATGCGAAACACAAAGATGAAAAAACGACGATGTAAAAATGTGAATGTTAACACATCAATTTGAAGATAAATCGGAAAATAATTGTTCACTCTGTTATTTATTAGTAAATTGCGGGTCTTTATGCATTTATAGCATCTGAAAATTCTCAAGAAATGCTATAATATATAATTCGATAGAATTTAGTAGGATTTTTGTTTGTTTTAGATCTCTACGAAGGCTGTTCGCATGAAAAATAGGATTTTATTCCATTCCACTTGCTTAAAATTCGTCTATAAAAATTGGAAATTGCATAAACACGTCCGCAGTCTATTTATTAGATTCGGTTCGTGAGATGAGGGACGGATGAGGATTAATAACATTTTATTTGAATATAACAGAATACTGACATTTACCACAAGATTTCATTTCCATCTAATTTCTGTCATAAAAGAGTGCATCAACTCAACAATACGAACAACATGCATTTTCGTGTTAACTCTTAATTGTACTGCAATTTGGGCACTATACTCGATTTCACGAAAGTTCAAGTCATTAATGGATTAATTCCGCGGACAATGGGGTCTCATCGACGCAAACATCGCACGATATTCGTGGTTAATTCTTCCCGAATTTACCGTTCGAATCTAATTTTGTTTACTACGTTGTTTTCGTGGTTTTGCTAAAATAAGCTTCGTTTATCCGGAAGCTTTTTCTTCCTCTATTTTTAGCCACGCACTGTAGCGATTGGTTTCCGTATCGAAGCGAAACAAGGTGAGGAGCCGTATCTAATAATAAATACATATATAAACAATGGAGTGAAGTCTGAACACGGACATTGAGGCGGGACAGATTTGGGGTAATGCCACTCGAAAGAGGTCTCTCGACGGAAATCGATTTTATAGAACGAAGGTATTGGGTCGTGCAATAAGTTCGCTCGGATTTGGACAATATGTAGGGTAACCGTGGGAGCCAAGTGGAATCGGAAAGTGAACAGACCTCGCTAGTGCATCATTATGTGCTCATATTCCCTTATTCGCCGCAATTGCATCGAATTTTCCACCGGACAAAATAATACGCGGAAAATAAGATATGAGTCCTCGACCTTGCGATGTGTTCCACTGTGTCCAATTTATTATGGAACTTGCATAATTTCCGTCGAAAAATTCATTTATTTTTAGCAATTAATCCTGAAGGATTTCCAGGATAAAAACATATATTTGCGCACTCCCTTGGGCTACTGGCTGTCTCTGTCCCGAATTTCAGCTTCCTATGTCTTCTGTGTTATGCGATTTTTTTTACTGTTACAGAGGACAGAGGACTAACATCACTTTAATTTTAACACTCGATCCTGGAGGATTTCCGGGATTATAACACATTCGTGCACCCCCTTTTGGGTTAACGACCCCCTGTGTACCAAATTTCAACTTTCTACGCCCTCTGCGTTTTGAGATTCTTTTATCGTTACAGAACTGGCAATTATGCAGGGTGAGCCACGATTCGTGACCAGTAGAGATTAAAAACAAATTTTGCATTTTTTCATTCTTTGTGGTTTTTATTGCAAATAACCAATAAGACCGAAAAACCATCCTACGGTGTTCTAAAAAATTCTGCTCGTTCCACTAAAAAGTGTAAAATAAAAAAATTTTATAAAAAAAAAATTAATTAAAAATGCACTAAACACGAACTTAAATACAATTCAATCTTTTCTTTTCTTTTATTTTTTTTGTTATAAAATTTCTGGGTTTCTGTTATTAGCATGTATAGCACGGTTTCAACATTATTAGAGGACCGCGACATTTGCCGAGATTCAGTTTTGTTCTGAATGTAGAAAATTCGCTGCCCTGGTAAATATCATGAGGAAATTTCTTTGAAATTGGAAACGAGATTTCTCGTTCGTCTCGGTAGATTCTCTAATTGTTCCTATAGATTAGAGAGCACGAGCAAAGAGAAAAACCTATTCCAAGAGAAGATTAAATGTATAGGACGTCTGCCACGTGTTCAAGAGGACGACAAAAGGAAAAATGGCAGTGTCCGGTCGCCGGAGAGATACTGGCAAGTGCTTGCTTTCAGACATTTTATGCAAACATCCACCCACATACTAGGTTTTCTACTAGATCTTATCTGCGGGCCAGACGGGTCTTTCGTCTTCCATTTGCACGGCAAAACGAGAAACGGTTCGTAACAGACTCGAGTCCCATTAGTTCGGTTGCTGAACATTGCAGTTCCGGTCATCGCAGGATTGTAATGTTGCTACGAAGTTTTGTTGTTCTAGCAGAGAGAGAGAGAGAGAGAGGCACGCAAAGAAACGAGTGTTTGCGGAACACGGGAATTTACGAGGAAAATCGTAAAATCACTTTCCTCACATTTTTATGAAGCTCTGAGCCTTTCCGGCTTACTCGCTTAACTCCAAGATTAATTCTCAAAGGATTTTATTTTCACTTTGATGAAATTCTACAAATGGAAGATAATTTGTGGATTTAAAGTGGGTTAATAGAACCAAGTCAGAACAGTGTCCCAGTCAATGTAACATATTCCCGTCTTTATGGCAGCATCAGAGAGATGGTTCAGTTGTATCTTGGTGACCAGAAATCCTCCGGTGAGATATCAGCTATATGCAGGAGCAGTCGAACATCCTGTTATGCCGTTGGTAGCAACTTGGTCAACCCGACATGGCTCGAGACTTTATACATAATACCCGGGGTAGATAAGGGGTCTCGATATTCTATGCCGTTCTATGGAATACATGACACAACCGTACGTCCACAGTGTGCTAAAGTTCTGTGGATCGTACGTACAGAACGTCCGCAAATCTGTGTACAGTGCTCGTGTCATTTTTAGGATGGCAGTTGAAAGAGAGCTGGACAAAAAAAAATTTTTTTATTTCCCACTTTTTAGTGGAACGAGCAGAATTTGTAGAACACCGTAGCAAAGAATGAAAAAATGCAAAATTTGTTTTTAAGGGACCAATCGGGAGACACCCTACAAAATGCAAAAGGTTTCGTTCCGATTGGATCATCCATCTCGGCGTAATCGGTGAACATACATAGAAAAGAAAGCGAGCTAACGAAAACGTGGTAAAAAAGGCGCATACAGATCGAATTGAGTAACCTCCTCCTTTTTCGAAGTCGGTTAAAAACAGAAACCAACTTGGGTAATACGTATAGTGTTCGATGAATCTGGTTAGGAATCAAAATTGTAAAGTACACGAATCGGTGCGTCAGGATTATGGGGTAGCCTGAAAATATTCGTTCCATGCAGCTAGTCTTATTCGAGGTATTTATCTATGTATATTCATAATTGCCAGATTCTATCCTCTGTAATAGTAAAAAATCTCGAAACACAGAAGCCATAGAAAGCTGAAATTTGGTACAGAGACAGACGGCAGCTCAAAGGGATGCATCAATGTGTTTTTATCCTGGGCGGGCTTCAGGATTAATTGCTAAAATTAAACCAGTGCTATATTTAAGTTCCTCTGTGACAGTAAAATGGCATACTTCCAGAAATAAAGCAGCCGTTGATTTTTCAACGGGGAGCTAGTGTTAACAGAAATATTAGATCAATATGCAGAAGGTATAATAGCCGGGATAGATAAGGGGTTTCAATATTCTATGCCATTCTATGGAATATATGACATAACCGTTCGTCGACAATGTGCTGAGATTCTGTGGATCGTCCGTATAGAACGTCTGCAAAAGTCTGTGTACAAGGCTTTACTTACCGACCGACGAGACCTCCCGTTTTCGCTCGAGGTCGACCTTGTTCCCGACGAGAATCACCCCGTGGCTGGCCATGTAATCGCTCTTCCACAAATACAGCAGAGTCTCCTCGGCCACCTTCAGGCTCAGCCGGTCCACCACAGAGTAAACCACCACGTAAACGTCGGGGTTGTACGTCGAACAGAATGTCTCCACCTGGACGGGACAAGGAAATTAATGCCACTTCAGGCCGGAAGTCACTCGGAGCCATGGATCTTCGGCTTTCAAGATTTTTAGCCTTCGGATTAATACTGGAATCACCGAGCCATCGACAAGATTGAATTCGGTTTTAGATTTAACCTTCTGCAGTCGGAGTTGTTTTCACTCGAACAATTAATCAATTCTTCCGACCTAGAATAATTCTACAGGGTGTTTCTTTTATCTGGAAACGGAAATATCTCGTGACTCGTGACGCATTGAAATTTGTTTACAAAAATTGGTCGATATGAATATGGTGTAATGTTTTTCAGGACTCGAATGGTGGGGGAGGAAATTTCAAAGCCAAATTAATTTTTTTTAAATGGAACCATACATTCTTTTGTCATGACACGATGGCATTTTCCTCCCCAACCATTCGAGTCCTGAAAACAATTACACACTATACCGAAAAATTTTTGTAAACAAATTTTTTCCGTAACTTCAGTGCGTCACGAGATATTTCCGTTTTCAGATAAACGGAACACCCATTTTTTGCATTTTATGGACATTAAAAAAATATAGTACCTTATACAATACTCACATATTTAGTAATTGGTTAGATACCAACGTATTCATTATAATAATGTAAACAGTATTTTCAATAATGGTACAGCAATTTTCAGTGGTGTCTCGGAGTCACCACACGAGTGCTAAGGGTTAATATAATTATTTATGAATTAATTATGACCGGAAATTTATATTATGCTTCAACGTTCGTTGGTTTTGTTATAATATAATCGAGATGAATGCACGCGAGAAAAGGTCAATGAGTTCGATAACGTTTTCCCTCGCAATCTCGCATTTCCGAGAAAATATAATTTAGAAATTGTGCATGTGTGCGGAGTTTTTCATCAATTTCGGGGAATGTAATATGGACAATTTTTCGTATGCAGCGTTGTTTTGGAAGAACTTAATTCGCGAGTTTCAACGCTCATTCCATTTAATTGTCGTTCGCGTTCTATACTAGGGCAACTAGTGGAACGCCACTTGAGAAATTAAAGATACTATTTTACGCAAACGTGATCCGAGGCGGAAACATTTTACTGAGAAGCAACTGCTGAAAGTCGGGAGAACACGTCAGGTATAAATAATCATTTAATAAAGTGTTACTTTATCCCTTTTGCATTCTAAAAATTCAAAATCCGGTTTATCCGAATGTATTAAATGCAATAAAGATGGTAAACTTGGTGTCGCTCGTACACGATAGATGCGGTAGTTAACATGTTACACAATTAGCAACAAATTTACCGTTTTAAACGTCTGCTGATTCTCCAACGAACCGAATTCTTTTTCGCGCAGCCGGCTCGTTTAAATAGACGAACGTCGTGTGGGCTGCGGTGTACTAAACGTATCCTTCCCACGAAATTAAATTTACAAGGTAATCCCGCGAGTTAACAATGGGATGAAGATAATATGACGTTCAGTGGAGATTCAGCCGGCTTTTTAATTAATCCGGCTAATCCCGTTGTAACGGGCAAACCAGCCGAAAAATGCCTGGCAGCCACGAATTAGGCAGAGGCGGGTAAGTAATACTAATTGTAAGTGAAATTTACACGATCGAACGACAACAAAAGCCAACGTCGAGGACGCTGTCGGAATTGATACTCACCGACATCTCAGTCGCAGGATGATCGATGATCTCTAGCTCGGTTTCTTGGCCGTCGAGCAACACTGACACGCTCTTCTGTCCGTATTCGTCATCTGCAACAAAGATTTCAGCAACATGTTTACGTTCAATCAATTCAAGTCTTTCAGAATTAATGTCACGTTAACACGTTCACAATCTCGTCGTTTACTCGAGGAGAATTCATGACTGCCTTCTATTAATCCCCATCCGCCCCTCATTTCACGAAATGAATCTCTCCCTCAGTGTCTAATTTTAGGAGTGTAACGGATAAATATCGATAAATAGCGTTTATTATTTTTGCGTTCCGTAATTCGACGACGCCCGAACGTATTATCCCTGATTTTTTAAAATAATAAATAAACGTGTGATTTTAATTGCAAATAATAACTATACTTTTTATTAAAATAAATTTTTATTTCTTATTTGCAAATAAAAGATTATTTATTTTACTTGGATTGAGGTGGAAATCAAATAAATAGTTTTTGGTCTTCTTTTAGTATTTTTTGCGTTTTGTATACACACAATGAACACGTGCGCGTTTCAATCTCCCCATCTCTTGCGTCCTCGCGAAGACTGTGTATTTTTCAATAGCACATTGTAACAGTAAAGGTAGACGGTAGCGAAATTGTCAAGGAACTTTATTATAGAGAGACAAAGGTAACGAAAATCGTTGACGCTGGCCATAATTTTCTGATGTGGGCGGTAACGCCTACACCGCGCCGGTGGACACTGAAAAAAAGGGGGTCTAGAGAGATTATAATTTCTCTTTCTAGTTATTTTACTCTCCCTGTTAGCAATCTAATATTTTCACATGAGAAAATTGCACGGAAATGTTGGACAGTGATGCAAGGAAGAAGAACATTGGGAAACCAGGAGAAGGATGGAAGGGGACGTTGAAATATCAATTGTTAGTTATTTTAACCTTTCCCTGTACAATCTGACTCTGTAAGTCTCGAGATTAAAACATAAAATGTCAGATATTGTAGAGCATTAAAATGGAAAGAATATTAGAAAATCAAAAAAAGATGAAGAATATACATTTTTCAAATCCTCTCCTTCAGTTATACATGTATAATTTATACTTTTGTTCATACTTGCGGAAGCTGCGTTACGGGGATTAATATACCGTGCACGTCAACGTGGATTAAGCGATAATTTTAATTTTGTTGGACAGCGATCGGGATCTTGATTGGACGCTGTAAACTAACGAACGGATTAATCCTTGGCCCGGGAGCTCGTAAAAGCAGCGTCTCGAAATGAAAATGAATGGTTAATTAAAATCACGTAAGTAATTGTACATGCGATTGTTGGGCAGGAAACGTAATTAAGGGAACGCCGGATGACACAAAGGTTCGCCGGTTTGCAATGCGTCGGTCGAATTGTTTGCGAAGCAGCGTGCAACGTTAATATGTAAAATGTTTTTCATTAATTTAGAATGCCGCACGTTGCATGGTGTACGTAGGTATATGTATATATTTACTATGTAAACACGAGACTGTCTGCATTACTTCAGAAACAACTTCTCAGAGATAAAAACAGGGGAGAAGAAGTTTAAATTATATACGAGATGAAAGCAGGCGAGCGGTAATTGTTGAATTAATTATTTTTATCGCACGTCAGACGTACATAGTTGTTCAGCTAATCATTCTTATCGGGTTCCTGGCAGCTTTTCCCACTGTGTTATAGCACGATATAATTTATTTATTATACGAGGGAAATAATACGGTCTTCGCAGCCGACATCAATACCTTCTGCCCTCAAAAGGGCATGATACTGGGGTTCGAAGGTCTAGTTCGAGCAGATAAGGGTCAGGCTTCCCTTTTCATTATTGCCGAGGCGAACCATTGTTGGGCTACACACGCGCGGCGGAATACAATAATAAATTCGAAATTTTCGCAGTCAGATTAAAGTGATCAACAGACAGCGGATCTTTATGCAAAATAATAGTCTTTTATCTGATTTGCAACAACCCGGAGTGAAATAGAAATTTATTTTCTTACTTAATGTGCTTGGTTGACAGTATTTTTAAATTCATCTAATATTTTTGCTGTTTTAAGTTATTACACGTATTCCTTTTTGTCGTAAATGCATAAAATCCGCTGCTAAAATAGATCAATATTCGATTTAGAATCGATCAAAATATCCAGTTTACTGCAATATTTTAAATAATTTTCTGTTTCGAGAAAATCATCAATTGTCATCTACGATGTAAATGGTTTTTCGAAATTTCATTTAAATACAACACATGTGCATGAAGTTCAGTTAAGAAGCATGAAATGCATCAGATTAAGCTGATGAGTTTCTACTTTAAGTATAATATAGTAATACATTATAGTAAGGCTCGATGATTTAAAAACAATCCGCTTTGAATCTCCGAACTGAAAAACGATGTCTCCTATTGTGCATGTTAATAATACGCATAATATTGCAATCTATTTCACTGAAAAATTGTATTCGCTCACAGAACGAACACGGTTTCATTCGCAAACTGGGGGAAATTAAAAAAAATATCAAATTATGATGTTAATTGGTCTTATATCGTACCAAACTTTTCAGAAACACGGTGCTGCAAAAAAGTGGGCGTGCAAGTTTTAATTGGCAGTTAAAAATCGCCTCGCTATTTTAGATAGCAGCCGCGTATTGAATTACATTATTTCAGTGATTTTCAGCTGAGGAAAAGCTCTGCGACAGTATTATAATTAACACTCCGAGTGTCGCGTCGCACAAAAATTATGCATAAAACTGAAAGCCGAACACGTCGTTACTTTCAAGGCAAACTGAAAGATGATACTCGACTGTCAATAGTTGAATGAATTACTTTGATTTTAAACGATTTCTGAGGCTGTCAGGTTGCTCCTTCGAAGAAGTATGTACAATAACTGAGTCCCAGAAATTTCTGTATTATTTTTTTCTATCATACTGTCTAACCTTTGGGGTCATGAATTTAATTGAAAATGAACGAAATAATTCTTGAAAAATTTCAAACGATGTTCCAAAAGCAATAACAAAAATTTATTCAAAAATTGAAACACTAAAGTAGCTAATAATAGTGAATTTGCTAGAAATGCAGCTAAAAATGATGATAAAAGATTTTGCAGAGTTTGGTGAATTCCGAAATGTGTCTATACATATAAAAATGTGCATAAAAATAATGGTTAAGTAAATGACTCCAGTTTCATGGAGTTTTTGCAGATGCTTGGTCGCCAGTCAAAGCGTTAAAGAGCAGGAATGCAAATGTTTCGCAGTCAGAATTAAAAGCGGAACAAGTTGTTTCACGGTTCGCAGACAACGAGGCCGTCCATTATGAATTTGGTGGCTAACTATGATGGATGCCGGGTGTATTTTCATTGGAGATAATGAAAATGATCTCCCCGGGCAGGGAATTAATGCCAATTTCGTTGTTGCCACCGCGTAACGACGAGCACCGTGCAGAAAGAGGATCTTCGGAGAATGGGGGTGGGAGTTAACGAACCGAGTGACCGTGTATTTGTGCTTAATCGAAAGACTCCCTGACCTTCTCCGGTTTACGAACGCCGCGCTATAGCTATGTGGATACGTACGAGGAAGCTCCGGGGCTTTTTTTAGATATTTTTTTCACGTCTGCTCACGGACGTTCATCCAATATTCTAATTAGAGAGTGCGGCGAGTTCTTTCATTGTTCCCAGACGCCAAGAATCAGAAAATCACCCGCGGGAAAAGTTCTGTGCTTAGTTTCGCGAACGTTTTTCATGTTAAACCGGCATTATTTCTAACATTTGAACACCCGGCCAGTCGAATTCACATTCAAATATTGAATTCGATGCGAGTCGCACGGTGCTGGATCGATTCTGATCCAACTGTGAAGCATTGGAACAAGAAAAACGAGTATACATAAACTGTTAAAAATTAAAGAGTTCACCGTTTGCAGTCGAATTTCTTCCGACCTAGAATAATTCCATTGTGCATGAACCCTTTGCACTCGGAGATATTTTAACTCGATAATTAAACATTTCATCCAACCAAGAATATTTCGAAAAAATATTTCGAACAAAACTTGCAGTAATTATTCATTTTAAATCCTTTATGTAAGTATACTTTATTACGCAGAATTTCATAATTTATCCGAATTTGAGAAAAACTATTAGACATTCCATTTAAAAAGCTGAAGGTGACCCTCATATCTCGATGAAAAAAGGAAGTAATGAAAAACAGATTAGAGAAAAACCGAAGTAATGAAAAACAGATTAGAGAAAAACCGAAGTAATGAAAAACAGATTAGAGAACAACTTTTGTTCGAAACATTTTTTCGTACAACAAATAACTTGCGAGTTATTTGATATCATCACGTTACGAGACTCGCCCTGTATTTTAGCACAATCCAGCAAATTCTACGGTTAACAATTACGGAACAATTTTCTTCATCCACTTTACGTTGAGGTCACATATCTTACATATGAAATATATAATATGACTCATAGGGCAACCTGGTTATAAAACCGAGGTTTAAATGTATTTCCGGAGGCAAATTCTTCGTAAATGACCAACGAAGGTCAAATTTCCGTCCACTCACGCAATTATGTAATACACATACACACATAATTCCACCTATTACGTCATTAAACTTGACGAGCAACGAACATCAATTTTTTCCAAGAGAACACCCCCGGAATCATGCTTGATAGGTTTCCTGATTCTTTCAGGGTATGAAAAGCTCCTAAATGCGTGTGGAAGGAATTACTCGACTATAATAAGCTGTGATCAGCGTGATTTCATCATTCATAGTACCTCCGATTTAAACGACGTCATAATCTACAAGCGATCGCTTGTTCGAGGACGAGTCACAGCGGTGCATCGATTGTAATTTGCATTTATGGGTGTTTTTGTAAGCAACAGACTCCGTGTACCATAAAACTCGAGTCGTCTATTTATTTTACGACAGCTAAATTCATTCAGTTTCGTTGGGGTACGACGCGACGCACGACGTCTAGACGTTGTACAGAGCTATCGTTGAAATTAGGGGATTTGGAAACATTGGGGTTGTTGGAATGAATGAAGATGTGATTGGGATAAAGAATTCATTAGATGAAAAAAAAGCTTGAGCTTTTCTCTCACTGTGTTGTAATTTTTGTGAACTGTGTGGGTGTAGTTCCCCTGACTGTGCTGGTTATAAATATTTTGATCGAGTACATTTCTTTCCAATGTTTTTATTTCTTATTTCTTCTTTCCAATGTTTTTATTTCTTGTTTCTTTTTTCCAATGTTTTTATTTCTTGTTTTTTCTTTCCAATGTTTTCATTTCTTGTTTTTTCTTTTAATTTTGCACGACGTTTCCACTTATTTTGAATGCAATTTAGTTTCCAGAGAAACATTAATTTCAAATTTAATTTTTAACAATGCACAAAACGATTATGGCTCCCGAAGACCAGACAAAATATGGGTCGGCCCGGACGGATGAAAAACTCAAGTGGACTGTATTATCATAAATTAACCGCACGAAAATCGGCGAAAAAGAAGCAAGTTTGAAACTTTCCATCCTCGTGCCACATTTATTGCGATAATTACTCGGAAACTCTCGTGTCTCGCGGTTAATTCATAAAAAACAGCGTCAAAGAGAACTGCAACCGAGTTCCTAATGATTGTATAAAGCAGTATTACGAAGCCTTTACGTGCATTAACTAGCAGAATAACAACTACCATAAAAGTCAAAATGACCCACTATATAGTTTTGCTCATTTTTGTCGTATACAAAGCGTGATTTTATGTGTTTATAACAAAAATGTGCATAGAAATAATGGGACAAACCTCGATTGTTAAAGGAACTGATGCGAACAATTGTAATTTGCTTAAGTACTTTAGATTTAACGATAAGTGCACGTAAGATAATTTGTTATTTAATACGAGCAATATAAAGGTGTGTCAGACAATATTGTAGTCACGGACCCAACCTTTCCCGACCAACGTTTAATTGTTCCCGTTTGAACCCTGACCTGAAACAATTTACAGTCCTGCTGCGATATGCATATTTCAGTACCTTGAAACGTACTTCGCCAGTGTACACTAATTAGCGAACCAACCTTCCGCGTCGAAGCACGCTTCAAGACGTTGAAATATGCACACCTCGCTAATCATTGGTCCACGGTTCATCGAAGGATACTTAACGGGGTGGCATCACCTAAAGACCGTGGTGTATTATTCAAAAACTTCAGCGAGTTTGTAGTTAAGTCGGAAACATAGTCGATCGAAAATCGCAGACAATTGAATTCGATTCAAATTGGATGCTTTCAGATTCCTCGAGACCAGAGACCAAAAATAACAGTTGTTTTCGAAATTTCTCCAAAAAAGATCATTAGCAAAGTGAAATTTCTTATTCAAATGGAAGTTGGGTATTTAAAAAAAAAATTTAGATTTATGGTCACAAATAGTCATTATGGATCACTAACATTTTGCTGTGTGATCTTTAACCGAATAATGAAAAATTGAAAGAAGGATCAAGGTCAATTTTGTGGTCCACATTTTTATGTAAGAAAACAACGAAATAAACATTTCGCGGTTTAGAAGAAATTAATACGTATTTGTATTTGTCAAACTGTGTGCAGAATTTTCGTCGCGAGTCTGGCTCAATGTTATTGCATTGTTATATTTCATGTTTCAATAACAGTTCATTTAGTTTACATTTAGGTACTGCAAGGGGTTGATAACTATTATCGATGGCAGAATTAATATCTGATTACGGATAACTATTATTGATGAGAGAATTGTACGCGAAAATGATTTGTTTGGTCATCGTTAACCAGTATCGCTGACACGAGTTTCATTTTGGTTTCGAGGTAACCAATATCGATGGCAGGACAAAATCATATGTATAATCGTGTTTTTTAAATTATCTGATATTGTCACATTTTTGTCATAAATTTCTCCGCTCGAAACTGTTTCATCCTGATCCGTCTATCGTCTCACGCATTTTCCACCGATTCTGAAATTGTTGGAAGTTTCCGGTTTCTTTCATTCTGCTGGCAAATATGTAAATTCCGAGAGAAAAAACAACTGCAATGCCTCTTGGGACTTAAACTGCGCGCCACGGGTATGTAATCTTTAACTGGTATCGTCTCGGGAAGCAAATCCTGGATTGAGCAATGCCACGAGAGACTGTAATAAATATTTGAAGAAACAGAAGCAAAAGAATTTTCAGTTTATTTCGTTGTGAACAAATAGCACTGTATCCCAATATAAAATACAGTATTTATATTAAAATATTTTCATCAAAGAATTAAGTATAAATCAAATACTGGATAAAATTGAATTTTCTACTAATGGGAGGTTCTATTGAATTCAAATAAAACTACATAACATTTCATTGAAATGTATTTGAGGAACATTTTTCACTAAATCTGAAGGCAATCACTGTACCACTTTCCAGCTGTCAAACCTAACAGCATCAAGCTAACACTTTACCCTAACACTCGTAATACGGGAATGAACTTCGCCGGATGTTCGTGAAATCTCGAAACTGTTGAATTTGACCCGACAGGAAATCTGACTTCGTTCCGCAGGAAATTATTCCAGTGGATCGCAACACGTTCGGTTTGTGGGAAAGAATCGTAAATTACCAGGTTGGAAACTTTGCAGAAGCATTCCATATTAAATTAGCGGGCGACGGTGAATTGAGCTGGAGTTGAATCACCGTCGATAACAATTTCACGCGGGTGAAATTATATTCGGTGCATTTCTTAATATAATTAATCAGAGCGGCCTTTGCCAAATTGTTGTTCGACAGCGACTGAATTCTTATTATAAGCTCAACTGTAGGGAACAAAAGTTTCGTTCTCAGTTTTAAAAATGTAACACTAATTTACGGGAATATGTTTTCCCTTGAAATTACTAATACACGATTACTAGAGACATTATTTGAATAAATACTGTTTCCAAAAGTTGTTCTAATGATTTTTCAGCGAAACAGTTTTAAAAAGAGAAACGGCTTCTATTTTCCAAGATCTGAACTGATATAACTTTTGTGATATATGCTGTAATACTTTGCAGAAAAAGTGCAGGCTTGACTGATCGCGAGCTTCCATCATTCACGAAGACTTCTCCCTGTGAATCCTGAATGCTGCTCCATAACTCATTCACCCGGGCGCTTCTTTTCTCATTAGAATGACAATTTAAAATAGCGAAAGTAGAAGGGAAATTCTTCGGATGATTTTTCTATAAATAAAAGGATATCTACGGTGTAATATAACAACGACGAGAAAAGTTCCGGGATAATCGAATCAGTCTGGGAAACGCTGAGAAAAGACTTAGTTAGCGGTGGAGGTACACATAAATGGAGAGTTTCACGGTAAAAGCAGAATTTCATTTAATTTACGACAGAAGTTAGGAGACGGCCGTTTTGCTTCCGGCCCGTCTAAATTTCAAAACAAATAAAACAGCTGCGAAAGGGATTCCCGAGGTCCATTTGCACTCTCGAAATTGGCAATTCCGCGTGACAAAAGAGGGGGTAGGAGCCGAGCAATTGACGGGGGTGTGACGGCAGTGAAAGGTGGTAAACTCGACGCTTTGACGATCGTGAAATGTCTAGGCAGGGGTGTTTAGACTGTAGATTTACACTTTACAGTGATACATTGCCATTTTGTGCTAGAAAAATTAGAATTATTTTGCAATTGGTGTTTTGGTGGAAATATATTCTACAGCGTTCAACTCGTTATAAAATACATGTTTTCAACGCATTAAATAAATATTTCAGTGGCACGGAACGGGTTAACCAACGAAAATGTATAAGTAGATTATTTAAAACCTGTTGTATTTCACATACATATTTGCAGAAATTCTCATTTTAAGACTACAAATGAATATGTTAGTGAGCAAAAAATGGAGATTCAGAGAAATTTGGTAATATGTTTGGAGGAACATTAACAAGTTGGAAGAATGGTTGAAAGACGTGGCTCGCGAATCGAAAGGAGAAATAAATGTGTTCTGACTCACCGAGGGAAGTGTCATAAGCGCAAATGTAATCGCTTGTGGTGAATTGAGCGGTGAGGGCGGTCTTGCCAACCCCCGACGCACCCAGCATGCCGACTTTGTAAGTGGCCACTCGTTCGTTGCTCGTGTCCTCTTCGGCCTCCATGCCAGAAAGCTGCGATGCCAAGCTGAAATAGAAAAAAAGGCCGGTTGGAAATCTCTGTCAGTGCTTCTACCACGAGATCTCGCAGAACCAGATATCGACCGGTACCCTCGCAAAAGAAGAAAGAGTCCGAGAGAGAAGAGAGTTCGTGCTAGAGCTGCGCGCGTATTTCTTTGTCAATCTCGAGAGCCCCTTCGCACCATTCCTTACCCGCTGGCGAAAAATGGAATGATGCGAGGACCGAGGTCAAAGAACTCGAATCTAGAACCCTGCTTTGTGCTTCTACCGATTAACGGCAAACCGCGAATCTTTGCGTGAATTTCAAGGATTCAACGGCAGGTTCCTTAAAATTGTTCGTTGGGAACGGGGACTAATCTGTCTTCCATTTTACTTTTTTTATTTTCTGTATAAAACGTGATTGTGGACTGAAGGTTTCGTTTGTTCAACGAACTCGAATCTAGTTCACCCTGTATTATGTTTCTCGCAACCCCCATTGCCAGCAAACCCATTGTTCATGAAACCAATTAAAAGTGTCCTTTTAATTAGCGAGTAACTCGCATCATAATTCGACTTGTTGGTGCACCGTTGGAATTACCGTGTGGCAGTGGCGGATCTAACGGTAAGCGGACTAAGCGGCCGCGTGGGGCCCCGGGATACCATAGGGCCCCGAATTTTAAATAAATTTATGAATTTTGAAGTAAATTTATTTAATGTGTAATGTGTTTTCATTACTTTTCTTTTTTTGTTAATAAGTTTATAAGAGAGTTTTCTTGCAACTCGTATTCTAACTTGAGTTTGAGGGCCCAAAAATTTTTACCGCTTGGGGCCTCCACTTGACTTGAGCCGCTACTGCCGTGTGGATCGTAGACTTTCGAAAATTATGAAATAGTTGCCGGTAGATAAATAATGTGTTAAGCAAGAAAATAAATTTCTATTTCACTCCAGTTTGTTGCAATTCAGGTAGAAAACTTTTATTCTGCATAAAGACCCGCTGTTTACTGATGAAGCGAGTGCAATGCTTGCGAAACGTCGGGAACTTAATTGCAGTGGGACACGGCTTACACTCGACAGTCTCGACGGCGAGAACTGCATGTAAATCGTGTGAATGCCTGAAATCTTTAATGAAAAATATTTTAAGAGAATCTCTGAAATCCCCCTTTACAACTGCGACATGAACAATAAAATCCAAAAGTTCGAGGCTTTTACTTCTCGCTTCACATTTTCCAGTTTCTTGTTCACTTGGATCTCAGGATGTTTCAACGAACAATCACGAACTGATTTTAAATGAAACGACCGAGGGATTGCACCTTCAGCTTTCATTGTCCACTTTAGGATTAAATGTCCGAGACAGACGTACTTGTTTTTGTAATGCTATAACGCTTGATTATGTATGTATAGGGGTCGTGACGAATTCGAATAAAATGGTAATAACTCCCACGCTGTTGAGGATGACGAGTGCCGCATAGAAAAACTAATTACCCGACGGCCATTTCGGATTTGGTGGAATAATATTCTATAGCAGTAGCTTTCTTCTCAATTTAGATGTAGATGTATGAATATGAAATGCGTTGATGAAAATGTTAATTTCTTGCGTAACTTCTTGTTGTTTGATTACTGTTTACGTATTGTTCCGTGTTTGCGAGGGAAGTTATTTATGCCTCGAGCCCGGATAAAAATAGCATAGGTTGGAGGACAGAATAATACAAGGTCCTCTTGAAAAAAGTGTATTGGACGATAAATAAAATAAAATGGAAATAGATAATACGATTGTTGTGCAGTAACTATAACATAATCACTCTTTTTCTAGAAATACTACAATAAAATAAAATAAAAATCGTCGATATTTTGAAAAAGAAGTCCGAAGCCGGTGATGAAGTACAAAAGTGATAAATAAGTCACTAAACGGAGAAGTGAAAAGTGAATTAATTAATTGTTCACTTTGCGTTAATCCCCATCGGACCCTGGGGCTTTGCGACTAGCGACCGTGACGTGAGAGGTGGCATACGAGCGAAAAGGGTTAAGCAGAGTAAATCTTTCGTGAAACAACCACGAAGTGAAACAAAGCCGAAAGGAAATCGGTGTACGTCACGCGGAAAATTGTGGAGACTAGTGGAGAACCCTGGTATTTGTTAGAAATGGGGGTCGGCTTTCGTCTTTTGCCAACTGAAATGAACGTCCTGTCCGCTTCGAAATGCACGCAATACGTCTTCCCGAACTCGTGGAAACTCGCGAGTCTGCTGACGTTACTATTAGAGATCGGACGCATAAAATATTTTTTCTAGAGCAACGCACGAATAAATAAAACAGGATATCGTAACTAATTCTATAAAAGAAAGTATAACTATGATCCTTCTCATTGAAGTAATTTAACTATGGGTACAAGAAAGTGAAGGATTCGTTGAAGGAAGTAAGAAGAAAATTAAGACAAAATGTATCCAGAGACAAATCAAATCGACGTACACAAAAATTGTACAAAATAAAAAGTGAATATAACTTAGTGTGTATATATGTATAATTTTTAATGGTCGAAGAAAACGAAGGCAGCGTCGAAGTGTACAATGAAAACCTTTTTAAAAGCATTTCCTTTACAACAAGAGGGATTAAAACATATTTATTACAAAAATGCACGGTCCGCTGCGTCGACTACAATAACATCGAGAATTTAATATCGCAGAGTATATTCCCTCGAAAATAATGTACGCGCAAATGCGAGACGAACGAATATCCTCCAAAATAAATTAGTCAAAAGGACTCTTCGAACTGAAATTCGCATTTGCGAAATTGAATGGGAGCGAGAAAAAGGCACAGTGATTGATAAGACATAAAGATTATCGCTCACATTCGTTTCTAGTTGGATAACGCGATAGCTACACGCGAGCACAGTGGAAAAAAGTAAATTAAGACCGGCCAGAGAACCGGTGGAAAAGAGTCCTCGTATTATCAGTATTTCATGCAGGCTTCAGCTGACGTCATTTTATATTCACGAAGGTTACTTGAGTTTCATAAAAGTGAAAGATAAAACGGCAGGAAGATAAACCCTGCAGAGAGCCCGACCGCGATAAAGAGGATGACTCGTGTTTGTTCGACAATGCGTAGCAAACGATTTTTGTTGCTTGCACGGTTTTCTTTCCTCTTATTTAATCGTTAGTTGCTCGACGTTATGAGAGCCGCGGATGTTTGCCGTCTGCTTTGAAAATTATCCCGCAGTTTTGTCGTGTTATACGATAATATAACGTTTCGGTAGATAGCGAAAATTTCGATGACCTCGGGTCTGAAATATCGCGGCAAGTGGAATAAGCACGCTTAAAGCGGACTGGCTGATTACATATGCCCTGCTTCCACGGAATATTTCATTCGCCGCTTTTTCAGAGCTGTTATTTTCATGCTCGTTGGTAATTTAATAAACGTAATTTCGCGATATCGGAAGAGAGCCAACTCCTGTCGATGTCAAGTTTTTCGAGCGAAACGATTTTCTATTCCTGAACCATCACTCTGTATCGTATTAATTATGTTGTTCGCGATTTGATTGATTCGTAACATAATTGGTCCGTACTGCTTCTTAGATTGTGTAGTTCTACTATCAGATGATTGCATAAGTTCGCGTGCGATTTGAAAATAAAATTCAGTGGTTAAATTTTAACGAATACGAGTTTATTAATCAATTATATAGTCACCATTCTTTTCTGCGATTAGAAAAAAAAATGGTGATTATATAATTATTTTTACACTCCGCCGTGTAGTTTGCGACATCTATGAAAGTCGGGCACGAACTTATGCAATCATCTAATATTTTTCTGTGACGAGTAGAAAGGACAAGGTAAAACTATTAGCGAACAAGTGTACGATTGTCTTTTTTTAAAAATTGTGATTCCTGTATTGAATGTTTGATTTGAAGTCACTGATGCATCTGAAAATTATTTTTCCGCCCGACTAACAATCGAAGTTTCTATCGAATTCCTTTTAGGGTGCTGGTCGCGATTTTAACGACGTTACATCGTGGCGTGGAAGGTAATTAATTTCGATGGTCACGTTGGAGAATTATGAACAGGGCGGACCGAGTAAAATGTTTCACTTTGAAGTGAAAAGTGTCGGACAAAAGATATTTCCTACAAAAGAACCCGTCATGTCACAGGTACGAAACGATTTTCCTCATCGGAAAATAGCACGCATTGTAAAAATTCCTGCCGCATTTTCTCTGTTTCTCCGATTTCCAGAGAGCCAAAAATTTTATTGATCCACTCCGCGCATAGAATATGCAGCACGTCATCCGAAAAGTTCCTACAATTTTCCCGTGTATACGTTCTTTATTATTCCTTCTATCGAGAAATAAAAATTTGAATCGGTGCACGGTGCAGTCTTCCAGAAACACGTTTCACGTCCGTGTCTTTTGGCCGAGCTACGCGTCGTCTTTTTATATTTTCTGTAAAATACAAATGAACGAATGCGGGCAAGTGCACTTGAATGTGTTCGAAAAAAAGAATCCGAAAATTGTACCTTCGAAATGTCATAGCTTGAACGAGTGTGGTTCGAGGAGTAGAAAAGCGTAAAGAAATCGAAATAAATATTTTAACGTGCTTACGAGAAAGGAAAAATTTGTTCTTGTCCCTTTTCTGGTACTCGTTATTTTTGCTACTTTATAAAAATGTTTACCAGAAGCCAAATAAAATCTTCACGATACAATAATGATTAGACTTTTAGAATTTTGGTAATTATTTAGGAAAGGGTCCTCTTGAAATATCTTGTCAAGGTCATCATTCTGAACAACTTTTTTTCAACTAGTTTTTAGTTATACGGGGAGAAGTTGTTCAGAATAATGATCTTGGCAACATATTTCAAGGTCGTAATACTATTTTCATTAACATCATATTCGACTGGTTTAGCAGTCTGTTTGAAATCTTCATTGTGAATCAGACTGTATACTCGGTGTGGTGAATGGACAAATTGGCCGATAATTCGCGATAATGGTAGATAATGGGACGATCAGGGGACGATTTCGATCGGTCGACGAGCAGGTCTGCTTTCGCCGAGCATTTACACTTCGATGCCATTCCGCTGGGTCGCCGTCTGGTGAACGTTCTTCATAATTTTCGCAATTTTTCCCCGCAGAGCAGCACTTGCCGAGATTACATCTTGTTTCGCCGCAATCCACCCACCCACGCCCAACGAGCGGGATAACCTTTCGGGATTCGAGGACGATGGGCACTGTGACGGAAGATTATGCGAGTCAGACGAGGGGAGAATCGCGAAAAAGAAAGCCAAACGGGGCCACTTTAATCTCTTTAACCCCTGGGCTAGCAATGGCAACTTGACGGCCCTGGCTATTTTGGTCCCCATCCGTGAAACTTCATTTTACATTATACATACATACAGATAGAGGATCTTTATCGAAAATACAAATTTTCTACCTGAATTCCAACAAATTCGAGTGAAACAGATAGGACCCCGCACAAATCATATGGGAAATCTATCCCGGTTAAATCAGTTGGTTTTTTATATGTTGCAGCTTATGATCTACTGAAGAAAAGATGTAATGGGCACAAAGCTCAATAATGGACAGTTATCGAGTTATAATCAGTCAAACATGACAAATTCGAGCTGCCGCATACTCAAATCTCGGGAAGTATTTATTTTTTGGAAAAATGTTTGAAACGAAAATAGTAGGGTTTCACAAAATCTGTTAGGTGGTGTTTTTTTTTGAAAGATTTCTGTTCATGACCTTTTCAAGGTCATTCAAAAATAATGACACTCGATTATAACTCGATAACTGTCCATTATTGAACTTTGTGCCCATTACA
Source organism: Lasioglossum malachurum (assembly GCA_028455605.1). Lineage (NCBI taxonomy): Eukaryota > Metazoa > Arthropoda > Insecta > Hymenoptera > Halictidae > Lasioglossum > Lasioglossum malachurum. The sequence continues at coordinate 23,113,086 of CM052315.1, forward strand.
TCTTTTGTTCAGTAGATCATACGCTAAAACATATAAAAAGTCCTTTATTTACTTTTTTAATATATTTAATAGCACGGGGGGAGGGGGAATAATATGATAGCATTTGTAACCGCAACAAACTGGAGTGAAATCTGAGGCCGTAATATAAATCATTGCATTGCAACAAAATATAATATTTCTGACAAAAAAGTGAGCAATACTATCAGAAACACGTGTATCCTTTTCCAAAAGTCCACATCGAGAAAATCACATTGTCATTGTTAGTTGAAAATATTAGAAATAGGGATCATTTTATGAACTGGATGAGCCTGATTCGCCCACGGGATTGCTTGATGGGTGATAGCACACTGCACAGGGCTTTCTGGCTGTTATCGTTCGTTTCGTCCCACGGTCTTGAACACGCTCTGTAATCGGTAGGCTGGCAATTACGTCACCGCCGCTAATTACTCCGTGGGAGGAAGGTAAGTGCCAGGTTTCGGCAATCTAGTCGATTTCGCGCGATTCCGGCATTCACGGTATGGAATTTAATTAGACCGCGTTCGCGCGCAGAGTTCGACGCCCGGGAGAATTGAAACCTTTTCGCTCCGTGCCAGCCGCGGTTTAATTTCCTCGATTTTGTTTCGTAGCAGACCACCCTCGCTTTTCCCTTTTGCTTTTCGCTCGGCAATCTCGTTCGAAATATTCGAGCAACGGCACGGAGACGTATTACTTGACCGCGTAACACTTTCGAGCTATTTTTGCGCATCAAAAGCGACTTCGTATTTCGACAGGTTTCCACTCATTTGTATATAACTGAGTTAATAAATTGAATTAAGATTATTGAAACGATTCCAATTCAAAATATTGAGATAAAATTTCGCAGTGCAATCGCGCGTCACATTTTTCCCCATGCAAGTTTTGAAAAAAGCTAAATTAGAGAGTCATCGCAATAACTGCAAAACTTTCCGCGTTCATTTATCCAGGAGCCACTCGGTAAAGTTGTGTCATTAAGTTCTCTCCCACGCAGTCGCTTCATCGGTGAATCAGGTTTGTTACTTGCTTCTTTTAGATTCTCTCCGTAGTTTACCAAGTATCAATTTTTTCTTTATTCAACGAGGTTGTTTAATAACTATAAGCGCAGTGCTTTAAAAAAAAAAAAGTTGAAGAACAATGCCAAAAAAAATATTTAGCTTTAGATCTTCGAAAAACTGTAATTTAACATTCTGGCTGCATTTTATCTTGAATTGCACTTTCCACTAAAATTTCACTGAACCATTTTCTATAAAAAAGTATAAATTTACACACGAAAGAACACACTGTCCGTCAGGGTCACCGAAGATCCCCAATAAAAATTTCTGTGTTTTTTGACATTTTTTCTTAAATCCCGAGTGTGATCGTTGGAGTGGCTCGGTCATCGTTGCGTGCCTAATTTTTAACGAGCCGACTGCCGAGGCGTGCATCGAAAATGATTAAGTATAATCGAGTGAGTAGGACAGAGTGATGTAGAGCTCGGTAAGACGAGACGACGGGTTCGGGTAAACAGTTAGCCGATAGTTAATTAATTCTCACCTGAGCAATCTCGCCTCTCTGGTGCTGCTGCAGCTAGTGCCGGAGGATGTGACACTGTTGATGCTCCTGCTACGGCGGCTCTTCAACGAATCGCCGAGGTTGTAGACCCCGTTCGCTGTTATAGAAAACGATCTCAGCCTGTAATATTCCACGCCATCCTCGGTTTCACCCTCTTCGGCCCTACCGGCGCCGCCGCGTTTCGTTTCAGCAAGCATCGGCTGCAACAGGAAAAATTAACTCCGTCAATTGATACGGTTCCTTGTAAAGGGCATCTCACCCCTACGAATGTCCGCAGATATCTGTCTCATACTTTTTCTCTATACAGGGTGTTCCCTCTAACGCGACGCACGATTTTTCACCCACTTGCAGCCATCTGACGAAAAAAGAAGTTTACAACAAGAGTTGCAGGGTATTAAGTGCACAAAAATTTCGAAAACAGTTGGTTTTCATGGCGAAATCGAGGTCACTTTGTGTTTTACAAATTGGAACATATATTTTTTCTTTTTATCATATTTAGAGGAAATCGAGACCAATTCGAAACACATATTACGTGATATTTTCATTGATATATTATTCGATTTACAGTAGTGGAAATGTGAAATATTTAGCTTTTCGTCGTGTTCGACTTTAAGATAGTGTAAACGTTATTTTATAGCGAAGAGGTTACCAAACGTTTCCGGTTTCCACGAAATTAAAGCGATGCTTACACATTTTTTTCGCCATGAAACTGGCAAGCATGTTAGAATTGATTTCTGGGATTCTGTTCAATAATTCTGTTAATCATTATTTTTCTTGAAGTTATAGCAGTTTCATCGGGACGAGTTCTCTACGCTTCGGCGAATTGAGTTGTGTATGAATAGGGGTGTTCGGACATTTTTTTGTAATAGAACTAGTAAAGATATCGGTTTGAATCTATGCGACCTTTGTTTATGAATCTCTGGAGAGCATACAGGAATTTTTTACGCGATATCAATGACGCTGTTCAAAGTTACAGCAGTTTTATCGAGATCACTTTAATGGCACTTCGTCTTGTTGAAGGGTGGCATGATCGCCATCATAAAAGAATACTTTTTCAAAAATGATCCAAGAGGGAAATCTTCTTAATTTTTATGTTACTGTATGTGATGTACTAGTAGCTACAATGTTTATAGTGATTTTATTATTCGATTTTGTAGAGAGGACACATTTTTTCCATTGTTTTTAAATGAGCTGCAGACACTTCTAGGTCAAAGCATTGCTTCACAACAGCTGTTCACTATGGCTTCTGTCCGTTCGAACACATAGAAACAGCTCTGGAGGATTTCTCCTAATGTCACTGGGATTTTCTACTGCCTATTGAAACTTTCCACACACGTAACGAAGCGTCTCCTCTTAAAGTTCCAATCTTGAAACCCGAAAGAACAGTATCCAAAGCACATTGACTAATTGACAAATAAAAATATTCTTTCTCTTCCAAGGAATTAATAAGGATAAAAATTTCGAAGTTGCAAAGAACAGTATCGTAATTGGCCACACGTAATACAGTAAAGGTTCGATCTGAGAAAAATCGGATTACTCGACATGTTCACACTTGACGCTGCTCGGCGACCGAGGCAGCGCACAGCGCCGTGGAAGGAATATTCGTTTTTCTTAGATCGAATATTGAATGTACAGTAAAAGCTCCTTCGTTGTCCAAAGGCCGGAGGTTTGAGCGGAGAACGACGACCGTGCCCGGACACTATTTTTGATTTATGACTGCGTCTTTAGTGAAACGCCTAGTTAAATGACAAAGAAAAGCCTTGCCATATTCCTTTCCTATTGTTCTTCGTTCTGCGCGGGTCTGGACAGGCCTGGGACACATCTGGTGACCAGATCCACGCAGGCCTAATTCTCTCGTTGACAGGCAGTGGAGTGGGTAGGCACTGTACAACGATCGTGCCCACGATTCAGGATAACGAAGGAGCGATTACTGTACTACTATAAGACAGTTTACGAATGACCGCACGCGAGGAAACTTTCGAGTTCGTCTCGGGGTTAAGTGCCAAAAACTCGGCAAGAGTGTAGTAGACTGCCGTCGAGCAGAACTATTTTCAGCGAAGCCGCGGGGTAATGCCGTTAATTGGAAATTCGTCGAAATCGTTCCGAGAGATGGGGGGCCAACTACGGTGAATCACAGTTAGAAACTTATGCGCTAGTTACGAGAGTCAGCGCCGCGTGTACACCGCTTTGCGTCAGCGAATGGGTTATCATTAACTTCATTCCGCGTGAACTGTTTCGAGAAGGCGGCACCAGAGCCAAGGGAACTAACGAATGCTGACTCTCCAGAGTCGGACGATTCTGTACACTTTGAAGCACGAGTTTAACACAGCCAACGTGATCGAATTTGTTCAATTTCGTTATTTTAAGGTGAAATAAAAATCGAATTTCTTTATTCCAGCGACGAACTTGAATCAATCAAAATTTTTTTGTCTGTTCTTTCTGGTAAAAGATCATCGAACAAAAAGGAAAATATCTTATACATTAAAGTTGATTGCTTGAATAAAACAATTCGGCTCTACTTCACCTTAAAGTACCGAAATGACTTTCTTGCAAACCCAATACAATAGTTCTCGAATTTTTATATTGTTTCTTGTTAAATGAACTTAATGATAACTAGACCACCAGAACCTCGCAATAAAAATTACAAAATCAGGATTGATGTTTCGTAGGACTATGGGTCCAGAGAAAAGAAAAAAGCTCCGAGCTTTCCGCGATGGAGGCTAGATAAAGGCTTCGAGGCGACGCGACGCGACGTTGCCCGGCTTGTTTGCGATAAAAATTGCCTTATTGATTCCTTCCCACCGTCGACGACGACGGCACACGGTCTCTAATATTGCTCTCGCGACGTATTGTCATAAATATACCAAAAGATAACAGGAGTTCTTTGTTACTCGAAGCCTTTGTATTCCTGCACACAATGCCGTCCGAAAGGTACGTGTCGATGAACAGTAAACACGTGCGTTTGATGTCCGCTTCCTTTTCCCGGTGTGCCTCGCGAGTGTTTTATTGCACCTTGTATCTTTGTGCGTCGCGCGATCCCTAGATTGTGAACGTTTATGCGTTTTAGACACCGTTTTACTATGCGGAACACTGTAAAAAAAAAATGTTTCAGCTCCGTTTGCATATTATCTCGACCACGGTGATGGTTTTTATGAGGGAAATGAGCTTCTGTTGAGTAGTATCTTTGAGAATTTGCGAGGTGGAAGCAGCTGCGTGCGCATCCAGTTGAGTGAATTTTATTTTTCAAAGGTATCGCTGCAGTACCGTCTTTAATTTGAAAAAATGTGACACTGCGTTCGTAACTGGACACTTTATTTGATGCGGTGTCAAAGAAAGTATAAATCTGAACCTTTTGTAAGAGCAGTATCAAAGGAAATGTAAGCTTAAGAATGTTATCGGAACAATATTAAAGGAAATAGAAGCCTGAATATTTCGTTAGGGCGATATCGAATAAAATATAAGCTCGACTATTTTATTGGAGCAATATCAACTCCAAGCCATTGGTAACTTCAGCATAATTCAATGGAGCCTCAAGATCGAGTCACAAAACTGAATTCTATCTTCTCCGCAGGATCTTAAGTAACAAATTCGTGGATCTCGGTTCCTATCGACTCCGATACAAAAGGACAAAGTCTTTCTAGCTCCCAGCAGGCAGGTCGCACTATCAATGTTAACGCTACACCCGGAAGAGCCGTGAGCCACTACCACAACAAAGGCGAGAGAGTGCACCGGGAACGTAGAAAATCCAGCCGGTGATAAAAACCGAATTACAATGGGAACAGAAAGATTCCACGGGAATCCGTCAGGATTGATCTTTCAATACGTCGCGCGGAGGAGCGAGCTTATCCGCGGATCGTATCGATCCTAGTCTAACAATGACGTCGAACAGATCTCACGACCACGTTCTGCAGATCAACCGGTTTCTCGAGTAAAAGGGTGGAGAAGGGTGAAAGTAATTGGAGATAGTGTTCTCTTGAATTTGCAAAGTTTCTACAGTACAGTTTCTACAGTAATCGCTCCTTCGTTGTCAATGAGAGGATTAGGCATGCGTGGATCTGGTCGCCGGATGTGTCCCAGGCCTGTCCAGACTCGCGCAGAACGGAGAACAATAGGAAAGGAATATGGCAAGGAAAAAAGGAGTTTTCTAAAGCCAGACAGTTGACCGCTTTTGACTGCGAATGCTTTTCTTTGTCATTTAACTAGCCGTTTCACTAAAGACGCAGTCATAAATCAAAAATAGTGTCCGGCCACGGTCGTCGTTGTCCGCTCAAACCCCCGGCATTTGGACAACGAAGGAGCTTTTACTGTACCCATAATAATTTTGAACTTTGTTATTGACATGGATCCGAGACTGCAGCTTTGGAACATTCCTCGGACATTCGTGACTCCGCGGACGGGATCCTCCATTCGGTTGCTCGACTTTGACGTATATAGATGTCCCCGGGTTCGGGAAACTTTCGGGTAAACTGCCCCGACAAGATTGTGTCGCAAGAAAGAACTTATTAGTGCGGGGCCACTCGCAGCGAGTTACTTGAATCCTTCGGTGACCCGCGAAATTTCTATCGAAATTCTTTTGGACACCGCTTCTGCGGAGTACTCCAGTTTTCCGTGGCTTGATCTACGGTAAAAACTCCACCGAAAATGTAGAATCGAAGTTCTTCTTATCGGGCTCCGTTCTCGAGAAAATCGGGCTTGAAGTTTTAGTGCACTTGAAGCTTGTAAATAATAAGGTTACGGAGCTTTATGCATTTATGGTATTCACAAATTTCTGATAGCAAATTCATATTTTATTTTGATGACAAATTGTTATTGCGATTTCTATAAAATAACAATTTGTATAAAGATCCGCAGTGTAGATGTAGCTCATGATGTATTGGTTACAGTGTTGGAAATATTAATTGGATTACTCGAATATTGGATATTAATTCATCATGATTGCTCATCCCTCGTAATTATTCGAACGAAATTAAATTATTTTAATTTGATTTAATGAATGTATTATCTCTCTCATTATTTGAAAAAGGAGATAAAAGATACGATACGTCTAATTTAAGTATATGTTTACCGAGCATTTATTATTTGTAGTTACAGTATATTGGAAATCGCTTGTTTATTTGCCAAACTTTTTTCAGTTCTATTAAAGAATGCCAAGTCTCACATTGAAATTTTGGATAGTTTAATTTTTCCGTAGAATAAAAGGGAAACGCTGATGTTGCTAGCAGGCATCCCAGGAAATTAGGCTAACACGCCTAACACGACGTCAGTTCGCAGCGATGCCAGCTAATTCGTATAATGGTTGTCTCGATGCAACGGGATTCACTTCGACCCTAATCTCTGTTCGTAAGTCTGCCTCGAAGATTACAGAGTCCTTATTGGGTCATAGGACGTTTAAAAGATTGATTCAATTGAGGCCGGGAAATATATCAAAACAAAAAGGATGACCACCGTTTCCTAAGATCTTAGAAACCGTATCGCATAATATATGTAGGTTACAAGTTACTTCTTAAAAATTCTATTTACATCGTTCACACACACAAAAATAGAAACATGTGCAAAATGAAAACGCTTTTAAACGTTCTATAATAGGGGTGCAAAATTATCGTCTCTGATAAAAAGAACGTAGCATCGATTATCCAATATATCGATGGTTAGAACCATGGATTATACAGGGTTTTAATTTTATAAATGATTTGCGCTACTATTGAAAATAAGAAAAAATTACTAAATAGAAAAAAAATCCTGCGGAGGCAAAAGTAATAATTAAAGATTGACGCTAGAAATGTATGCAGTTCTATAAAAATCTTCGATCAAAGCAACCACAGGAGTGCTTAATAAAAAAAAATGATGAATATATGGTACATTATTAAAACTGTTACACATTAAATAAAAACGTAGTAAAATGGGGAAATGTAGCGACACACACTTTTCCCACTAAATTCCCTTAAGGAAGGTGTACGTTGTCACGAAGTTTCCGAGTAAAAGCGATCAGTGTAACGAAGATAGGATCTCGGTGTCGTGAGACCCGACTTCCGACGCAGATTGTAATCAGAAACGCGAGCAACGAGCGGGGAATAACAATGTGAGAATTTTCTCAACGATCAGCAACAATAACAGGCTGGCACGTGGACGAAAGCATGAACCTGCGGCACGAACGCGAGAAATACATTTATCAGAGATTTCACCCGACACGCGACCATCCCGCAGAACCAATTGTTCGAAACGCGCGGAGCCTTTTCGCCGACGCGGCGCGGCACTGCAAATAAAACGGCGCACGTGCTGCAAAATTAACGCGCGCGAAATGAGCAAATCATTCATTCACGTTGCAGTTATTGCAACGGGAGTTGTTCCTCGGATCGAACGGGAATTTGCATTGCGATCTCCCCTAATCCCGATAAAATATAAATATTAATTATTTGCCGTTTGCTCGATTCGAGCGCTATCATTCGATTGTCACATCCCCTTGGGGTAAATGTCCACGATCGCGTTCCAGTAATGTCGTTTACATGATTGAGAACTGCGAATGACATTTTACACAACAAAATTGCATACTCCGAGTATCAATACCACAACCAGTTTCACATTCTTTATTTTATATCTATTGAAATTATTAACAAATCTCTGGTAACAGGTGATCTTTTTATTCTCACTATGGCGGCTATCAATTCCCATCTCCACGTGTAACGAAATTTAAGTCTCCCATTGGTTATCTGAAAACCAGTTAGCCGGTGGGAAATAATAGTCGTCCCGGACGCAATTTGCCGACAATTGGGAAATCGATTTCGATATCGCGATAATTAAGTACTTAAATTGGCACAATCGATGGTCTTGTTTGCGAGTAATCGTCTTATTAATAAAAGACATTGGAAAAGATTGTATTATCGAAGCCATTATCACAGACATTGATGGCTAACGAAGTAAATATTTCAACTAAATAGATTTTCTGTTCACGGAATAATTCCTTAGTCTCGAGCCTTAATTCCGCTCAGGATTAATTACGATCTCGCTTAGGAACACGAGGACCATAATTACACTACAATAGAAGATGATTGTAAAAAATGTTAGTCAAAACAATTTCTCATTATTTCACATTCTTTCAGAGGTGACATTAAAAAATCGTTTTCAATCTAGCAAAGACACGTAGATTTCTAGGAAAGAAACGCGAGTACGAGCGGGGAGAAATTCCTTAGTCCTCGGACTTAATTTCCCCCGGCTTTAATTACGAACACGCTTACGAAAACGAGGTCCATAATTACGCTATAATAGAAAAAGATTGAAAAAGATTGTCTTCGAAGGCATTATCCGTTACCCTATAATTCCTCCGAAAGTGACATTAAAAAATCGTTTCTAATTTAGCAGGGACATTTTACAAGAATGGTAAACGAGTACATACAACGTACATATCGGAGAAATTTCTTAATCTCGAGTCTCAATTCTGCCAAGGTTAATGGCAGAAAAAACATGGGCCATAATTATAAAATAATAGAAATTACAGAAAAATATTATCTCGTAATTCACATCGTCTCACGCTTCCCCAAAAATAATATTGAAAAATCGCGTTATAAAATTAAGAGAGAAAAGTTTAATAGCGACCTTAATTTTCTCCGTTAATTATTATATTATTACCATCGAATACGCCAGTGTTCATCACGAACGAAACAAATTCGAAGACCGGACACAACATTCTGAAATCGCCGCCTTCCACGACGTGCTCGGTAATGATCGTAATGATTCGTCCTAATCGCGAGAAACGTCAGTGGCCGTGTTATCGACTAATCCCTGTCAGAACTGATAAGTAGGATCTGTTGACTAGGATATATCCCCCGTGATCTCGGCGAGCGATCCACCGTTTCGACGAAGGTTAAGGACGGCGATGTTGCGAACCGTCGGATGGATCGTCGCCGAGATTCGTCCCATCGACGTTGCAATCTGGTAAACGTTCCCCTAACCCCTACGTTTGAACTTCTCGACACGAAATTACTATGCCTGCAACTCCTTCGCAATAAGCTCACCGAGCCGGTTAACACGTGTTCCATCCGAACCAGTTCGAATAATTTCACTAATCTCACCGAGGGCTGACGGGACCGTAAAAATTACTATCTTTTGCAGCTAATCCGATCGGCCCCTATCTCGTTATTCGCTGTTCACCTATTCGAATCGTCTCATGCATCATGAGCGTACCGAGTTACACGGACCTGGGGAAAAGCGCGAGGAACGTGTTCAAAATGGGCTACCACTATGGCAAAAGTCTGATCAAGCTGACCTGTAAAACATCTGGCGAACCTCTGAATATGAACAGCGATTTGGCCCTCGACTGCGACCACAAAAAAGTACACGAATGCCAAGTGTATTTAGTCATTTCAATCCTTTGTGTGCTAAGGGTTGGTCAAAGAAATTAACCGGTTTCACTTTTTCTTAAATATGTTATTAGTGATTTATATATAGACTGGGGATGTTTATGTAAAATAAAACGTTTGTGCGTCAATTGCAAGACACAGGAACTAGATATAAATTTATATTCTTCATTAATAATTTTAATCTGATGTGAAAATAATATATTAATACTCTGAAAATCTTTTAATATTTTCGCTGTTTTAAATTGCACTTGCGCATTTTTGTTGTAAATGCATAAAATCCGGAGTCTGGTGATCGAATAGAATGTTGAATATAATTAACACTGACGTTTGTGAAATATTTTATAGCAAATTGAAATTATTTCCCGTCGAATTATTTTCATATTTTACGCGCTAATGAAATTCACGTTCGAATGAACTTCACTCACACGTTACAGCTACATTCTGTCAAAGAGAAGCTTCCACGGGCACCAATTTTTAAATATATTGTTTTATCCGATTTCATGCATAAACGAACGGGCATTAAACATATAAATTATTTAACAAATGCGAGCCTTAAGTGGTCTCTCTACTTCGCCATTTTTTAAGACGTTATGATAAAAACGTTGTAACTTTGGACATAGTAAATATTCGCACCTCAAAAAATTCCTATATATTCTACAAAGACTGACCAACACTAGTTTAATCTCCACTAGTTTAAATAAAATTCTCTGAGCGAGTGATTCAATCACAGAATTGTTATAACTAATTTTGTAATTGCAGTTGTATGGCACCGCAGGTGCAGAATACAAGACAGAGGAATGCGGGACGTTTTTGCAAAAATGGACGATGGATGGAACGGTGACGGTCGGTCACATTCTGAACCCAGCCCTGATTGCGGACGTCGGATTTCAGACGGAGCTTAGTTACAACCCGTCAACCACCGCGAAAACGATCAAAATCGGCGCCACCTGCGTCAAGGAGATAATCAACGCGAGCTGTTCGATCTGTTAGTTTGTTTCAGTCTTTAAATAATTTCGCGAACGGCTGACTGAATGATCGCGTATTTTCGGAGAACACTCTACGCGTGCGGGGTTTATAATAGCAACGCGAGGACGAACAATAACGAATAGAACGCATTGCTTGATTTATTTAAAACTCGTAACGGTAACGTTACGCCCACCATCGGCTTTCGAAAAGTTTCGATATTTTGCCGGACATATTACTTTGCTCCCACGGATTGCGTGTGTCATTGGAATATATGAAATCGAGTTTGATTTGCTTGTTTCCCCTCTTTTTCTTGGGGATTTTTTCCAAAATCATTTCAATGAGTTCAATACGCGTATTATCACGAGTACATAAAATTCGCAGAATTTATTAATTGTCACGACGTCAACGACTTTCCCCTATTTCCAGTAAAAGGATCTTGAGCAGTCGACGGGTCTGAAGCATTCCGTTGCGAGAAATCGATCGCACATTGTGTAGTTAATACGTCGAAACGTTCGTTAAATAAATTATTATCGTTTACGCATGGTGCCATGCCGGTAGAATATTGGCCGTCCTCATTTGAATAAGTGATTTAGATTTCCTACCTGGTTATTCGATTTTACAGGAATTAATGATTCTAGAAACACTGTTTCCACGGCCCCTGGAGCCACGGAATTAATGCATAATGAAATTTTAGGAACGGAGATTAATGCCGTGATTCAAATATCGAAACGTCGATAGCCGGTGTAATGCAAATTTTTCCGGATTACAGTTTCACCGAGTGTCGGTCGAATGTTAAATGTTAAATGTTAAATGTTGTTCCAAAGACGTTTTATCATTACTTAGATCAATGATCTAATAAGAACGCTCACCTTTTGGACAGCGACTTGAGAATACTGGAACGAAAATCCAAGTTGATGCACTGCGCACGACATGCCTCACTGCCGACACTAACTAAACGCGAGTCAGAGAAACAATGGTTTCGCGAGTAAATTCGAGTTTCGACGTCCGAGGCGGTGGGAATCGAAACGGAGCGTTTGATGTTTACCAACAAAACGCCATAGACCGTCGGAGGCGGAACATTTTCAACGATATTCTTGTTCTCACGGTTGCTCCGCCATCGAAAGGTTAATTAGTCCAAGAATAAATCGATCTGATAGAGGTCTGAACGCTTGGGTTGGCCGGAATTCTTTTTTTTTTCAATCATTTTCGTCCCTTTGTCGCGATAACAGAAAACAAGGGCACCTTTCGATTCATATTTTTAGAGCCGTGATTGAAATTTTCAGCTGAACAATAGCTTCAACTCACAAATAGCTATCCTTCATAATAGGAATTGCAATTTTTAAAATTTTATTTACCATTTAACACACAAATTACACATTGGTACATATAACATTAAATTGCATTTGAATTTGAACCGTTCCGATTTACAAAAACATTTGCAGAACCGTATTTTCCGGATTTTCTGTGTTCATGAGACTACTCGACTATGGTCTTTTTACATGCACTTTTAATCCGTCGAGGATGAGTGCTATATTAGCAACATCAAACTCGCCCATCCAGCTCCTAATCTTGCAAATAAATAATTCAACTGTTTACTTTCCCAATATTCCAGTGATTGATACATGATTTAATCCTCCGAGGAAAATGTATTGAATATTTGAAAAAATCCTGACCAGGAATGTTGTACAAGTTTTCATAATTTTTATAAAATTGTGAACCGTGTAAATCCTCTTTGACAGTAAAAATTAATCGAATCGTTCATCCTCGAAACTAAAGGAGTGAATTCTTCCTGCAGCGTTTGGATTATCATGCGCATTCCTTATTAGCGAGCTATTTGTAGAAGCGGAGGAATTTTATTGAAAAAATTCAACCTCGCAAGGAATTATCTTTTCTGCGCGTTTCAGTCGCTAATAAATCCAATCAACGTTTCGTTTAACGCGTCGCATGCAGAACGCGGCCCTTCAAAGGCGAACGGCTCCGCCATAAAAATGGTTTCCGCGAGAAATGTGTGGACTGAAAAACATTCTTGATAATTGGACTGCAAATATTCGCCCTTTGAGGCGCATTACATAATCAACGCCGAATTTCCAACAATAAAACCCGACGCAATTTTACAAAAAAAAAAAAACAGAAAACCTCCCGGAATTTTGTCACAATTTTCAATGGAACAGCACGCGTCATTCTAGATGATCTAATAATTTAACGGAATACATGGACAAAGGCACGTTTGAAACATTTTTTTTTATGCTTCAACTGTATCTAAGTTTTTAGGCCCTAGGCCTCATTAATTTTTATATATTTTACATACCACGTTTTTTTTTGCTGTAACATACGCATTCACATTAGTTGAAAATTAGTGTCACGTTTTTTGAACAAATGGATACTTGTTGGAAATTATTAAACACAATTGTAGTCCTGTATATTTTTGCGCAATTCAACGCTATAAATTAATTTATAATTTTTCTGCTCGTTTTAATACGATATGACATGAGAGGGGTAGTTGGAACGTCTGGAAAAATGGAAGCAATTCAATGCTATAATTTAATTTATAATTTTGTTACTCTTTCTAACATGATATGAAAAAGATGGATGGAATATCTGCAACAATGCAAGCAATGCAATGCTATAATTCGATTCCCAATGGCGTCACTGTTTCCAATGTAACATAATATAATTTAATGTAAAAGCTGTGGGACGAAAGTTTGTGAAAACGCGGTTAAAAAATCGTTGGAATGAATGAAACGATCTTTGATAGCGTCCAGGCGTTCGCGTACTACGGCATTGTGTTCTATGTTACAGCCAGCGATATGAACTCGAACGTGAACATTCTGGGGTCTATAGTCGCCGCCATCAAAGGTCTCTTAATCGGATACCAGGGTGGTTTCAGCACAGAGACGAACAGGTTGACGAAGAACGACATCGGCATGGCCTTCAGCTACCGGGACGTCGACTTTCACTTTCGATGCAACTCGATACCGCAAGAGTTCGGACTATCCGTTATGTACAAAGGTGAAGCTTTAATTCATATCCGTCTTCTTGACCTTCAAATATGTCACAGTAGATCGCCAATACTATCCGATTCTACCAAACATTTTCTTTTAGTCTAACCTCTTATTCACAATTCTGGTGATGGTGTAAGCAGTACAAACAAATTCTTTAAAGAGCCGGCTATAGGCTGCACTCTTCATGAAATAAATAACAAATTCATTAAAACGCAAATGCCCTAAACGAACATCCCTAAAATTACCATCACCATTCTCCACTGTTCCCAACCCACATAAAAATTTCTACAGGGTGAAATTCGATCTTGGAGGGACCTTCGGTAATCTAAAAATGTGGTAAAAGCGAGCACAAATGAGTGTATCATCCCCGATAAGAGATTCAAGTATTTGGAAAGGTGATTCATCGCCTTTGCCTTTGCAATTCTTCGCGGAAAGCATCGAACGCGTTGATGGAGGCGAAGGTCGTCGTTCCAGGAAGTTGGAGGGGAGGTTGAAAACTGATTTCGTCGGCAGCGTGTAATCTCTTTCGCAGTTGAGAAAGAGGGGTGAAAAGATACAAAAGCAACGACACACCGGCTAGTTCTTTAGGACCATCGACTTCCGGCTAGCTAGGGAACAGGATCCTCTCGCTGACAATCTGTTCGCGAACTTTGGTCTCACGGGCGCAGCTTGAACGTTGCGAATGTCCGAGGAAGGGTGGAACCATCACAAAGGGAACTTCTTGCCAGAGAAAATGTAAAGGGGATTGCAATTTCATTAAACGGTACATCGCGGATTCCCGCCGTGCCCGTAGATGAGGAGTGCATATCCTCTTGTACACGTGCCGGCGCGGCGCATCGCTTTCAATGATTCTTTCACTGTCTTTCTTGTCTCTTTGTTCGGGGAACACTCAGTTCATGAGGTGATGTTTATATAAAATTCTTATCTTTCATCAATTATTTTTATGAATTATGACATTCGATTCGTTTGAAGAGGAAAATGGACTTCTCCTTTAAGAAACCAAAAGATACACCTTTCGTGCGTTATTAAACTCGATTGTAAAAGAGAAATAATCGATGTAAAAATTGCTGTTACTAAATTCATGCAAAATTTCAATTTTGGATCATTGTTCCTTATGGGGTGAAAAATTTTAAATGTCTTTAGAAGATTGGATTTTTTCATGGATAAATTTCTTTCTCACCGCAGACAATTTCTATGGGAAGCAATTAAAACGTTGCTCCGCGTTTCTAAACTACTCCCCAATTATCGAAGTCTGGGCGCCGCGCGCGTTAATTACCGGGTTCCTTGTCCGCGGCGATCGAAAACGAACGGAATACAATATCGCTGGCCCCGTTTATTCGGCTTGCCGGGTTTAATCGATAAATATTGAAGCTCTGATCGCGTGCTGCTCCAGGCGAAGAAACAATAACACTAACCAGGCTGTTTACCTGTACATTTCGGGGCGAGGCAGACGAGGAAATGCAATTTGTTCCTATTACCTTGTTATCCATGCCATATATACGATATGAAAACAGTAACTCGAGTCCATCGCAAACATCCAATAACGAATTTCATTTTTATATTCCGTTGTTCCAGTCGTTTTGCTCTGTTTATCATATATGACATGTGCGAATTAAATATGTTGGAGCAGAAAAATTGCGTTCGTGGTTTTTGACGGCATTGTCCTCTAGGCGACAACGTATTATTGTTCTATTGTATTATTTTAACTTTAGCTATTTTTAAAATTGTTATTTCATGTTGCTTTACATTATTTTTATCGGAAGAACACAATAATATCTTTTATCCTTTGCTATGGTTATATACTGCTTCGCTTTATTTTTATCGAGAGTCAACAATAATTTATTTTATCCTCGGTCATGCTTATTATCGTAATACCATGCTATTTTAGACTGCTTTTGTAAAAAAAAAAAAGAAAACACAGTTAGATCTTCTAGACTTTTCTTTACACTTTACAGAAAATTTCAATTTTCATCAAAATAAAACCTGCATAGAAAAATCAATTTTGAATTCCTCCTTTTCTAGAAGCGATAGTTAAAGTATCGATTCCGTTTCTAGATGCATTTCCGCTTCCTATAAATAATCCATTAGAAATTGTCAAGGTGTTCGCCTACTATGCAATATTACCGATGTGTCATACTCGCAATCAAACTTCAGCAAAAGTGTTTTACAGGTATCACGGGAACTATATCCAAGTGACAACATAATTCAAGGTCCTCGCAATTGTCGAGTCCCCTTTTTCTAGACAATTTCAAAACTTTCCGTAATAAATAAATAAAGAGACAATCGCGAACCACAGACCGTTCGATCAACGCGCAGTTCGTCGAATCGGATAGCAAGAATGAATCAGTGAGGCTCATTGAAATTTCAAACAACAGTACCGGATCGTTAAAACAGCAGAATGAAAATTGCCTGGCAGAATGTTTGCCGATATTACGCTTAAAATTGTATCCGCGTGCCCGTTTCACATCGAATTCCCGGATCATGCACGGTGATCAAACACCGAAATCATTCCGCGTAAGGCTAGTTCTTTTTCGAATGAATGCTAGTAACGGGTAATTCCGATTCGTCCGGTCTAATGGACGGCACGACGCGACGCGGCGTTTCGCGCGGACACAAAGCCGTCCCTGTGCATAATTTCCGCGCGGCCATTTTGCACAGGGATTGCCGTCGTTCTACGCCGGAATCGATATTCGCAATTACGGTTGAAAACTTACTTCGGCGACCATTATTCGTTTAGGGGTGCCCTTCTACTTATTACCCGCGAAACAATTCTACAATGGACTCTCGATGTGTGTGGTAGAGATTTGCGCGATTTCTATGGAAAATTCATCTCCAATATCGCAAGGCACCTCTTAAGGGGCCCTGAAAGTCGTAACATGATATAGGATAACACTACTGGAACATAATTAGAGCTAAAAGAGTTCTATCACGAAATGAATCGCATAGATCAAGGCATTACCGTACCTTTTACCCGTTTCCAATGCATACTTCATAATCCCAGGCCTACCGCCGAAGGAAATGTAATTACGGTTCTACCAAGACGAAAATAAATCCGAAGGAAATGGATGAAAATAATCCTGAACTAACAGCCGCGGCGGGATGTGGGATCTCGTTTCTCTTTTTTCTTTCTCCCGTGCGTCGACGTCTTCTTTTCTCGATTTTCTTCCCATCCGTTTCGTTTTTTCGAATCGTGGCATCTTCCTTTTCGCCGCTTTTTACATTCCCCCGCGGACAGGCTTGTTTGCGTGCGCGATTCTTTTTCTTGTGTTTTTCGACCAACTTGTTCGCTCGCTTTGAAAATTAGGAAGGTATTGTCTTTTTTGTTTTCGTTCAAAATGTCCGAGGAAATGTGATCTCCCCTGTAGAAACTGTTTCCGACTGATTCTCTGCTGCACGGGTGAAATTTTGCATTACGCGGTCTACAAAGTTCGAAAAATGGCAAAATTTTATTCTCATGTTTTGATTTTATGCATTTATGCCAAAAATGAGTAGATGCAATTTAAAACAGTAAAAACATTGGAAGAACTTAAATATCGAGAAAGAAATCAAATTTTTATTTCACTCCAGCTTGTTCCAATTTAGGTAAAGTATTCTCATAATGCATTAAGACTCGCAGTGTAGTGATTACAGCGTTTGCTAATGACTCCTGTCGTTACTAGATAATGATTTGTGACTCGATTCGGTAATGTTAGAACACGATGAATAATATAATATTATTTTCAGCGGATTGAAATAACCGGGCGTCTCCAGCGAAACATTTTATTCGAAACCGGCGGGTTATTAAAAATTGATAGAAACTCGTGGAACTGGCACACGGTGCTCCCTTCCGTTTCAATTTCCCCTCTCTCATTCATTAAAATACATTTTAAAAACCGTGTCCCAGGGATTTGACTGAAAATTGCGAAATCTCATATCCGTTCTCTTGGACTCGCTTAGCGCGACTTGTCAGCGAGCGTCAAGCGACAACAAACCGCACCAAAATGTTGCCAATTTCAATCATAATAAAACTTACTTGCTTTTAATTGTGCGATTGTTGTCGCACAATATAGATTATGTAAAAATTTATGTACAATCCAAATATTTTTGTGAGAATTCCCAGTGTGGAGGTTGGACAGGCAACATTGTTCCATAAGACATTTACTCTCAAAATAATTTCTGTTTTGAATAAAACAAATCGTAAAAAATTTAAAGAAACCGAAACTACTGATGTATTGTTTTCAACTCGCGGCAGTAATTTTGAAAAGAGACAAATGACCATGTATTTTTCAACTAATGCAAAACATTTTTATGTCAGATGAAAATCCGTAAAATGATAAATTGTCAAATTCACCATCGTGCTCGCACAGGTTCGTTAATAAAACAGTTCGGCTTTCTTCACCGGCGTTTGTTTAAAATGCATGAAGTTCAGTGTTCCGCGCGGATTGAAGCAACGCCCGAATACATTATTCCGGATTAATAAACATATAAAGATTATTCCGGACGGTAGTTATGAATTCGTCAGTTCAAATGACGATGCACAATTGCACGTGTGTGTCCGTATCGCTGGGGCTCCAATTACGGTTCGTAACGGTGTAAGCTGTAAACGAACACCCCATTATATTCATAGAATGCGTGCGTTACGCAATTAACTGTGCCCCCAAGTAAATAACAACCCGTAGGCTAACCATGCGCCTCACAGCTCATTAACAACTATCCGCGAATTTTTTCTCGCTGACGGAGACTAAGATCTTCCCTCGGCCATCTTTTCTCGTAGTGACCCAATTAAATCGGGGGAACTCTATATTCTCTGTGACGGTGAACAAATTTTTCACCGGGCTTTTTGTCAACGATATTTGGTAACGTCCAGTTTTCAAAATATCGACTTCGTTACATGCTCGACCCGTATGCAAATGACATTATCCATGACGTCATCAGAGCTAACGATATTCTACAAATGTGTTAGCAAAACGATGTTTTGCTCTTTTACAAAATATAAAATAATAAACCGATGACAAGGAATTAGAACATGCTTATAATATTTATTAAATAATAGAATTGATCTAAATATTTGGGGGTGGTTAAACCCTTACTTAAATCAGTATCTAATTTGTTATTAAAAGTTATTGTTGTTTGATCTCACAACTTTTTACGGCCATAGGAACTTGGCTCCTGTTTACAGGATGTTTTTGTTGGATATGTATTCACAGGTTACGATGCATGTTTGCGGTGACTAACGAAAGGTTTCTTGTTACATTCAAGTGAACGAGGAATGGGAGACCGCCATAAACGGTCTGATGTATAAAAACGGCGGAAGCCAAGATTACACCGTGGGCGCAGGAGCGAAATACATCATCGACGACAAATCGACGTTCCGGTGCAAGTTCAATACGGATCTGCAACTGGGCTTCAGCTTGCAACAACAGCTCGCCGAGCAAATAACGGCGGCTCTGTCTTTCAACGTCGACTGCGCGAATGTGCAACGCGGCGGGCACAAAGTCGGCCTCGCTTTCCAAATTGAAGGGTGAACTGCGAATCCGAGACTTTTTCTACCGATCTTCTTTCACAAACCGGTCTCCGGTGTCCGTCATTTTTGAGTACGTTTGTCTTGTATTTGTGATCGTCGATATTAAACTATTATTCTTATCTAACGGTCTCAGAGTTTCTGTGATTCTTTAGCCACAGACCTGGACTACTTGACTAATATTATTATTATTTTATTACTCCATCCATATGCTACATTTGTTGATATAAAAATGAAAATAAAAATGTTCTATCACAATTTCAACAACCAGAAGTCAAAAAATAATTTATGTATTTTTGATTTTGAAACATAATAGTATTTTTAATTTCTCGAGATTACAACGTTCCATATCCTCTTATACAAATTCTGGGAAAAGTTTTTGCATAAAAATGTCCGTTTTGAGAGTACTTACGCGAGTAGATAAGTTCCAATCCTCAAAGGAAACATTTGAGAGAGTATCTTGGTTATGATATTCACACAGTCTAGTGAGAGAAATAAAATGTAAAATGCGTTTTGTCTGGTTTGAATTTTTGATAGAATATTTCCAAAAGTGAGATGGTACAGATTTTCTATGGAGTATATTTCTATAGAGTAGATTTCATAGTGGCATCTGTGCCAAAGATGCTTTTCATGGGCTTTACAAACTTGAAATTCCAAGGAAACTCATATTCTTCGTTCAGAATTTCATTATACCGAGGGTACAGTGGAAGTTTGATAAAACTTCATTGAAATTGTTGACTCTTGTGTTTTGTGTGACCGTGTCGTGCTATTAAGATCCATTGTCTAGTTACAAGGGTTTCTCGGTGGCTTACGCGAAGTTAACACGTTAACTCCCTTGGCGATCAAATATAATAGACACTATTCAATGGCCAGATTTAAAAAATCATTTTTATCATTAAGTGTTCGAGTGAACTAATTTTTGCTAGAGCTTGCAGCATGCAAAAAAATTACATCAATTTGAATTTGGTTGTTGGGGGTTTGGAAATTTTTGGAGGTTGGGGCATTTTTAAAAATTTTTGCAGGTGTGTTTGGGGATTTTTGGAGATTTGAAAATTTTCGGGGTTTGGAGATTTTTGAGGATTTGAAGTTTTTGGGGATTTGGAAATTTTTGTAGGTTTGGGGATTTAAGTTAAGCGAAGCAGCAGGAAATGGTATTATAATTTTCAATTTTCTAAAACCGTGACGGTTCAACGTCTTAAAGACTGTTCGAGTTCCTTGAGCTTGGGGTTTTGAATTTTTTATGAACCCTCGGGGCTGTCGGCACGTGCTGGAGATTTGCGACCGATCGATAACTATGAAGCGATATACGATTCTCATCGCAAAATCTGGCGCACGCTACAAATTGCCTGTGTACGGCTAATACCGTTCGCATAATTGCCCATCAAACACGGTCACTGTACATTGCGATACTGGACTTCTATAAACATCATTAGGTCATATTTAAAACATTTTGCAGAACAGCTAAAATTACTGATAATAATTAAGTTGAAATTCATATTTGCTTTAACGCAATTGGTAAAACAGTGAAAGCATAAGTAATTTTCTACAATTTCACTTTTTCTCTCTGATAATAACATGAATTATTATTATTATATTACGCTGTTCCAGTCTTCTACCGTTACGCACGTGTAACACTAATTATATTTTCTTTAATCCTGCGTCACCGGAAAAGCCAATATCTGTAAAGTTGAGTCGGTAAAAGTATAAAAATATCATTAAAAAAAAGAAAAGAAAAACGCGAGGGGAAAGCTCCATTGAAAATTTTTGTTTCATTAAATAGCTAGTGAAATGTACTATTAGATTGGTACGTAAAATTCGTTATCTGGCCATTATTTTTGTAATAATTTAATTCCGCAGGATTTGAACAACGGAACATTATGTCATAAATCTTAAAATTGCCTTCATCGTAATTCATGGCGTTTCCGTACAATTTTAAAGGGAGTGGATTCGAAAACCATGGAGATTTCACGGTTTTTAATAAAAGTTTACGGCGACACTTCACGCTCGCTATGGGGTTCTCGAAGTTTATCACACGCCGCGCGCCGTGTCGCGCCGTGTCGAAGTATGAATAGCAACGTGACCGGAAATTAATGAAACCGGAACGTTATTGATCTAGTTGCAATACGCGCACTTCCATTGTAAACGAAGAAGTAGTTTGCCGGAGCTTTTCACCGGCGCAGATGAAAATTTGCGAACTTAAAGGGGATCGCTCTCAACCTCCTTTTCTAATGAGGAGAATAATGAGAAACAGTCAGAGAGCAGTTGGTGTTTAATTCCACAGTTTACTTAATAGGGGGTTTGAACGAGCCGCTCGAAACACGAAGACAAGTGCTTGTTAAAAACTACTGCAATATATTAATAATTCGATTTCATTACGCGCGGAGCGCCGCTAGAATCCGGCAGCTGAGAAAGAGGACAAATTGGCAAATGGGTGAAATTGGAGACCGAAGAATTGTGGAAACAAATTCCAAATAATTTGGAACTTAATCAAATAAAACAGGTTTATTTTGAAATGTTTAAGGGAAATTATTTGAATGGAAAAATTTAAGTGATCTCAATCGATCAAGTGATTTGGCACTAGAATAGATTGTGAAGAAACTTGGAATTAATCGTTTTGAGTTGTGGACTATTATAGTTGGTTTCTCGGAAGAAGATATCTGAAATGATAATAGCTGTTCACTACTATGTTGCAAGTTTGTGGTAATGGGAGTGGAATAGGTAGCTGCTTATGACTTCAGATATCTCCTTTCGATAAACCGACACTGGCAATCCTTGAATAACATGGCTGATTAATTGATTCCCTGTTATACGATACCATGTAATACCAGATTTACAATTCTCTTAAGATTTTCTGAAGAATAATTTTTCTTTTATGTTCACACTAAATTATACTATAATTGTATTAAATACAAGAGTTGCTCGTAATGATTTTTGCACCGAGAACGGTCAATGTGTGGTTGAAAGCTAGCAAGATGTCACTGTTTAAAATATATAAATGTTCTTAAAGATACAGTTTATCGGAAAAGTATCCGCTGTCGGGCTGAATATCGACAACTTGTCAATAATCACCGCGATCAAGCTAAAACATCTATATTTCCCATCCGTTCAGATCTCCCCTTTAACTTTTCAATCTCCTTCCGTTCCAATTTCCAATTACGAGGATCCATCATTAATCGTTACCAATTCACTACAGGAATAATGAGTGCATACGTTAATATAAAAGCGTCACGGCGTAAATTTGATGAAATTGGACCGAGGATCTTCATGTAGAATAAAAAAAAAAAGATAAACGCAACATATTGGAGCAAAATAAAAATTTCTTTCATTAATTATGCTGATGCATTCAGAATAATGGAAAGGTACTGTAAGATTCATTTAATTTTTTTAATGTTCTAAGTTTCACCAACTCATGAATGGGATCCGCAGTCTAATAAAAATAAAGCAATGTCTTCTGAGATTTTTACTGTGACTAAAAATATGCAATCTATATAAGAAAATTGACGCTAATAAACGTGTGCCTCCTTCCTCAGCGTTATTTCAGTGGTATAGCTCGACCGAGAATAGCAGCGCAGGGTTATAAACCTCATGACGAGCCTAACACGATGTTATAGGCAGGGGGTCAACAATAGAAGTAGCATTCACTCACGGCGACTTGTTTGTACAGTTCTATAAAAATCGACGCAATTTCATTCATTGATCATCCAGTATCACGATGAATCAACACTACAGAAATTGCAGATAAAAAGTTTTAATGGTGGGCGTACGATATTAAATGTACATACATGAAAGTATTCCTTTTTCTCTACTACAAAACATAGTTTAAGTTAGTAAGAAAAATATTTAGAATAATTTTGTCACTTGTAGTTATTATTAGTATGTATGTATGTATATTGTGGTATCATAAAAAATGCAATAATAGAATTTCTTGCCACAGATAGTGGCACGGTCTCGGTGCTTGAAAGGATTTCAAGTTTCACTTCGTTTCATTTCTAAAGTGCAAAACGTATTCAGAGAATTTTTCGATACAAATACTAATAATAAAATACTAATAGAATAAAAAACTAATAGAAAGATTGCCACACGATTTGTGCAAGCGGCAATATCTAATCGCGGAGGATTTAATCTTACAATTAGTCTAATATTGGTAAGAGAGTTTCCGCATACAGGTAATCATTATTTTAAATGCTTAAGTAACTTTTACGCATTGCTATTACACATTTCGCAGGTATCCGGATACTTTTAAGCGGCAGTGTACATATGTGATACTTTTAATGAGTACATTTTAAACAATCGATTTTTCGAGCCTTTTAAATAAAACCACACGGGACAGGAAAAAAATCAGTGGAGCAAGATCATTTGTGAAGGACACCGGTCGAATCGGAGCCAAGCAAAGGTCGGCGGGGATAAAGGCCGGCCAAGTTTGTTGCCAATATTGTTCGACGAACGGCTTTCACTCTGGCATTTAGGCGTCGCTGTGACTATACAGCGGAGAATGATCAAAACCGCAGAAACGGCACACGTAAATCACGACTCACCCTGTGTCGTGGTACTGCTGGCATGCTGCTGGTCCTTCCACGGTACTGCCTTGGCCCTGGACCACGGGATCCAGATGTTAAACCAGCTGGACCAGCTGGACTGGTTGGACTCGGGCCACCAGGACTTGCCCCTGGACTCAGGTGAGACGAGGAGGACATAGCACCTGGACTGATCGCTGGTGTCCTCGTAGGACTCCTTGGTGAAGGTGACAGGTGACCCCATGGTCCTGCTTCTGCTTGCAGGAACCTATCATTTCAAGACTTTTGTCAGAATGATGATTTTAATTGAATTTAAAGTAATGAAGGATTTAAGTGTTCGAAGGGATCAAATATTTTTTATTGTTTCACTGTGGATCCTTATGCATTTGTGTGTAGGTAAATGTTCAATACGATTATTGCCTTATTGGCAATAAGAAAATCTGTATTCGCATAAAGATCCACGATCACAATGAAACTATGGATTTTCTGAATGTGAAGTTTATAATGATCCTTTTATTTCAATTTGGGTCTAGTAAAGCTGATATGATCATCGGCTATTTACACAGAAAGACATGAATATGTATGTACAACATATATGTATATTGAACTATGTAACTAATTATTACTGTGAGGAACTATGTATATCATTTAATGAAATGCTTTCCAAGCGTTAATTTGAGCTGTTACTTTACAATGAATGAGGAATATGATGAAATGAGCGACAAATTGGAAAACTGATGAAATACATGGAAATGAAAAAATGGAATGCACGGTGTTTCTTTGCGTACGTGAAATACTTGAAGCTTCCGAGTACTGGCCTCTGCAATGATTGTAACTTGTAACATAGCAACGGAAAATAATAACGGCAGAAATAGAATGAAAATTGCAGGAAAACCTTTCCCAAGACAATAGGAAAGTGTGTTTCACTTGGAAAACGTTGGAACGTATAATTAGGGACAACATTTGCATAACGAAGAGGGTGCAATACGGAAACTTTCGAACCAATTTTAACTTCGCCTACAGTAAAGTGATCGATGCAGTAATTACACCGAACACAAGCTCGGATCAAGAAAGAATTTCGGCTAGCTGAGAATCAACAACTGAATCCGAGAAACTTAACTGTGTTATACTTTGACGCAAAAACGGGCCCACTATTCTCCTTCGCAAGACAAAAAAACAGAAACAAATTATGTAAACTGTACAAACAATTATTTTCTCCTGTCATAATTGAGAACTCAATCTACAGATGATCAAATATTCATCATTCATAGTCACGATATTTTTGCTTCGAAATCACTTGAAAATCTCAAATAGTTGAAATCATTCATAAATACAGCTAATGCTTAAATAGCTTTCTTAGTGTTAGTTTAATATTGTGATAAAATTGAAGTGGGTTTACATATCTGACCTGTGCAAATCAGGGGTGGGTCTAGCAACCGCGATGCTCGAGCTGCGCCTTCTGGATGGAGTAGGCGACTTCGGGGCGTCAACTGTCGCATGACCTTGGGTATTCATCATCGAACTGCGGCGGACTTCGACCTCACTGCTCCGCCTCTGAAAAGCCCTTTTGCTGCTCCATCGTCGGCCCTTCGGATCGGCGCTCGGGTTATCCTGCTGTCTGAAACGCCACCACGATGACTTTTAGTAAGGAAGCTAAAGTAATTGCTCCCCGAAGTCGTGTCGGGGTCGGGACGATTTTTCACCGTGGGGCCGGGTCAAAGGGCTAAAAGCGTTTTTATGCTTGACGATAGAGCGGCTCGCTTATTTACCGGAATTTTAAACGAACCAGAAGAAAGACGACCGACTATGGTTTAAGGGAATGGGGCGGAGTTCTTTACGCGAATGTAAATAGAAATCGTAAAACTTCGACGCGAGACATTTGCCTAATACGATTTGTGGACTGTCGATGTTTGAATACTTTATGCGTCCGTTTGGCTTTTCAAGTTGCAGAGATGTGTCTTGATTTACTTAGATCGTGCATGCTTAATGTTGCCATTGCAATTCCACGAGAAACGTTTCGGAAGTTTTTAAATCTTTAGTTGATTTATTTGCTTCATTGTTAATGCGATATTATAATGTGATCGTATAATTTTTGGTGTGATTTTGTTGACTAACAGTAAGATTGTTACAGATCTCTACGTCTCAAGGCCGGTTATAAATTAATTGCACCGATGCACCGATAGCTATAATAAATAATGATTCGCGTTCGCCACTATACAATTTAGTATCTCGTCGTCGAAGAAAACCTGCTACAAGGGAGTGGATTAAATAGACTAATTAACACAAAAGTTCAAGTTGTCCGCTGTAACACACTCGGCCGAGTTTACTTCCATTAAATTAAAGCCGCACGCGCTCGATATCAGAGTGTTCGCGTCTCGGAGATCTATGTTGCTTGTATCCAGTGGTTCCAGTTGAAATTTCGCCACTAAAGCTCGCTCGTGTGATCAAGATCTCTCGTAGATCCCTTTACATCATGTCTGAGCTTTGTGTCAAACCTTCCTAACAATTCAATTACGATTATCATCAAGACCCATCAAGGCATAATCCCTTATAATCCTTTAATTTAATATTAATAAATTTCAAATATTAAACTTCAAGATGCTTCTCTATTCTGAGGCGCCACTAAAAGTTCTATCTATGTAAACAATTACTAAACATTTAGGTATTGTATGAGGTATTATACCAATTTCGTATCCATAAAATTTGAAAAATTGTAGCAAATGAAAATATTTTAGATCGGAAGAAATGTTCAATTTTCGAGTTAAAATAGCTCCGAGTGCAAAGGGTGAAATAACACCGTGTTCACAGTGTCTCGCCAATTTGAAAACTGGAATTCAGTAAAAGTTTGACGCTCCGTCGACTTATATATCGTTTCCACCACTGAAATCTTCATCCGAGTTAGTTATCCCTCCGCCAAGATGAAATTTTTGTTGGAAGTCAACATCAATTAGGCGCTGACACTGGTGGCGTATAAAATTCGACCTGAATCGTGGAAAGAACTATGAAAATATGTCACCCGGGCACCACTAGCTCCCTTGTATCTCCCGAAGCGAAATGCACCTAAGATTTTTACAATATTTTCACACCAGCTATTTGTTTAATCGACGTAGCATATTCACTGCAATTGTACTACAGTTACATAATTATTTTAGTAAACGTTTTTAATCTATATATAAACTTCCGAATCTGCATTCCTCAGCATACAACATGAATTATTCGAAGTCACCATGAATAATGTATAATCAACTATAACAATAATAATGATCTGGTATAATGTATAACTAATTCCGTATGTAAACGAATACAATAATTAAACCGCGAATATTTATGCTTTATGGTGTATGCAAATTTACAGAATACAAGAAGACGTGTATACGAGTACAATTCTATTTATTATTCTATTTTTAGTACGAGCTATACGCTTCAACCGATAAAACAAATATTATCCTTGTTTCAGTTATATACCTGTATAAAATTAAATACGAAACTGGATATTTATAAAAATGTTCGCAGTATAGAAACAAAAAACACGAACAGTAAATAAACAACAAAAATAGGTAAGAAAGTAAATAAATAAAATTCCCGGAAATCCGCAATGGAACAGGAGATCCAACAGCCATCGAACTAAACAACAACAAACACTATTCCAAACCGTGTATTATTGTTCAAGTCCACAAATCCAATCCCTCTGCATCAGATACACAAACAACGGGTACGATCGCAACAGCTAACAAACTAATATATCATGAAATAAATTACAAAGAAACGTACGGCACGTGTTTAAAAAGAACGAGAAACGAAGTAGAAACAAATATAATATCGAGAACAAACGCCCCGTTGAAACATTGCTGCGCTATACCCCGATATTTCCATGTACGCGCGCGTGTTCAAACATTTGCAAAAAAAAAAAAAATAAACATCATTGACCCACATTTTTTTCGCGCGCGGGAACACGCATTTATCCGAAAGTTTCCGGCGACTGTCGCGAAAAAATATTACATATAGTATATGTATAACTATGAAAAGCAGTGCGCGAGGAGATGGTTGGAACATAACGTCGCCTGTTACGGTCCGTTTAATCTTCTTCGCGCAAAAATTACACGCGCCACTTGCGCGTCGACTTTCAGTCACCGGAACGAGCTTGGGAAACGTGTCTCCCGCAACTTTTAATGAGTCCTCTTGGAGAGGAGGGCCAATAGTAGTCACTAGAAATGGCATCGAGCCCCGGCATGTGCTTGCGAATTGCTCAAAAACGATACTCGCGTCGCGTCGTCACTTTTCATTCCGGCTGCCTTCGAACCCTAGAACGAGCTTCGAAAGGTTAGTTCTAACTACAGTAAAAGCTCCTTCGTTGTCCATAGGCCGGGGGTTTGAGCGGACATCGACCGTGCCCGGACACTATTTTTGATTTATGACTGCGTCTTTAGTGAAACGGCCAGTTAAATGACAAAGAAAAGCATTCGCAGTCAAAAGCAGTCAACTGTCTGGCTTCAGAAAACTCCTTTTTTCCTTGCCATATTCCTTTCCTATTGTTCTCCGTTCTGCGCGGGCTTGGACAGGCCTGGGACACATCTGGCGACCAGTGCTTCGATTGAGCCCAACTTTTCTCGCGCATGCGCGAGAAAACGATAACGTATCTACTATTAGCTAGCAGGTAGCTATTAGGTAGCTGAGCGGCCAGAGCCCCGAGGCAGTTATATTGGCGTGAATGTACCAAAATAATCTTACCGGACAAAAAGACTCCAGGACGTGTCCTACGAGTTGCAAAATATACACAAATACACTTGTTATACATTCATTTTTCAGAATCAAATCATATAAATTTTCTAAAATTCTGCGGGGTGCTCAAGGAACCCTATTTTATCGAGAAGCTTACGTTACTGAGGCTGAAATCGCCGCGCATTTGCGAGAAAAGTTGGGCTCAATCGAAACACTGCTGGCGACCAGATCCACGCAGGCCTAATCCTCTCGTTGACAGGCAATGGAATGGGTAGGCACTGGACAACGATCGTGCCCACGATTCAGTACAACGAAGGAGCTTTTACTGTAGAAAGAAGTGGCAGCGAAGCAAGCAGTGGTAAAGGTCTGAAAAGTTGGACTGCATTGGACTGCGTAGCGAGATTTCTTTAATTTCTAAATTATTATTCGGAATTATTTCAACCAGCAGGTTTCGAACTAATTCTGCAATGGAAGTTTTCCATTTCCATTCGAATTACATTATTCGACGAAGCTGACAATTATCATCGGTCTCGTTCTCGATTAAGATTTTGATGGCAAATCGATACAGCCTCCGGCGGAAATGGAGTTGCCATAATCGAACCCCGATCCCGTAGACAGCCTCTGATCTGGCATTTTAAGGTGGTCATCCGCGGTTATAGCACGTCGCACATATAATCATTCGAGTCGCGGAGATTTCACACTTCGCTCCACTTTTCAAAGCCAATTATTAGACGCGCGTGCTTCACACAGCGCGTCCGATCCGCGTCGGCCAACTATAGTAACCCAAGAAAAGTTTAATAAGATTCTGATCTTATTTGGAACTGCTAATGGCGCGTGAACAAACTTGTTTTTTTAGTCCAATTCTTTTTTAAAATCAGATCTAGGTCTGCGCTGGTGGACGAGGTCGTAAGCCGTTCAGTAAATTACTGGAACAAGGGCTTGAGTGCCTTAAAGCTGTAATTGCTCTAATGAATCTTACATCTGAGCGACTTAATGAAATCTTAACTCTTAGATACAGTACAAAGGCGTTCAGACACGTATATTACCAACAACATGTCTATTGTCATCTTAAGTAATATTAACTATTGTCATATGAATCTCTTGGATTTATGTAAAAATTTATTGTTAAGATTACTCGGGCGATAAGTTAAAAAATAAATGGGACATCATGATGCCCACTGGATTCAATGCTACATGAATGATTGAGTCAGAACTAAATTCGTCAAGTTAGAACATACTTATATTTACAACAGAATTGGTGTTGCAAGCTAATATTTTGATTTTCCAAGATTCTTGGCAACGGTGAACGCGTTAAACGAATCGGAAGTCGCCTAACAATTTCCAGAGGCGACTGTTACCTCGAAAATACGTGAATCTAGCGTGATTCGCAAGGGTAGCTTTGATTGGCCGCAGAAATTCGATATTCAGGAGGGCCAATGCTTTCGTAGGACTTTCAAAGTAAAACAATTCCTCGAACTCCTCGTGGGACGCGCGCCCGAGCATCTGGAGCGTGTAAACCCGACTCGAAAATTGTCAGATACACATATGTATACACAAATGATTTACGGTCGCGCCGCGCGCCGTCGCGTCGGTCGGACACAATACACCGTAATCGGATTAATCTAATCAGATCAGTCCCCAATGTACTCGCACTTATCGTACGAAACGAGGTGCGCGGTCCTCGGAACTCGGAACCGAAACCGGAAACGTTCCCTTTGAACTCCATCTCCCTGGCTGAATACTTGGCAAATTCATGGGATCAGACGTCTATTTCGATTTGACAATTTACTGTGCTAATAATTAGCGAAAATTGCGAGGGCAGACTTAGTTCGCCAACGCTCCCACGAAGCTGCGAATCGGATAGCAGCTTTTCCATCGAATTGGAAATTTCTCGATCTATTCAGTTTTATTCGAAACCTTTCAAATATATTTTTCCTTCTTCGGGATTCATGCTATAGTCACATTTCCTTTGATTACTAGACTGCGAATTATATTGAAATTTCTTCCCCTTTTCCACTAGCATCGATTATTTGAAAGCTTCATGACCACATTCTTACATTCTTCCAATGCTTTCAGTGTTTTATGTTTAACCTACTTATTTGGATCATAATAAGTGCATAAGATCCCCAGTCTATTTATTACATTATTCAGTTACGTTAAAAGCCCATTAATATTTCTGCGTAGAAACAACGTCATAAAATTACTAAAAAACATTGCAAGTTACATTTGAATATTTGGTACTTTGGGATTATCCCGTCGACCTCTCAACGCTCGATATATATATAAATATTATTTATATAATATTTATATAAATTTTTATATATATATTTATATAATACTTATATATATAATAATTTATATAATACTTATATAATAATTTATATTTGTTTGGCGAAAATCGTCGACGGGATAATCCCAAAGTACCGAATATTTCTTCCATTATCGATATAATTTAGCATCGACTGGAGTTATGCATATAATTTTTATTCTTTTACCACTCAATTAGCCAGAAAAAGATTTTTGAAAATGCTATGAATATTTTACTTTTAGAATTTTCAGTCTAAAAATCCTAAAGTCCATCATAATCACCTAGGTATCAGCTTATCCTCGAGCATGCTGGGCAGATCGTTCGAGTCCTCGTTCAGGGTAGCAAAGAAGTCTTGAAACCTGTCAGGGAAGCTGCTCGGCGGGCAGCTGTTCACGGAAACCCGGTCAAAAGTCTCGGCGGGAATTTTCTGGCCGTCTTCATGGTGTCTCGACGTGTCTTGCGTGTCCATACAGTCTCTTTTTCTTAATCGTTCTAACTGAAGCTTTCCCTCGTCAACTTTCGCAGCCCCACTGTTCGGCACCCCATTCAACCAGCCAGCAACTCACCACAAAACAACCGAACAAGAAATGTTCTTCAACAAATATCCCTGAAAGTTTTTCAAAATCCAAGCCGACCTCGACCCAAACGATCAACTACCAAACGAACCTCCAGCACTATTCAACAGTACTCAACGGCCACATGTGAATCGACAATTCAAGATTTCATTCAAGATCTAAATCTTCGACTCAACTCTCAAAGAGGACTGTTGGTCATCCAATAATAGACTTTCGGTCATCGAGAGGGACCACGCAGATTCGAACACGTGGATCATAGACGCCTGGTACCACTAGATACCGATGATCTGAATTGAAAGTCTTTAACAACTCACTAGCTCGAAGATGATCTAGAGATGAAGAATTCGGTGTTGGTGAAATTGTGAAAAAACGCGAGATCGTTTTCGCGAAACCGATCCAGTCGAGAGGCGGATGTCGAAGAGCGATGTTGGTTTTTTCCCGACGAGGCCCTGGAGAAAACTGAAGCTCGCATCGTGTGTTGCACGTCGCTCTAGCCCCCGCTCAGAGTCCGCAGCTTGCGCAAGCGTCACTCACCCCCGAAAGCTTCAACCGAATCGCCGGATACGCGATAACTCGGTGAAAGTGACCAGCCGTTCTTCCCCGTGCTTGTCCGCGATGACTTTCTCTCTATCCACGATTCTTCCTCCCTCCCACCCTTCCTTTTCCTCACTCTCTCTTTCTTTCTCTCTCCCTCCCTCTGTTTAGCAGCTCGTTTCGTTCTCTCGCGTATTTCCGCTGCAATCGTCACGCGCCTCTCTAAAATTGAAAGGGAACTGGGCGCCGAGCGTGCTTCTACCGAGCTGGATCCCTTTGGAGGGTCATTTGGCGAGGGAGCCGTCTCACGATGACACGGAACGACTCCGGCGAATAGACTTCCGGAATAGAGTTTCCGTAAATAGACTTGAACGGTCACGTTCACTTATTTCGTCGCCTTTTTGCTCGGTTCCGTTCCGTTTTCGACATCAGTTCCTCCGAAAAAGACAGCTCACTATTGCAGGGCGGGACAAGTGGTCATTCTACGTGGAAAAAAATCAGAAATCATTTACGTTGTCTATGGCACGTCCAAATATTATTGTAAAACTTAAAACTTACTTTTATAGTATTTTGAAGAAAAAAAAATTGAATACATACAGAACTTTTTATTTATACGCGGTGTCCTATGCATGTTATATTACCTTGAAATGGGAACATCGAAAAATACGGACTAATCAGAACGCGGCTACATCGGACTATAAATGCGGACTCGAAGTGCTTCGAAATCCGATTAAAAATTGTATAAAACGAATAAAATAACGCGTTAAACGAGAGTAATCATTCCTGCAAAATACCAAACATGTTTTACTGATCCTTTTTTCTTGGAATTTAATCTCGTTAGCCTAGACAAGATACTCAGAGTGTCATAGTCGGCCATTACGTGCGAACGCGTCACGTGCTTTCTTCATCGTTACCTTTCTCCGCTTACATTAAAATACCATAAGTTTCGCTCGTTTCTTACATATCAACGGGATTCACTCCAGGCGGGAAACAAAAGAATAATAGGCAACGAGGGAAAAGCGACACTGTCAAAGCATCCCCTTTTTCTCCACGGTGAAAAAGAATTTCACCGAGGAACGCTGATAAATTGTGTATCCATAAGAATCTATTTCGTCCCCTCTCGCACGTTTGTTTTCTCGTCGGTCTAAACAATGCCCGAAGAAAAATAGAAATTGGCGAACCGAGCGACAGAAAGGAATCACCGAGAAATTGGAATTTATTACGAATTTTCGCGCGACCGTGTTCACGGTGACAGGATCTCATAATAATTGCGACGTTCGCGTGAAAGTTTCACACATCCACATATTTCTTCCGTATTTACGAACATAGAGAACTGCTTCAAGTATTATAAAATTAGAAGCGGCGGAACTTTTGGTGGAAGCAGATGTGAATCGCAATTCCCGTTTCATTGAAGTGTTTGGGACCTGCATTTAGTTTTTAACGAATTCAACGGAGCTCTTCAAAAATTCGCATTCTATTAATTTCATGAAAACTGCGTAATTATAAAAGCACAAAATGCGTGACTGTATTTATATAAATATAACCTGTAAATTCTAAATTGTAACAAAGAAACACGTGACGACAACCGAGCGGATTAATTTGCAACTAATCAGTTGCGCCATATGGCTTTCAACACGGTGTGACGTAAATGTAAATAATGATAAAGATAAGGGGATGAAAAAATAAATCCGATACGGCCACACGACTAGTATTTCAATGAAAAATGATTACATATACGTTTCCGTCACCTACTTGCCCGGGAAAATTATTCTTCCACCATGAAATAGTTAAATGATTCTCATCATGACGTATATAGGAACGTTTGAAACATTCTTATCACTTTGTCCAGAGAGCTCCTACACGAATAAGAATGTCATTCTTGAATACTGTATTCGTTGGCTGCGTGCTCAAAAGGGCTGCCGTGGATGTTATACGAAAGTTCACAAACAACCATGAACGGCTTTCTAACTTCTAACATTAATTAACTGACTGACATGTCGCTGCTGTCTAAATATGAGATGCGTTATTAGATTCCATCTCGGTTCGTGTCTCCAATTTCGAGCACGACAAAAACAATTCCGTTGCGATACACCGAACTAAATAGTGTACAGTAAACTATGCTGAAAAGTTAGAGTATAGATTATGACTAAAGTTCTGATTGGCAGTGCGAAGTGACAATCGCAATAGGTAACCCAAATTATACATTTCAAGTACTTAGTAACGGTGCGACAACTAAGTAAGTGCGTATATCTGTGTTTCTTGTAGAATGTAGAAAATCAATTGTCACTTACGTGCTATGGTCCTTTTACATTCCTTGAATCTCATTTGTAGATGAAGATAATGACAATTGGAACATGTAAGTCACACACACATTTATTCTTTAATTAATATAATAAACATTTATTGATAAACACAGCTTTGTCGCTTTCTAACCCATAAACTAGCAAGATCTATACCGGGAAAATCGATATACAAGAAATTGCTAGATCTAGTGTCGCCATCTAGCGAATTTGTAATTTAACAAAAACAACTACGCCACATTTGCACCTCTTAGGTAACCACAGTTTATGAAATACGCTGTACAATACGCATAGAAAAATTTCTTTAAAAAAATGTGCTACTTCGTCGACTCCTATAAATGATATCTATACTTTTACAATTTTGGTCCCTTACATTGATTCAACAAATACGAAATTATTATTTTTATATCCCACAAATAATATTAACGCATACATAAAAATGAAGGTTCACGATGATTATACCGTAGAACCTTTTGTGCAAGTGTTTTTTGTGCAAAATTCTTTTTTCTGCACTAATGGCTGCAATGTATAAGATTACATCCTAATCTTCGATCAGAAATATAATCGTTCACGAAATTAATGTTTCGCTGTGTTTCGTTCGTGCAATTTATTTTTTCACGACCAAATTGATCGAGCTCGACCCCCTACTCGAGTCATTAAAAAACCATTAGAATTCAGCAGTGGCACGATTCTGTTCGAAGCCATTAGAGGATTCCGTGTTAGGTGGCAACCGATGTCCAAACTGTCGGCTCATTCCCCCTAACATCCCCTATCGCAGGATGACCAGCAACTTGTTACAGGATGTCGATCCGACGTCGCGTAAAAGAGAAATGACTGGTATCTGGAAGTATCGTGTCGATATACTGGAAGATCGGTGGGAATCAGAACAGAAATATCTTCGGCAAGCCGCGGGAAATTGAGGGAAAGCAAATAAACATTCGGAGAGAAAGAGTGATAGGAAAAGGGGTGATGGAACAGTCCCTAGGATTTCAAAGGGTGAACTGGGGATAATCGATTGATCCTTATCCGCAGAAAATGTTCACGGAAGTCAAACAAAATTACTGGACACGTGAACAAACAACGCAACAGAGGATATTACTGATTGCAATCGGTTTGCGAGGTTGGACGAGGAACAAATTCGCTGGATAATTAAAAGCGAGGTATTCCGGGCACCCTTGCATTGGCATAAGGCTTTAAAAAAATCTTTGCTTAATTATAATTGGTTCTCATAAACGAGATTCTGCTGTACATTCATAATCAGAAAATTTTGTTGAAAATCTTCGAAACTGATTTGATAACACTGTATTGGGTTAGTAGAAACGGAATGAAGAAATTGCTGGATTTTCCGTGCAAAATGGACGATAAGCGAATAGTCTGAGCGAATTCCAGCTCGAAAATGGCGGCGACCGTTCGAGGACCGATCGCTCGAATGGCTCTTCCGACAAGAACTGTGTCAAATGTTCCGTTTCCCTCTCACATTGACAAATCGGGTCCAGCGACGGCTAACACCGGCTTTGTGTCAGCAGCGTCGAGTGACGCCGGATAAAAGGGGGTTGACAACGAGGCTCGGGACGTGGAGGATTACAAGAGATACAAGGAGGAAGCGGCGGAGAACCTATTCATAGATCAGTAGCCCTTTCGAGAGTTCGACGAGAGGGGGAGGGGGAGGAGGAGGAGGAGGAGGAGGATGCGGCTGAGGCGGTACACCGAGACAATGCTCACTATCTTTAGACGTTACTCAAGACGCCGAAAGAGAAACGCGTGTCAGCGACACCTTTCCCGATCGAGATTGCAAAAGGACCGCCGAAAATTCATCCACCGCTAATTGAACCTTGCACTTCGTTCGACTATCCAAACGGGCAAGGACAAGAGATATAATCAGCGGCGATAGAGGAAACAATCGATACCTCTATTTTGCTGTCCCAACGCTTTTTCTCTCGATAAAGAGAGAGGTATATATTTGAGTGACAGACAAATTGTTTTCCAGGATTATACTGATTCTTAAGCATTATTTTTAAGCATTATACAATATATCTGTGGTTGCATAAGGAAGTGGCATCTATTGCCGTTTAAAGTTTTGATCACTAATGCTTTGACATAGGACATCCGTTAAATTGCATTGTTTTTGAGCCTTCCGAATTTGTATTCATGAATTTTTTCTAGTAAACACGTAAATCTTATACGCTCGATTAACGCATAAACTCAAACTTTTTGAAATTGTGACATATGGCGTTTTTCCTGACAACCACGGATATATGTCTCCGACTGTCCATGATCCCCGAATTTTTTGTAAATCCTCGACCTTGGAGCCAAGGTATCTACCATGATCCAAGGGTTTACGGCCGAAGGTCCAATCCCCTATCGTCTCGAGAGTTTTTGTGTGGGACGAATGGTCAGCCGCAAGCTCGTCTTAATCATTTTCCAGCATTAACGAACGAGCTTTGATGTATCCATGGTAACAACCGTGATAACAGATATCGATCACCCAGGTTCGGGTCGCCTTCCATCACTCTCGGAACGGTAAATTAATAGCGGGAAAATTTCGGAACACACGCTGGTCTGCCTACAATGCAACGCAGCGGTGACTGATATGTACAGAGGAAGCGAGAGGGAGCGAGTCAGCTGGCAACTAGAGCGGGATAATTTTATTTCCGGAAATTACCCGTGGCCAATGAGTTATCAATTCGCCCGTTAAACCGGACCTGTCGGCGCAGTTTGCGTCTCGATCCGTCGGGCAAATCCCCCGTCTACGGTGCCTTTAACGGCGCGGCGCGCGATTCAATCATCAGTCTTTCATTACGTTCCAATTAACCTCTCGGTGCCCGGGTTGGAATCAAGCAGCCTTTTGCATCACAATTTTGTTATCCCCGCTATTTTCTGTGTTTCCGATCCCGCGGGATGGATCGCGGCTCGTTGAGCATAATTGCGTTAGCTGCGTTTCGTGATGCGAGGTATTGTGGGACATTATTTGCTCTTATGGACGGAAGTTCTGGCAGATCGGAAGATCAAAACAATTATAAACTTTGGGTACGTGTGGTTTGTGGGATGCTCGTAGCGGGAGAAGTTTTGCTTCTGCGGGTGAAAATACTCTCGTAAAAAAATTCAAGAACGCAGTCACGTTGGAAGGAAAAATGTGATCTGATGTTTTGTTATTAAAATAATTCAATCCTATCAAATTTCGCCTCAAAGGGTTGCATAAAATGCCGATGATTATGTTGGTTCACCTTTGAAATAGCTGCCGTTATTAAACATGCATTAATCTCCGCCCGCTTCCCAAAAATAGCACAAAAGTGTCTCGATTAATATTCATCCATTTCCGTACTGCAGTTTAAATTGGTCAATTATGTTTTATTCAGAAGCTCACAGACTAAAAAAAACACACGAATCTGCACAGTCCTAGAGACACAAAAATATTTCGCAGCATCTGAAACAGTAGAACAAGATTAGAACAGTTAACACAGAGGAAGCGGGAGATAATAGATAATAAATATTTCAAAGCGCGACGTGTGCAGTAAAATCGATCGGCTAAGGAGAAAGACGGTAGAGTAAATCCAGCATTGGTACACGCGAAAAAATATCGAGTATCGGTGATTGAGATAATTCTATTTCGAAATCGCATTGCTCGGAAAATGCGAAATAATATTAGCCAAGTTTCGTGAAATGTGATTCACTTTCGAAAGATCCTTTTCCGTTCGGATACTTATCAAATAAAGGTTTCCGCCTCCGAGTTCCCGGACATTTTCCGATAGGAAAACTTCTACAAGACGGTTATTAGGAGTAACGGACTCCTCTCTTTCCTCTTCTCTCTGCTTCAGCGAAAAATTCAACTTCTTCCCGCGGCTAATTACTACCGACATTGACGTACTTCGTTATCATCTTCACCGTAACATCCCGCAGTCAATTTCTTTTCAGCTCCTCACGAAGTTATAATTGCCTGGAAACTTTTTCTAAAGTGGTCACCGCAGCGTCCTTATAGTTTCCCCTAGTTGATAGTGATCCAAGGCGAAAGAGCCTCCTCCGATGGAAACCAACACTAAGAACTCTGCTTCGTCGATAGACAACTTACTGGGACCAGAACCGACCAAGTTCCGTGGACACCGGTTAGACTTCGAGTTAATGACCTTCGGCAATATGCCGTATTCGATTAATTGCTGCCCTGTGACCCGGATTCGCTTTTGGGGAACATGCTGCGCGTTGGGGATCCAGAAACAATTATTCGAAAACATTTTATTCACCAATTAAGGCAAAGACACCAGTAATTCACTTCGTATTAGTAGTTGACCATTTTTTAGGAAATCGTGAAAAGTAATGTTTCTAGACGTAATAATCTTCCGACAAATGCGCGATAGACAAATATAGTTTCTCATATTAATTAATGGACTTTTATCTTTATGCAAAATAAAATTTGCATACATCAATTGCAATCTACAGGAGCTACGTAAAAATTTATGTTGTTCATTAATAATTTTGATATGGTCAAATAGTATTTCGACACTCTGTTAAAGTCTTTCAATCCTTTTAATGTTTTCAATTACACCTACTCATTTTTGTCATAAATGCATAAAATCCGCAGTCTATTAATTATGAACAATTAAACCATGAAACATTTACAATGTGAAAAAATAATGTTCGACATACTTCGTGCATCTAGGAAAGACACGATCAAGATGAAGATTACGAAACAACTATTTTCGGTATTTACAAAATTGATGTCTTTCCATTTCCACCTTAATAAAAGGTGTATACTATACAATTTTCCATTGTTTCTATGGATTCCCGCGAAGGGTAGCGTTTAATAGTTTAGTATTATCGATCTCCGAGGACCGATTCATCATACGTTCGCTCAACGCGACGGCGATTGCAAACGTTATTAGCGTTCGATACGGATATTCAATCATTTACGAGTGACAGTGCGAGCAGGATTCTTTCAGCAAACACAGTCTCCATTTATCCTCGGCGAATGGCATCTGTCACAGTGTGGGGAAAAGACGATTGGTGACGCAAGGCGAAGAAAGATGACGGTCCATGAAAACGTTTCCCTCAAAATTGATCTCCCAGCCGGGGTAGCAGGATGTATTCTCTCGACGATATGGCAGCGCGCCTCTTGCATTCGAGAAGCAATGCATCGCATATTCTACGGCCCACTCGAACAAGGGAAGACTCGCAAAATGTTCCTGACGAATTTCTCTATTCCGGTTATGTGGGAAACTGAAAATTTATTGAAGTGGTATGTAGTTGCGGAACCTTCTTGATTCCGTGTCGAACTCCCGATGGCAGACATTGGTTCAATATTTACGTAATTTGCTGCAACCACTTTGATTTTTAACGAGCAAGTGTACAGCGGAGTAGACTGCGGATATTTATGCATTTATAAAGAAATTGATTGGATGACATATAAACCAGTAAAAAATTCAAGAATGTTCCAATGTTGCTTTTAATGTAACAAAATCGTTAAGGGATGAAATCAATTTTCATTTTATTCCCACTGCCCACAATCAATGAAGAACATCTTTATTTTGCATGAAGATCCGCAGTCTAATTATCACCATTATAACATGATTCTACGTAAATAATACTTTTCGTACCAGTCAAAACGCGGCTACAGTATGTCGCAACAAATATAATCTTCCTTCTTCTTCAAGAAATGTTGAAAAGCAAAAGAATTCGAATCACTGTGATTGTCAAAATAAAAGATCGTAGTGCAAGGGGTTCAACAGAGTTTACTTACCTGTAATTAGGGCTCAGTGCGTCGGGACTTTTTTCCGCTGCGGCACCGGTGTCTGGATTCGACTGTTCTTGACCGACTGCCACGCGATCACGTTTTTTCGCGAACCAATGAAAGGACAGCCAGTATATCACGTGGAACATCACGAACCGCAGCCAATTCTGAGGATCATCGTGCAACGTGCAAGCCAAGCTTTTATTCCGTCGACCCGACCCCGCTGAAATTGAATCCATGGCAAGAATATCGGAACGACGCGCGGCGTCGCGCGTCGTCTCGAGCGCTGATGAGAAAAAAATCTGTCCCCCAGGAAATCTTCGAGACAAAACCGTAGCCGACGCCACCGCGTACTAGGTCCTCCTAATACTGTATCAAAATCGCATTATACTAGGAACATTCGCATAAACCATTCGCGGAACGACGTGAGACTGCTCGCAAATCGAAAGTCGACAGGTTGTTTCAAGCACAAAAATTTT
This sequence comes from Lasioglossum malachurum, assembly GCA_028455605.1. NCBI lineage: Eukaryota > Metazoa > Arthropoda > Insecta > Hymenoptera > Halictidae > Lasioglossum > Lasioglossum malachurum. The sequence continues at coordinate 23,153,622 of CM052315.1, forward strand.
TACAAACGGAGAACCTCGGCGAGACTTAGCTTAACTTAACTTAACTTATACGAACCACATTCACAAATTTTTGTTCGCAATTATCAACAACATTGCAGAAGTTATTTGTCGAAGAAGCAGGAAAGGTTTGAAGAATTCTTTTGCATGTTTTATGAGTGAGTTTGAGGTAAATGTTCATTTTATTCGGTGATTCATTGTTGCATTTCACATTTCATGCATTTACAGGATATATGCATGTGTGGGATACGATGATTAAATTTGTTGGAGAGCCCAGCAGCCCGCCATTAGAGAAGATAATCAATTTTATTTATTTGATTTCGTTCCGACGTTTCAAAGATTAACGCGTGGTAACCTGAATTGAAGCGGACATCTCGTATTCATTTATTATTGGTGCTTCAATACCGAAATATGTCAAATGTAATTTTCCGAAGTTTATAATCTTTTTAGGTGCGCTAGTGAAATATTTCCAAATCCATACGCGTAATGCATACACTATACAAGCTGCTGACGTCATTTCGTGCGCTTCACGTGAAATGAATTAAGCTTCGTTAAATGTTAATGTGTCTATCAAATACAATCGATTGCGAACTGAAGAATTCCACGTGCCCCAATATAAATCAATATTATAATGACAACTTATACATCAGCTTCTATAAAATCTTGCCGAATTTAGATGAAGACTTTCGAAGAAATTCAAAATTTTCGAAATTATAACTGGAATGGTTAAATTTCTATTCGACTCCGAATTTTTGCAACTGATGAGATTTTTAATTTCGCAAAAAATCCTGAGTAATCTTGAACACTAGATCGAGATTTTTCACACTCTAGATTGAATTTCGAAGTGTTTGAAGCGTTTCAAGAGACAAAGGTGGCTGATCAAGAAAACAACGTGCCAATCAAGTTCAGCAAGTCGTACTTCGCGGAAACGTTTCATTTCCGCGAGCAGTTACTCACGAACAGGACGGACTCCGTCATTTTTAAAATTGAAAGTGCTTCTTTGGGTGCGCCGCGGAAACTGTTCGTTCCGGACGTAGAACAAACATTTGTCAGCCTTTCTCAAGTCTTTATTCGTGGGTCCCGGGACAAATAACCTCGAAGCTGGCGGCAGATTTTCGTCTCGCAATTTCTTGCGTTTCTTCCTACGGGCGGCGAGCAGCTCCGAGATCAGATAATAAAGAAACTCGACGAAACTTATGACCGAGCCGCCCAGACAGAGTCCGAAGATTCCTCCAAAAGAAGCTGAAATTGCATTTTCATTCCTTAGATTGCGCTGATCTACTCATACCGCTCATTATCCTCGTTTCAGAAAATTAATTTCATTGCCGTATCTCGTATAGATATGTGGTACCAAAATTTGCTGATATAGATTTGGTACTATTAGACTGCGGATTTTATGCATTTATGACGAAAATTAGAAGGTGTAATTGAAAACATTAAAAGGATCGAAAGACTTTAACAGTGTCGAAATACTATTTTGACCATATCAAAATTATTAATGAACAAAATAAATTTTTACTTAGCTCCTGTAGATTGCAATTGACGTATACAAATTTTATTTTGCATAAAGATGCGCAGTCTAGTCATTATTGAACTATTAGGTTCGTTAGAAAATTTTGTTGTGAGTCTTTAAGTTTCGCTTAAGAGAACTTATTAATTTAATGGTCTGACTATAAGCAATCTCTGGGAATTTTTTTCAGAAAAAGTGTCAAGCATTAAAATTCTAAATTTAACATGCTTGTCAAGTAATATTTGAAGAATGTACACAAATTTTTTTAAGTAATAATAATTATTTTCTTCGAAGTTTTAGCGAAAGGCACTGATATAAGAGCACTTCAAGAAAATTTCTGGCTCCGCTTCCACGAAGCATTTCCAGCTCTACTTGACTTTGTTTTACGCGTTCTCTCTTATTAAACGTTTCACGGGGTGAGTCAGACATGTTTCAGGAAGTTTTCCTTACCGAGAAGACTATCCCAGCCCAAGATGGTTTCCGTGCGGTACTCTATGTACGAGCCATCCCCGAAATACACGTCGAGGAACGAGATATTATTTACATACAAGCCGTGCCTGTAAAGAAACGCTCATGAATTTCTTGTTCGCCAATGGGAGGAAAGAAGCTTTTGCTCGCGAGGCCTTTCACTGGGCTCCATAATAAGAAGCATCAACGATAATATCCCCGTTTTCACGCAAATGCATTCTATTGCTCTCTCAACGCTTTCGGATGGAAATAGCAACTTTCTCACAAAAACAAGTGAAACACGTATTATTGATATTATTATTTTTCTAAACTAAAAATAACTTCTTTTTAATGTTACTAAAAATATTAGACTGCAAACTTGGAGGCAGAAAGAGGATACAATTGTTGTTGGCTTTTCATTTCACTGTGTCAATGCAATAAGAGATTCATCTAGTAATTAAGATTTCTTTACTACCAAACCTTTTTGAAATTCTGTGTTTGAGGACAAATATTAGGTGCAAGAAACTGTTTGTTTTTAAATAGTAGCAAGAAATATTTCCTTAATTATGAAAATTTAATAAAACTTACGTGAGCTCGGAATCGTATTCCAGATTGTCTATTAGAATCGATTCGCTGACAACGCTGTACGACTCATCGTTGCATTGTGGGAGGCAGTTGCAATCTTTTTTGGAGAAACGCGACTCCGAAAGAATGTCTGTTTATCATATTAGTAAATATTAGTAAAAATATTCAACAAAAATCTCTCTCCAAATCTCTCCTTCCAAAACTGAAAATTTTATATACAATTTGGTTATTAATTGCAGAAATGCATTGTTACTTACTTCTGCTGGTCAGGATGCAATCGACATCGGTTAAGTAGCATGTGCGAACGTCTGGGTCTGGCAACGAACAGTAAATCCATCTTATCTTAGATCGAAAATCTAAACTGAAGTCAATATGCATCGATCGAGTACTCACGTTCATCAGGGTAAAAGAAAGGCAGACATCCGCAAGGTGTGTAAGCATTTCGCTGGATGCACTCCGAGATGCACGTCTGGTAACTATACTTATTTTCACCGGGGCTCTGGACATCGCCGGTAGCCAAAACATAATTTCAAATACAATACGTATTCAATCTAAGAAAAATGCTCATGGGACTTTCGTCAATTTATTTATGGCATTTTTGTTAAGATGCCACTGAACTGCGGATCTTTATGCATTTATAGCAAAATTGAGAAGGTGAAATTCAAAGTTTTGAAAAATTTTAAAGAATTGAAGATGTCCTCTATATTGAAATCATTAAGGAAACGAATAACATTCAACTTAGTTTCTATTTCTTGCAATCGATGCAGACAATTTTTATTTTGCATAAAGATGTCGCAGTCTAATGATGATAAATCGAAAGTCGTCACTTTGAGGATTAGTTCTAATGATATGGAAAAATGTGGATGAACCCTTGGTTCAAGTTAAAAGCAAAATTTTACCTCCCCATCGAACAAACACATTCTCTTGTTCAAGGGTATGTTGCGGATGTTCTCCGAGCTGCTGACTTTCGTCCCGGAAAGTGCCAACGTCATTACATGGCCGGGGACCAGGGATGAGGTTTGCGCCCCGACATCCGGATAATCTATCGGATCGTGTACCAACACGTTGGCACCAATGAACTGTCTTATCGAGCTTTTATAGTTCGCAGCGTCGATGTTTAGGGCGACCGATAAACCAATATCACGGCCCGATCCCGGTGCACGCTGCAACATCACCGTTCAACCTTTCTGTACAGGATTTGCCAAGATGGTGTCGTCGATAGTGTGTTTCGAATTTTGAAATTGATACGGGCAATGGATTCCTGTCGATACGTCTCTGCGCACCAAATACGAGCGAACCAAACTCGTGGAAACTTTGATTTTAGCGATTGTTCGAGCTAGATGCAATCATGACAAAAATGAAGAATTTAAGGATGTTCTATTATTTTCTATTTATATTACTTGATTTTTCTTTCTTTATATTGCTTGATTGCTTAAATACGGTGTAATTATGAAGACAATTTACGAATAGACTGCGGAGATCTTTATGGCTTATAAAAATTTCCAAAAAATGCTGGAGTATTAAATTCAACCGAATTTAGCACGATTTTTATTTATTTTGGATCGACAAATGCTATTACCAATGATAATAGAATTTTATTTAGTACCACTTTCTTAAAAAATGTCTATAAAAATTTTAAATTGCATGAACCTCCGCAGTTTATTTATGAATGATAATTTAGTATATTGTTACCAGAATTTTGTTAACGCCTGGTAGAAACTCTGAGGAATTGTCAGACTCCATCGGTTCTTCGGTCATGGTGATATCCGCTAGCCACGAATCGTTGCCCCTGGAAAAGGATAAAAATTTTCGATCAAGAAACCTGAAAGCAAAAATTATTTCACCAACAACATGGTGAGATGCTCCAATATTGTTGCAACTTAAAATAGAAATTAAAAATTATTATGGAATTCAGAAGTTACTGATTACCAAAGTGCGGATATTTATGCAAAAATGTTTTTTTTAATTAAGAATTTTTTGAGAACTTGAAGATAATATAATAATCTATTCATTTTTATTGGAAGTATACACAAAATCTCTCCGCATTGATTACATGTATATGTATACATTTTCGAAAGATCATAGTGATAGTTGAAGCCACAGCAGAAGCCCTCGTTCGATTTCACGGTTTTGAAAATCTTGTTGCAATTGTAGATCTGCCCGAGCCAGGCGCATCTGACCAACAATGTGTTGCAAGGTTGCATCAACTGCAATCAAAAGACAGTACGATCATTAGCCATATATATCAAAACACAGCAAATATTCGAGTTAAGATAACGGAAATTGCACGATCTAAGAAAAATGAATATGGACGAGTCATCTTATGCAATGTGTAATATTAATAAAATATTTCTATTCATTGCAATGTTTCAGTACACTTGATTTTCTTATGAATTAATACAGAAAGCTTGTCGAAAGCAATAAACTATTTTCTATATCATGTACTACAATATTCGCAAAAGATCCTGGCGAGATAACAAGGGGTATTGTTCACCTCGAACATTAGTTTTTCGACGGTGTAACCGAGCGTGTCGAGGGCCCATGCCGCGGTTGCGTTATCGATCTCGATTTTATCAGGTCGTATCAGTTTCATCAGTGAAGAAAACAATCTATTGGTCATACTGATGTCGAATCCATTCATCAGTCTGTTAGAACAAATTGAATTCAGTGTACGAAAGGAATTTCTTATTAGCAAAACATTGAGAAGAACGAAGTAAATGAAAATCTTAATTAAACAAACTGTTCTCTCTTCGTTGATACGAAATATCAACAGAACAAATGAATTTCGCGGTGGCTACGAATACATTTAGACAGATTTGAAAGCTTCACTTTCTATTACCGACGACTTTTACAGTTATCAAATATTTTACATGGTAAATTACACAAGTGTTTTGTTACAGAAAACTTCTGTTTCAGCTTGAAACCAGCTCAAAGAAAATTGCGTTGTCTAATTTCTAGAACATCACACACGAAACTCCCTCTGTTCTGTTCCTTGATTTCATAATGTAAGTTTTAATTATAAAGCAGCGGAATGAGCGTGTTATAAAGGAAACTTTACTCCATAAAGAATCGAAGTAAATTGTTTCTGACATACTATCAGTCGAAACTCTTTTAATTAATGGAAGTAGGTCGAACGTCGAAAGGTTGTAATTTACGGTTACTTACACAGGAAATCTAAATTTTCAATCAAAACATTAAACGTCTGACCACAGAGTTAATTTCAGAATTATCATTTTACAGGAGAATTGACAAAAACAAGGACTCTAATTTAAACAATTCAAAGATGTTCGAACTGTAATAAATTAAAACGTAGACTTACAATTTTCTCGCAATTACGTTGGCGCTTAGTCCGTAAACTTTATTATTGTTACATATCGTAATCCCCGGAAATTGTAAATCCTTAATTGGGTTCGAGGTATCGATGATCGTCACTGTGGGATTATTCGAGAAATGTTCCCACAACCGTAACATCAGCACCAAACAGAAAAAAATGGCTGCTACACAAATCTGCGCAGAATTCTTAATGAGATTAACATAATTTTCCAGAGAACTTGTAAAGAACGTTTTACCCACCGCAAACCAAATTGCACGTTCGAATCTGGTTTCAGCTGTGACGATGTAACGAAATCCGTGCAGACCGCTATTTTCGCAATAAACATGGAAGAACTTTTTCAAAGATCGAACGATGCTTGACCGACCCATTGACCGTCCTACAAACAAAAAGAAATTCTATCGGTCCTCTTGATTTGGTTAACTCTTTTGACACACGCATTACTTCTCAAAGCTTTTTTCATTGTGTAAACTATCTCCGTTACTACGATTTCCACTTCTATATTATGCAGATAAAATGACGGAGTGTATTGGACAGCTAATATTTACACTATTTTTATCGAGGCACAGATGTAATTGATTTTAAAAACGTTACAATGAGTTTTCATGATTTTCCATCCCTTTTAGCTCAAACCCACATTTTCAAAGTTTCCATTGTAGTATAAACTACCCTCATTACGAAAATTTCAAAGCGTACAATAATGTTTATAAGTTTGAGCAGACTCGACGGAAGTGAAGACTACACAATGAAAGTAAAGAACACAAGATTTTGTCCACACCCACGCTAGGAAACTATACCCCGGGTGATCGGAATTGTCTCGGTGAAGCTGTCTGATCAGTTAGACGTTTCGAATTGCAACGTGCAGATCGTTACCGTGCAAAAGCACAGCCCTAAACACGGCGTTCCTCCCCTTTTCTTCGCCCGCAGAAGCGAATTCCATTACAGCGCATTATAAACAACGAAGAACGGACAGAACACTCAACTAAGCAGCTCAAGTCGCTGTCGTACCAGCCCTTTGTCGCGCACACTAAAAGGTTGCTATGTACAATCATATTGCAGAAACCGCAAGGAAAACAACGGCGACCTTATGGGAGGATAAGTGACATCTTCACTGTTTTCGTAATGGAGGAAAATTGCCTGAAACGCCACCTAATCATAAATTAATTCGTGGACGTACTATAGCTTTTCGTTATTTCGCGATAACTACAGCGCTTATAATCAACGAAATGGATGAGCAGCGGATCCTCTTAGATTACTATAGCCAGTCACTCACCAAGCACTTTCTTAGCTGAATGATAACCATACCGCGGTAACGTTTGCATTCTGACATTTTCAGGATCGACTGTGCCAGACACCAAATACGAACGTCAGCCAAACTGGCTGTCACGAGACCCATCAAACGAATGAACAAATTAGTGTCGTGAATGATACCCAGGAACACCGTACGCCTCCAAGTAATACCATTTTCTACCAATTTCGTGCGGCGAATTCTAGGAAATGGCATTATTAGGCTAATCCATAACCACTCAGGCAAATGATACAGAGGTAAGAGGTCAGAAAAAATAACAGATCGTCGGCGATCGATGGATGGTCTGTCATGGTCAACGAATTGGTTTAACCGTGGGTTGTAAAAATCGGAAATGGACTTGAAATTGAACGTGTCGCAGTGGCAATCGATGCTCGATTGTTATGTACAGCTTTATAGAGCTCGATGGAAGGGTGGAAGGATTGTAAGTTTCATGATGGAAAGATCGCTCAAAGTGTAGGCTTGAGAAATATATTTTGAAATCTAAAGATATGTAACATGAGTCTTAAGGATAGGAGAACGTTGTGTGTATGACAAAATTTTATAGTTTTTAATCGGGATGAGTTTTATACAAAAGTAGACCCTCTAGGCGAGTTGCGCCCGACCACTGGCGGTGTACCTAAAAAGGTTGTTATAGCAGACAAAAAACGCGCACGGAGCAGCTCCGAACCGGCCGATTATTTGCAACCACCGCGCACCGACGACTTCAACCTCGACAGATGGACAATACGTGCAACAGACCCACCGAATCAGGTCGATGGGAACATACATACATACTTTTCTATTTTATATATGTATACATACAGATAGAGATAGATGAGAAAAATTCTTAGTGACTTGAAATCAATAAATAGAACTTGAAGTGGTTTAATACATGAGAGATTTTAGGAAAATCTAAGTATTGGAGCATTGAACGTGTCGCACAATAATATAACATAAATTATATTACTCAGTTTTCAAACTTCAAATTACAGTATTGGAATGAATAGTTCTCCAAGTTATACTCATTGACGAGAAGAGGACGCTCTTATCAGTCATTTAAAACTTCTAGGTTGATAAGGCAGTGTACATGAGCTTTTATACAACGAGAGGAAGAGATATAGGGAAGGGAAGTTTCTACAACGAATCTTTATAATGATTTAAAGATAACAAATGCATGCGACACGTGTCTAACCGAAATATTCGAGTGGCGCGAACTCCCGTAAGGCTGAGATAGCATTTCGTCGGTGATTGGGTGTCAGGTCTATTCCTATATCTCGTCTGTGCTATTATCTCGTCGGTG
>CM052315.1:23162179-23410202 GCA_028455605.1 Lasioglossum malachurum
CGATATTATCCTCTATTCATAAGACACTAGTAGTTCTTAGAAATAGAGGATAATATCGAGCTAATAGCTGCACATTTAGTAAATATGTTGATTTTCAATAAATTCTATTCCTGTACCTATTGTCTTCCATAACATTTTGCAATTTCACCTTCCTTCAGAACAAAATATACGTACTATCCAATCTGGTTCACCCCGGGTGTGAATACTGTCATATATTCTCTGGTTCTATTTAGGTAAAGAGTGAGGAATCACCTGAGAGTGAGGAGATAGTATCTCGTCGGTGATAGTATTATAAGGCAATTACAAAATATACGAGTATCTCGTCGGTGATGGAACTTTTAGCGATGTGGTATATCAGATCACTGTAAGTTCCACGTTATCCCCGCGCCCAGTCGCGCCCGCTTACTGGTATCGCTGAATAGCACAGGGGCTGACAGTCTTTAATAGTATCTCGTTGGTGGTTCCGCCACGGGCACGAGATATACAATTTATTCTTTTTTATATTAGATTTTTATATTTTTATATTAGATTGCCCAGATCACCGACGAGAGTATCTCGTCGGTGCGCAGATCAAGGTAGAAAACAGACAGGTCTGTGTAGAAAATGTTATGTCGGTAAGATAGAGAATGACACTAAACTGATAAGACATTTTGTTTTTGGATTCGCCAAAAATCCTTTTGGGAGACATGTTTTTAGTACAAAATAAACTTTTGGAATAGATAGTCTTTAGGAAGTACCCGAAAAATGCATTGCATGCAATTGGTAACTAAGCGATCATATTTATCTCTCAACAATGTTTTCGTTTATCAATTTTGCGATAGAGCTAATAATTTGTAATACGTAGAAAATACACCCATAGTTTATATTGAAATTCTTATTTTAAAAGAACATGAAAAAAGTATCTTACAAAAGCGTCAGCTATACACCGTTTCTACATGAAATATTTTACAATTACAATGTCAATGGCAATGTATAAAAGAAATCAAAGAAATGATAGGCTGGAAATTGCAATGATAGTATATAATACTTTCCAGTAAACATTAAATATTATAGCCTAAGAAAAGGCCAATACGTATGGTAGAGCAGACTTTAAAAAAACTAATACGGGGTTGCGAAATAAAGCGTGAAAATAATTGGTAAACCTATGGGCTGAAGTTTTTCAAGAAAGGACTTTCTACCAAGTCACCAGTGAGTCACGCGATGCAATACAAATCCGACACTGACAATGAGACTGTACCTTCTCGAGTCGAGTTCAAGGTCACGGTAGTGACCTTCTCGAGTGTCGTTGCGATCACTCATTGTCGACGAGCCTTATGAAAGCTATACGTATATCGGGCAATTAAGACTTTTGAGTAGTGGAAGCCTTTCGAGGTAGAACTTAGAAGAACGTAATACTTCTGGTCATTTCCTTGCAAATGCTTTCGCAAATCAATTGATAATAGAAGTTTATGTAATGGATTGAGTCATGAAGAGAAAGAATAGTGTATTGGAGTAACAGGCAATTGTTGATTTAAAAGTTGACCCGTTAATGTGTCCTTGTTTCACTTTTGGCATTATCGTAGCAGATATGGAATGTGACTAGACTGCGGATGTTTATGCAATTTTCCATTTTTGTAGACTAATTTTAAGAAAGTAGAATCAAAGAAAATCTAGTTTTCAGTGGTAGTGGCCTTTGTAAATCTGAAATAAATAAAAATGGTACTAAACTCTGTCGAATTTTGTATTATACCATTTTTTGAAAACTTTAAGGAGCCATAAATATTCGCATAAAGATTCGCAGTGTAGAAATGAGTATTTCGTTTCTTCATATCTTCGTAATTATGCTCTTGAGAATTCATTGTTGGTATTCTTCAACTATTTTATCAATTGTTTATACATATTTTAAAGATACGCGATCACTTTCTCTTTAAATTATATGCATCCATTTCTAATATCTAAGATCATTTTACTAATCGTCATCTTAAGGTATTTCCTGATTGTTACGAACACTCGAATGATGAATAAATTGCATAGAAAGGAGAAGAAAACAATAATTATCAATGCTTATAAAGCCTTCCTTCAGTTATGAGAAAAACAATAATAATGCGATGATTTATTTCAACAAAGGGAAATTGACATCTTCTTTCAGGATAATTTCTTTAAGAGGTAAACAAGGAAGGCAAACAAGCTATTATCCCACTTTTAACAATTTTTCTACGTGTATGCGCTTGTGTTATTGCTAGCAGTACATTGCTATAAGAGAAATTACGAGACAACATTTTTATATTTTGTGAGTTTCTATATTAATTCGACACATCTGAATTTTTTTTGAATATCAAGATATTTCTAATTGTAAGTGAATTGCAAGGAACAAACATTAAATGAGAATGCATCTCGACTTCTCATGTTTTACACAATCGTGTATTTCATCTAATTATGTTTGTAAAAATGCAAAAAGTTTGCAGTATTGATATCAGTAATAATATTTATGGTCAACGTGTTTAGAAAACGTTATTTCATAATTAGACAGCGGATTTTATGCATGTATCGCAAAAATTAGAAGGTGTAATTTAAAATAGTAAAAATATTAGAAAAATTTAGAGATGCTGTCATATTATTTTCAACCTATTGAACATACTAAGAAAGAAAATAAATTCTTATTTCACTGCAGTTTGTTGCAATCCAGGTGGAAAATTTTTATTTTGCATAAAGATCCCTTGCTGTCTATTCATAATATTATGTCAGGAATTCCGAAATTATATTTTAATAAGCAGCGATTTGCTATAAAAGGTGATTGATACCGTGAAAAACTGTTTGTTTTTGTTCACATATCACAAACAACTACAATATATGTATGTCCAAGGATTCCCAACTTGGATTCGTTGTCTCGAGTCATCTAATAATGAACGTGACACAGCTATTCAGATCAAACACAATTTCCCTCGAAATTCATACTTCGACAGGAAGCATACGTATATGTATGTCTATAACGATGAGACGAAACATCACAGGTAAACTGCGGACTTTACGCATTCATAACAAGAATGGGTATGTGAAACACAAAACAAAAGAAACATTTTAAGAATATAAGATTGCTGGTGTATTATTTGCGACTTATCTAACTTATTAAGAGAATTGTGTAATTGATTCAGATTTGCTATTCATGCAATTTTTATTTCGTCTTACTCTAGGAAGATAAATTCATTAGAAAATATTAATCTTCCAATGTTTTCAAATTGAAAACACCTTTACTACGCCGCGCCGTTTCGTTTAAGAAACAATCATTTTCAGACTACCAAGCAGATAAAGTGTACAATGCAAATGCTGAAAAATTGAATAGAACAAATAATTCCTATTGATATATGAAAAACCTATCTTAAATATTATCCCCTTATTCTACAATAACAAGTCAAATTTGTGAGGACGATTTCAAACAGGATCTATTGAATATAAATATTATTATATATGAATGTTTAAGCATTAAATGTACATACAATTAATACGTGCAGTGTATATGTATAAATTTTATTTTCGTACTAAGAAATCGTCAAGGACAAGAAGGTTGTAATCATTGAAAATTAACTAATAAATGGAAAAATATTACGGGAAGAGTTTTGAAAAATTAGAAGATACAGTAGGACCTCGATTAACCGGCTCGATCGGGAAATAAACAGCCCGGATAAATTAAGGCCCGATGGATAATCGAGATCCGAGGAAATAATGAAAATGTACGTTATACTCCAAAATAAATATATTATTTTTGAAAATTTATTTCTATATTTGTTTATAATCGGGATCCGGTTAATCGAGCTCCTACTGTAGTTGAAAGTAATTGTTTCATAATTATTTGAAATATTGTGCCATACTTTTGTCGCACTATCTGTTAGAAAAACAAATTTCAAATGTATTTGGTGGCAGCTGAAAATTTTATGCACAGTGTACACTCGTAGAAGTAGAAAGGAAGTATCATGACGTATACTTTACAGATGCATCGTACCGTTTTGCGGAACGAACGTATCTCGTGGTGACTAAGCCGGCAGTAATTTAAAAATCCCCGTATGTACGTGAACGCAGAAGACGTCCAATTCAGCTGGCGGTACTGTAATTTTATATCCTAGTATTATCACTACTCGTGGTCAATTAAACCAGTAAACTCTTCTTCTGGTTGTTCTAGGAAGGAACGCCGCTTATGGAAATGAACGCGCGTTTTATGTTTTTTTATGCTCCATTCAGGGAAAATTCACGGTAATGACGTCAAAAGACGAGTTTCCGGAAATGATCGCGAAATAACATCAATATACATATGTATAATTTGTTTGGGTACTCAAAATTCGATTGTCCTATTTCGAGCCGAGACTTAAAGAAAAGATCATTTCTTTGTTGATATTATCTTCAAACAAGAACACACGCAGACACGAGATCTAATTTTCAATCTTCATCTTTAATTACATGTTAGGAAGCACATTACACGCGACCCAAATGTGATAATTTTAATCACTAATACAAATCTGTACGGTGGAACAACGCTTTTAATAAAAATGTCAAGAAAATTTCTATATTTTATTCGAACATTATTATTGATAAACATCGTAATTGAAAAACTTTTTATGAAACACACACGCTACCTTCCTGTAGTTTTTACACTTAAATGTGTTTGCGAAAATAAATCATGCACTAATTGCAGTTTTATATAAAATTGTAATCATATTTTAGTAATAATTCATAATTTATATTACAAAAATTGATCCGAGGATTTTTCAAATAACAGAATATAACATAAATAATTCGGTAAAATTTAAGATTACTCGTTGAGATAATAATAGAATTCTTACTTTTTCGTAGATTGAATCTATGTATATGTACATATATACATATATATACGAGGGATACATACATACATATAATATATCCGCAACATGATGGTTTATGAATGTACCAATTGGTTTTTAATCTCTCCAATTACTTAATTGTATTCCGAATAACAGTCAATTGTGTTTTAATTCGGGGAAACCTAGAATCGATTAATTTTTCCTAATGCCGCTTTATTATTAAATAATTCATTCAATTTGTAGGAAACCACGTACGCGGAACAGCGCCGGAAATAAACAAATTGGTCGTGTGATTATACAATTTCAAGGAATACCCGAGTTTTTCAATCATTCGCGAATAATGAACTGCGATCATTCGCTGATTCAAATAGACCCGGCAGAACTGTTGACCGAAACTCTTTTACTCAGTATAAAAAATTGTAGTGAAAAAAATATTCATATTATGCTATTATTATTTTACTTTACACTTTTTTAATTTTTTAATAATTTATAGTAAAATTATCCCCTTTTAAAAATGAATAATTGGAGAACCACAAAACAGTGGGATCATTAAAATAATTTAAAAGTGTTGTAATATTTGTTTCAACGTATGAAGCTTGTTAACAACGGTAACAAATTTCAAACCTGTTTGTTGCAATTGTGATACAGGGTGGCCCAAAAATAATTTAATTTCTTAAAAAGTTGCGCACTAATCTTTTCGTAAACAAATTCGAATTTGAAATGTAACATTTGAGCCAGCCTGTAGAACATGTTTATTTCACATAATTTTTTCTTCATTTTTCAAATTACGTTTTTTCGATTTATAACGCTATAGTAGATTTTATTCATAAATAAATTTCAATAATTCATTTCAAAGCCTTCTCTTCGACATTGAAAATTGCGATGGTTGATTGCGTTATTATTCGCAGATTGACTTCAAATCGATATGCCAAGGTCGCATGGAGGTTAAGATTCTGCAACAATCTACGAGAGAAGAAAACTACCAGGAATTTTTTCCGACGGATTCGGGATTTGTGCGCCGAATCACGCAATGATATCACGTTTTGCTTAAGACTGCCCGCGAATTATCAGTCTTGATCGAATTGAGTCATAAGAACAGCTACGCAGAACAGTGTTCTAGGTGTGCATAATCACGTTTACTTCTTCATCACCGCGTCAGCGCAAATCGCCTCGACCATGGTATACCGCCTCGTAATTCATCATTCGGGAAAAAAAATGTTTTGATCGTTTGTGACGAAAGAAAAATATGCAGAGGCTCATCATAGACGGCAAACAATTTTGATTACCGCATTTTGATTTTTACACGATTGCGAGGCTCGAAGATCGTGTTGGTTGTAGTGGGAATAGTTGATAATACTGTTTTTAATGAATGACACTTTGTTCGACATTTCTAATATGCTCCTATTGCGTGTGGAGGAAAAATATGAAATGAAAAATATGAAACATGTGTATACAAAGATGTAAACATTCTATATTCATTATATATATTATGTAATTCATAGCCCGTTCTACCATCCCCTTCTACACGACGATATTCCCCAACGCCGTCTCTGCCGGTACTGGCACAGAGAGGGTAACCTTTTCCCCTCAATTCCCCCTCCTCTCATTTGGTGACTACGTGTAATAAAAATCTTCAGTTGCAGAAAACAAAAGTTAAATACAAATTTGTTTTTTAGGAGGTTCGGTAAATTGAAAATAAGAACATTGTTAAATTCATCGGAAAACTTATCTGCTTCTGTGATAAATGGATAAAATTCGCAGTCTAATAATTAGTCAGAGCGGATCTGTATGGAAAATAAAAATTTTCTACCTGAATTGCAACAAACTGAAGTGACATGGAGATTTATTTTCTTTGTTAATATGTGTATTAGGATGAAAATAATATGTATAACAGTATTTTTAAATTCTTGTATTGTTCTGACTGTTTTAAATTACACCTACTCATTTTTCTCATAAATGCATCCAATCCACTGTCTACTGATAATTGTTCTAGAATGAATTTATCATTCAGTGTGTGGCACATTTGGTGATTTTCGAGATCGTTTGTTCAATCTGGTGCCAGCTTTCGTTGCAACATCCAGTATCGTGTTACGCTAACCGGTTGATAAGGACAGTAAATGCGAGATGTCAAGATCAAGCATGATAACGAACAGTAATGGCGAACTATTTCATGTGGTTTCACATTTGAAATGCGAATGAGTGATTAAGATTTCATACAAATTAAAATGGTTAAATATAACCGACGGGAAGTGGAAAACCCCAAAAACACAATACCGCGGTGTCTTTTGTTCTTTTAACTTTTTCAAACTGCGAGCACGGAGACTGTGAACACTTTAAACCTACAACTACATTTATTTAGTTATTGCTCTTTCAATATAGCATTTTAATATGTTATTTTGCAATGTTTATTTAGTGTTGTGTAGCGCATTAGGAATACGTCACGAGAACAAGTTCCAGGTCAAGTTCAAAGTATTAATTGATAAAATTATTATCACGTGTTCGTAGAACTGATATTTCAGTTCAGTCAGATATTTCAGTCAGATAAAGTACCATGCGATGACCATAACTCGCGTCATATGTACGTGTACTCGGTTCATAATTATCAGACTCCGTTTGATGTTTGTGCATCGATTGCATAAGTTTATATTTTCACCAATAATTTTAATGTAGTGAAAGTAGTGCAAAAATGCTCTTAGTCTTTTAATTTCTTCATTGTTTCAAATTGCACCCACTCATTTTGGCACAAATGCATCAAATCCGGAGTTTAATAATCATCAATTTTGTGCGGAATATCGATAGATGTTCTCGCAAAAAATACTATTATTACGAAGCTCGGAAGAAAAAGTCTAATTATCTGTTATGTGCAAAATTGTAGTGTCCATGTACCTACCTATGTACGAATGAATCACATTCAGATAAAGTATCGTAATTCTTGAAACAAAGTTAATAGAAAATCTACGAGCCTCTCTGATTTTCCTCTTTTTTCACTAAACACGTTCAACGCCATTGCCTATACCTCGAGACTTTATATAACAATAATTTTGTCTTTCTCATTCCATGTTGGCGCAAGAGGTGTACACCCAGACTATCAGGCGATTAATGTATGGTATTGTCTGATCGATGAAAAATGCTCGTATCCTGGTAAATAATATCTTGTTGACACAGTCGCATCTATGGGTAATTAATAGACTGTGGATTTGATCAACACACACAAAAACGGATGAATAAATTTAAAAGAGCAGATTTATTAAAAGAATTTCAAAATATCGTATTATTTTACAATTTATCGAAATTATCAAAAAAGATATTTTCCCTTGGTTCCTGTTTTTCCAATTGAGGCAGGAAATTTTTATTTTTCATGAAAATCTGCACAGTCTCTGGTAGTTAACATTATCTTTCTATTTTATTGAATCTTGGAAAAACCGAAGGATTGTCGAAATGTTTTAGCAATTTCAATGATTAAAATCGGTAAGCAAAATTTCGAATGTGTTGCGTTCAGTTCAAAAAGCTTACGTCAAACAATTTGATCTTTTCTCGTAATCGATTTTTAATTATACATAGAATATTATATTGATATAACTAATTATATAAAATAAAATTAATATTACCTATAGAATTATATTTCTTTCTTCTATGCCTCTATATTTAAGCTTGAAGAAACGACTGTCGAAATGTTTTAGCAATCTCGATGATTGAAAATCGCTATGTTCCCAAAATTTTGAAAAATGATTTGTCCAGTAGAATTGACTAGAAACGTGGATCGTTTTCACAGAACCGGATCGGCTCAAAAACAATAACATCAAAACGCGTGTGGCCCGACCGACATGCATGGAAAAACCAAAAGTGCAGAGATGCTACAGTAGTACATAAACAGATGTTGTGGCGGAAAATAGCAGTGTAATGGTCTCGCGTTCCCCGCGATGTTACGTAATTATCTTAGAACGGTGCACGTGTAAAGATCGATGGCTATAAAAGCGGTAACATGAAAGGATTGGAGCACAGTGCATCCGGAGAGACCTAAGCTCTTCACAATGGCCGGTGGAACGTCCTGGCGTATCAGTGCTCTAGCTATATTTTTATTTGTCACGATCCTTTCGGCTGTACCGACACCAAGTGAGTCAATTCAAAGGGTAGTGATCTAAATCAACCCCTTTCTCTTCTTATTATATTATTCTATTCATCCGGAACTACTGATCGAATTTTTTGTTTTGACGAAAATCAGAAAAGGATTCTGACTGAAGTTCGAAATTTTTCAACCTGTTCGTGAAACTATTTATTCTTTTCGTTATAATTCATTCTGATTTCGGACCCTTATGTCAATACTCGAAATTTTCTTCTATGTTCAATAAAATCGTAGTCGTTCGATTTCGTAATTTTAATATATATTGTTATTCCTCAAGTTTGATTTTATGGTATAATTATCTAATAAAGCAGAAAACTGTAGCAACAGATTGCTGCTTGTCGACAAAAATATTCAATAAAATTCAAAAACAAATTATTTTGGAATAGTGTACAATGTGCTTTTCAAATAGTTTCAGTTCGTAAAAATATTTTTGGTAATATTTTAGAACTGACTAGAATTCTCCCAGCAAGAATTTTAGCAAGTTTCAATCAAATATTGATGCTTCTAAATTCTTTGAATCATCTTACTATTTTAAATTGCATCCTTGTCATAAATCGTCATCAAATTCATAATTCAATAATCATAAAATAATTTTCAGAACGTGAAGCAGAGGTGATCAGCGATGCAGAGGACACGACATTATCGACTGAACTGAAGCCTCCACCACCACCGAAGGAAGAGGATAAACATCAATATGTGCTTTTTGTTATAAATCTTTACGGTGTGAAAAATAGCAGTGCCGAGAAATCGGACGAAATGTTCGAAAATGAGATTCTCGAAAGAGTGCCGGAACTGACAGGTAAGGTAACACGGATTAAACAAACCATTGGTTCTTACAAATTCATTTTGTTATCAATTGTGGAAATTATTAACAATAAGCGTGGATCCTTTAAATGTGGGACCCCATCTGGTGCTCCACTGACTGGTAGATCAAGATTGATAGATCAAATGCAAAACAGTAAAAACAGATAATTTAAACATACTGTTGCATTTGTTCCAACTCATTGAAATGTTCAAAAAAGAAAATAGATGTCTACGCAACTGTATCGGACAACTTTTATTTTGCATAAAAATCCACAATCTACTTACCGGTAAATTAACTAAATCTCGAATTTCATTAGGGCCGCTGGCCACCGTCCTCCTGGTGATCGAGGTCGACGAAGATGACGAAGATACCGATGTGCCAGTGAACCTTGACGAGCTAGCCGACGACTTTGAATACGGAGAGGGTTTCAACGTGGAGAGGATCAACCAATCCGGTGAGACGAAGGTACTCCGAGTGAAGCTGGACAAGAGCGACGCTGAGGGCATTTTGTTACACCAGCCGAAAATGGACAAGATGACGAAAGTCCGTAACAGGAGGTCGCCTTGTCTGAAGTGCAAGCTGAAGGGCTACTTGGGAGGAGGCAAAAGCGGCGGTGGCGGTGGAGGAGGTGGGTTTGGAGGTGGATTCGGAGGCGGATTTGGCGGCGGATATGGAGGAGGTGGAGGCCTTGGAGGCGGACCTGGAGGATGCGGTGGTGGAGGTTGTGGTGGAGGAGGCTATCCTGGTGGAGGCTACCCTGGTGGTGGCTACCCTGGTGGTGGCTACCCTGGTGGAGGCTATCCCTCCGGTGGTGGTGGCTACCCCAGTGGAGGCGGATGTGGAGGAGGAGGATGCGGCGGCGGAGGTGCGTATCCCGAAGGTGAAGGTGATTAGCATGGTGCTCTGTGGTCAAAATGAGCTTCCAGTTGGACAAAACTATCTTCAGCTGTCCAGTACAATAGAAATTTTCTACCTAAATTGCAACAAACTGGAGTGAAGTAGAAATTTATTTTCTTTCTTAATATGTTTGCTAAAAATAATATAACATTGTTTCTTAAGTTACTTTGTCTTTGCAAGATTTGTCAAGTTCGTGGTTCGGTAGTCATCCTGTTAATATTATAGAATATATTTATAATATTCGTTCACTAAGAGTTGATGGTAATGACCTCAGGTACTAGGTCTAATGCTAATGGTCTTAGATTTGGTCCAGCTAGGAACCCCATTTTAACCTACTGGTGATGGTAAATGAAATCGCTGTGGCCCACATAGGAGACAATGTGGTATTCATTATCATTGAAACATTGTGCACATCATTGTTTTCAAACGAATTTGCATGTGCTCTGAAACGAAGAACAAAGGAACGACTTTCTGCATGCTATTCTCAACAGCTTTCCTCGATTTATAACTATTTAATGCAATTCTATTAATATTCGATTATTTTTAAAATTATGTAAGTCTTTGACACGTTGCGGTTTTTCGAAATGAGAGACTTTGGAGGTACGTTTGCAGCACTTTGTTTAAGACACTCAAGTGATATTTTGATGAACTATAGATTGTAAACTGTATCGTGTATGATAAAACATTGGAGAAAAATTTGAAAATACTGTCGTATTATCTTCAACCAATTAAAATGGTTAAGAAGTGTGATGGACAGTTATTATTTCTGAGAGTATAGGTCAAGTTTCTCTTTTTGAAAAACAGGCTACGAGAAAGTGTTACATCTGTTCTTCTCCGATTTGAGCATGCGTATCTAGTCATAAGAGATCGCACTCCCATTTTATTTAAAAAAAAAACTAATATTTTCATTTGATTACATACATAATATATTATTGTTTCTTATAACGTTGAATATTTTAAAATTTCTCATTGGTCAATACTCAATTAAATAAACTATTTGACTATTAAAATACCCTCTTCTGATACTAGGATTGACATAAATGAATTGATTGTAATTATTTATAGTGTAAAAATTATTTTATTAGTTTTTTGATCAATGTAATTTTTGAAAGCAGTTTTCCTGGTATTAGCAGAGTAAGTTAATCACTAGACTGTGGATTTTTTTACTCAAAATCAATATTTTGCATTAGTTATTAGAAACAGAATCCAAATAAGAACTTCTTTTCTTCTTTAACAATTTTAACAATCTTGCTATAAATGCATAAAATCTGCAGTCTACTAATCATTCAAGCTTTGGCAATGGCAGCACGCTTTGGGTATTAAGAATATTGCGCAGTAGTAGTCAACTGACAATGTCATCTCTGATACACTCTACCAATTTCTCAATTTTATAATAAAACTAGTTTATACTCTCACTCATTCAATTTTAACAGAATGAGAAACTTAAACGGAACTAATATTTGCACTGAATAATTTTGTAGTTTGTGAGTATATAGTCTAAAAGAAACTTCAACACTGTACTTAGGAATAACAATTTAGTTAACGGACAATAGCTAATAGCATGGGTCCTTTTATTACACTTTAAGCATGCAGTAGATAATTATTACTCCTTACAATTCTGAATCTACGAGACGAAAATAACTTAGGTTTAAAATAGAATAAGTTTATATCGAATATTACAGTGTTATATACATATAAATGGTACGATCTTAGATTGTAAGAGATTGTGTGAGAAAATGGAGTACATCGATTTAGCTCTACAACTGCAGCATCGCATCGCTTCTGCTTTTGACGCTAAATGGTTTTTATAGGAACACAAACAATTGGTATTGTACCAGTAGTTGTTGTACCTGTTGCAGCGAGTTATCCGTCGTATCATCCGTCCGGAGGTGGTGGTTGCAGTACTTGGTAAGCTTTCTTAATTTTATAATGAAAGTATACATAAAGACATCGAAGATTTTTTGTTTGCTCGTATTGCATAACAATATTAGACTTGAGAACCAACATACCCCTTTAAAGGCTACTCAATCCGTTGAGCTTTGAAGGATTAGAAAATCCACTAATATAATGCACTCTACCTAAAGATATGAGATGTGATAAAAAGAAATGAAAAAAAGGTATGAGATAAAGTTTGATGGCCTTGCTGATCGCATGTACTCCTGTATATCAGTCTGTCAAATTTCATGGACCTGTAAATGTCTGAGCAGAGTTGGGCGAACATTTTTATTTAGTCCGGTACCTTCTATACCAATTTTTGCGGAATTTCAGTGGCGGCGGCGGGCATGGCGGATACGGCGGAAATTCGTATTCCCAAGCCTCAGCTCAGGCTTCGGCGCAATCTTGGTACGTGCGAAGTTTCGCTTACCTGTACACCGGGTAGACGTCCCGACGATTTATCGCACCTGTTAATGAAATCATTTTTCTTTCAGGGGCAAATAAAGCAAACGGACCGCGCGCAGTGGACGAGGAGAGGAGAGTTAGCAACTTCATGCTGCCCGTGCTCATGCGTGCGTTTTACAAGCGCGCGCGCGCCTAACGGATCCCGGACACATAAAACGCTCGAACAACATTAATTTTTGAACGATGCGACGCGTCCGTCATCTTGATCACCCATTTCTTGAACCGTGTGTATCGAGCATCGAAATAAATTAAGGGAACGAGACACAGCCGATTCGTTTTTGGTTTCAATAAAACACACCGGCGATTTATCGCATTATCCGAGCGGCTAAGCGACTCGCAGGAAATAATCGCGGGTCGCGGCGACATAATTGATGCTCGTCGTTAGAGGGGAAGAAACGACGCGTTAACGAGCATTCATTTTGCATACTATGCACGTTAACGGTCGTCTCTGCTCCTCTCTCTACGATCGATGACGTACCTGCGTTTACAATCGCAAAACAATCGATCACATGTTCCGCGATCATTTTTATACGAGAACTCCTGTCGACCTTGGAAGGTTTACTATGATCCTCTCCGGGAAATCTAATGGAACATGGCACACCATTGTTCTCGCGCCGCGGTAGCTAGAACCTTGAAACTTTCATTGCTAATTAAACAGACACGCGCGATTATTTATGAACTAATGGCGAAAAATGCGTAGACGCAACTTCGAGTAGCTACGAGTTCAACTTTTCGCGTTTCCTGCTACCGCGTTGGCTACCGTACCATGTGGATGATCAAATATTATTGTCCTATTATAAAAGCGAAATTAACTGTGGAATTTTGGACTCTATCTAGATAAATTACTTTGAGTTTTTCGGATTTCTTGGAGTGGGTAGACAACATATACATATATGTCCATGGTGACTATACTAAAATTACATTCGGATCATTTTCTTGTCAAGCAGTGGGTGGAATTATCAATGCTCAATACAACAATGTGTAACACAAACAAAGTGCTCCCTCATATACACATATATATTTCTTTATTTCGTTCAACCAAATTCACTTCATGCATGTTGCCTGTCACTCATTATGTTTCTTTCTCATTCTCACCACACGTGTCCAAAAAATTTTCTACAATTAATTGCTTGTGTTTTTCACTGATTTATTCTTGTCACTTCTGAAATATATGCTTATACAATTGTAATACGTGCTCAAATTATTGCCCTTTGAATTTAATCAAGTTAAAAACAGACATTTTCTACTGCTTCTGAATTTAAACACGCTTAAACTTTTAAATTCAATGTTGACTGTTGTATATGCCAGTAACATTGGAAAGTTTTAGTAGCTCTCGCCTCTATCTCAATTTCCACTTCCAGTTGCGAAAATAATAATCCTGTGTAAATGCAACATGTCGCCCATATGTTGAGAATAATATTACTAGCAGATAGATCGAGTATGTGAATGAGAGATTTCTAGTTGCAATATGTTTCTAAATGCAACGTGTCACGTTCAGTAAATTGCGGAAAACTTCAACGAGTATGATCCAACAAAGAAATTTATGACCATACCTAGCATGCGTAGAAGTCATCTGGCTTCCTTTATACAAAACAGGAGAATTTACATTGTTTCTTTAGTAAGAAACGAAGTGATGTAAATGTGAACAGTTTTAAAATATTGTAACTGACAGAAATGATATTAATAATGGAACCATTAGGCCAAATGTATATATAATTTTTATTGCATATTCGTTCCAATAAGACTGCGGATCTTTATGTAAATTTTCCGAATTTTGTGGAAACTATAATAAAAGAGAGGAAATTTTTTTATTAGTATACACATCTTCTTGTTGTTTAGACATTTCGATACATTATTTTCACACACACACAATATAAAACTTATTAAAAATCAATTTTTATTTCGCTCCAGTTTGTTGCAATTGAGGTATATAATTTTTCATTGTCCGTAAAAGTCCGCAGTCTATGAATGATAATACAGGTCACACGTAAATAAAAAAGAGCAAATATAAATTCCAAACTTGTAAATTATCATCTCTACTTACATAATCGGGGAAACATTTATTTACATATATTCATAAAGAAAACCATACCAGCCACAGTAATAATATGCACATCCATGGACTGCCGATTCCTTGAAAAATGGTTTTCCTCGAAAAAATACCGATTCAAGCGTGATTAACATTAATGCTAATTTCCGAGAAATCCGCATCGCACCGAAAGGATAAAATAAAACGAAGGTTAGACGGTTGTTTTGCGGCTAAATGTCCACATTGCGTCGTCTCGGATGATATGCAACATAAATTAGAGAAGACTAATCACGCGTTATTAAACATTGACAGACACCATGACTCAACTTTATCATAATCACCTTAGAAACAAGGCTGCAGATTCTCTCCGGCATTCGGCCACGACTGTATCGCCTGGTCGTATACATCTTGCAAGTAGCAAGTTGTAATTATGGCGCGAGTTGGGTGAACATAACGGTAGAGTTCCGATTCTTTTCTCTATTTTTCCGAGCCGACGCGACGTCAGAGAATGAGTACGCGCCCGCGCGCGCGCGCGTTCAACGAATTCCCCGCCGAAATGGACTTGGAGCTCAGCCATTGCGTAGTTTCCAAGCACCCGAGGACACGCGGATATTATTTCGTTATCTTCTGAAAGGTTGAGGTAACAATAGGCTCGTCAACGATACAGATTCGAACCACTTAAGCGAAATTCTTGAAAAAAAACTTAACTAGTTTGGTCCACTTTCAACGTGGAACGATCCAAAGGCGTTCAGTTTTTTTCTGGCAAAAAATTAACAGTCATCCGGTCATTGACCTACGAGACAGATACAACGGATTTATTGTCACGTGAGCAATTATCTCACTGTAATTAAAAACTGTTTGTTACTCTGCTCCGTACTTATTTTGCGTGTAGATCAATGATCTTGTCGACTAGTTTTAGATTGGAATTGAATGAAAACGTTCTGACTTTTGCGAGCTAATAATTTAATGACACAAATGTTGATTCAAAACGGATAATGTCCAATCTAACGTTCAACAGTGATTGCTAAATAATAGACTGCAAAAAAATAGACTTACATAAAAATTTATTTCTTAAATAATAATTTCAGAAGTAGGTGTTACACTACATTGATTCTAACAATTTGCTGAATTATAAACGATGTTGCTGTCGCTTTTAAACAATTTATTGAGAAATTCTCAACTGTTGATCTTTCATTTTTAAAATGGTATTGAACAATTGCCGGTAGGTAAACTGTTAATAACTTTAATATTGGAAACAATATATTAAAACTCTTTAATTTTTTAAATGTTTTTACAGTTTTCGATTCCCATTGATTTTCGTGATAAACGCATCAAATCTTTAGCCTAGCGATTAGAAGGCGTTCCAATAAAAACCTAGTGAAAATGTGGGTCTGCAGGTCGACGAATGAAGACCAGTGACTTCCATCAAAGTCTCAATCATGGACAGTGCTTTCCCAATCCTCTTCTTCACCATTTTCTTTTCTACAATTCACGAGTATTTTCCGGTCGTTGACCGTCGCCGTAGGCGATCGGCCCTCGAGGTCTTCTGGACAAGCGGAGCAATGAGGAAAAACTGGGCGAACCAGAGGCGAAACACAAAAACTGACTCCGCCGAGTGAAGTAATCGGACCTTGGTTTCTCCGTCCATCACTACTGGAAGTAGTCACTGTGTGCAACGAATTTTAACGGAGGATATACCTGAAAAATCAAGGACCTCCTGGAATCCTGCTGGAACCGTGCCATCTCTCTTTGCAACAACACCTTGAAAATTAATGTACGATTTTTTTCGTCGTTTCATCGAGCTTTGAATGAAAGGTGTGCCGCCAACTTGACAGTAGTACAAGTTACACAATGAGGACTTGTACCTCGTTTTTGTTCCACGAAACGGTGCCAAAAAATCGTGCACAAATTTTTATAGCATTTACGAGAAAAATGTTTGAAAGTTTTTAAAGATGTTTGGACTTGCAGCATTTTTTAGGAAAAATGGGTCTTCAGTTTCTCATCTGCTGCATCACGTAAAAATATCTTAGAGAAAAATGAACGCTACTCTGCGATAGTAGGGGCCGGAGTCGCCAGATTAAGACTTAAGACTTGTGTCCCCACTCTAGCTTCCCCTTCTGCGACGCGCTTATGACTAATTCAGTACTGACAGAGAAAGGGTTACCTTTTCCCTTCATCTGGCGACTGTAGTATTTAAGGGCTTCGAGGTTCAACACGAATCCAGGCTTATAGTTGTACTATTTGTTTACACGAAATTGTCACTATTTAACACTAGGTTTACCGACGTTTTTGTATACTTATCTTTACGGACACCCGCCAAAATGACGAGTCCCGTAAATCTAGTGTTAGATACAGTGAAGTCGCTATCTAAGCCGCTTCTCGGAGTCCTTCTAGAAAAGGACAGCATGTAAACACGGACCGCGCGGCCGAAAACTTGCTTACACCGCCAATTAAGCCGCGTTTACTGTTATTTTAATCAGTAAAATGCTACAAATAAGTTGATGGAAGTCCCATAAAAAAATAATTGAAAATAAAGTAGTTTTGTTTTGGCCCGGTATCGGATTACCTGGCGTGTTTACATTGCCCGGTGACCGTGGCAGCTCGAGCTTGTCGGCCCCTCGCGGGATATGCCCCCCAGTGGAGGGGTAGGTGAACTGACTTAGAACGACCACCTCCGTCGCGCTTAAACTTTGACCTTACTGTATCGTCAATTTTTCGATATCCGGGTGTCTAAATACTTTCTGGATCCACTGTATAGGAGTAAACTTTCGAAATTTTAATGATCGAGCCACCAATGTCAAGGCTCCCATCAGTCATCGTCGACGTCGCTGGAAGACTTGAAATATTGCAGCTACAATTCCGATGTGTAATTTGCGTAATAGAACAGAAAAATCAGATTGAAGCGATAATCAATCCTATTCGATCAGGCTGATTGCTCGGATGATTGATGCGTACGTAGGTCGTAGTTTCAGTGACACGTATCAGCAATTGCCCCCGTGACTAATTGAGCCAGGTGGGTAATAAGCCGGACCGTGAAACGCGTGCGACGCGCGGCGTACACGCTCGGAGCCATTCGTTGCAGTATGGAGTCGATAAATCCTATCGTTTGAGAGATTAATTGGTTTTCGTTAGGTCAATGTCTCGTATAGTATGTATCCGTAGCAGTGGATACTGCTGACCCAGTTGCTAGTCCGTTATTCCGAATAGATTTTTTCTGATCACTAATATAAAGTGACAGTTCGAACCATTTGCTAGTCAACACCGCGTTAATTAGGCGACTGTTCGAATCTTCGAACTCGCTTCATTCCTGCGATTTGAAACACAACGGTAACACTGATCTTACCATTTTTTTTTCTTGTCGCACAGTGGTGGCCCGAAAGCCTGGCAGAAAATCGAAATACGAAAATTCAAGAATCCATAGTTATCCATCAGTGATTATCTGAATGAGCAGGGAGACGATGACTTGGTACGGGCCTAGCGTCCAATGTAGCAGTAGGTTTTTGTCCATACATATAACTCCACACAATCAAATTTTACAAAAACTTTAACAGCTTATATCTTGATACTATTTATTTGTGACATATTGTTCGTTTGGTTCGTTGCAATAAAAAGCAACTGTAACAACAATTTTCTTTGTTGTAAACAATTTTGCGGCAAATTTCTTTTAAAGATGTCCCCCGATCTAGAGGTGTAGATTCACCCCTACGACGGATGGCCATTACTTTCTATACACACTGTATATAAACGGAATATACACTTTATAAATGTATAGGGTGTCGAGAAATTATGTGTAAAAACCGTTACAGTGTGATTGTAGACCTTAGGATCGGCGAAGATCCTTTAAAAAAGTTCTGTGCAAAATTGACCTTGACAGACTTTCCCGAGATCAATTGTTTTACGATTGTATCGTGTCCCTCCCATTGCGAGGAAGAAACTTCTCACAGGAACCATGGGACAAAAATGAACCGTTCCCTTGAAAATTGACATTCATGCAAATGTAAATGTACATTTCACAAATGTACATTGAAAATATATGTACAATACAGCACAGCAAAAAAAACCCTAACTAACCTAACCTAAATGAATGTATACTTAAATACTTTTTACAGTCAGTACAGTACAAACATCCCAGAAGAGTAAAAGATGAAGACGTCACTGATACTAAACCCGGAACAGTAAAACATATCAGAGAAATTATTACATACTCAGAACGCACATGATTTATCGATTATTACATTGCGTCTCCTCGGTCTATCAGCACGAATTCGTTGGAATGCAGATAGTAACAATGCCCGTAAATAACGTTCTTATCTGCGCAAGAAGAACATGTGGTAGTTCCAGGTTCGGCGACGATCAATTACGTCGCATGATTTATACAAGCGCCCTGAGACCATGGTCAACGTCAGTGCTCTTCAGTAATGCAGTCATCGAGAAAGCGAATGGATATAATCGGCACGGGGCTCCATCCATCGCGAGTCACTTCGCCAGATATTGATACTAATCGCGACCGTGATAAGCAGAGTGAAATATCGCCAGGTGAATCGCGATCGGATTTTTCTGACACACGCCCCTCGCAGCTTCTCCTTTTGCTCTCTTGTCTATGACTTAAGTTTCTCTGCGATTACGGAACGACGCAGGGCTTTAATTTAATCCTCGACGGCGTTAAGGCTCGTAAATGAAACCGGTTGCACATCCAGCTGCACTGCGGACGGAAAGCTCTCTGCACACTGCAAACGTTGCACCATGGCAATTTTACTTTTCGAAAAAATTTACCGTGACCGAGTCGCCAGATCAGGAGAATTGATTCGAATTCAGGGGAAAAAGTTACTCTCTTTCTGCCAGTACCGGATTAGTCCACGTGACATTCTGACACGTGCACGACAGAGACGGAGCGCGTCACGTGACCGGGCCGTGGCGGAGCGTGGGGGAATAGCGCCGTAGAAGGGGAAGGTAGTTTTAATCTGACGACTCTGCTTCAATGAAGATTAATTGAGCTGTAATATCAATAACAATAAACGAAAGATTCGTATCGAACGTATCGAAAGATTAATGGAAATTTCAATAAGCATTTAAATGAAAAAGTGAGCTGTAATAATGAAATATTTTACATTCTATTGTTGCGCGTGAGGGGAATTGACTCGAATTGGGGGGAGCAAGTTTCCCTCTCTCTGCCAGTACCAGATTAGTCACGTGACATTCTGACACATGCACGACAGAGATGACACGCGTCGCGTGACCAGGCCGTGGCGGAAGGGGAAGGGGAGAGCGTCGTAGAAGGGAAAGGTAGTGTTGAGATGAGACGAGTCTCTTACTCCGGTGACTCTGGTTACTGCTTCGTGAGGATTCAGCCGAGAGTTCTAGTCGACGATTCGATTGCGGAAAAATTCGCGAAATGATGCTCCCAATGATAATCTGAGACAGCTCGTAATGCAACAAGAACATCCTGTTTGGCAAGTGCGACCGATCTAGTTGCACCTCGTTCTCTGCCACACGCTTAGCATGGGAAACAGGTGGTGATCGAATTATTTTCACCTGATCTGAAAACGTGTGCGATCCGACATTTATTTTCTCTTGTCGCGGTCTTTAAGTGGAACTGACTTTCCATGCTTCGCGCCAACAATTTCCAAACAACGAGAATTCTTATTACTGCGGATTTTTGTGCGAAATAAAAATCGTACATTCTTAATTATTTGAAGAATTTCGTACATTCTTAATAATTTGAGAATGCATTTTTTTATTTACAAGATGAAAATATATTTTTAAACTGTATTTCTTTTTCCATTCATTTTAAAAACGCATTCAAAAAATTGTATTTTACCACTAGACGATGTCTTGCAATCTTTAAACACTTTATCTTACAAGCGATGGTAAATATGCCAACAATATGATTTTTGTTAACATTTCCCGTTAATGACATCACGGATTAGCATTAATTTCCACGAAGCAGTGTACCTACTCTATTGATAAATCAAATTCTTTAATTAGTGACGTGGCAAACGCAAAGCGATGAGCAATATTTATAACAAACCGGTATTCCATAAAAGCTTATCTGTTAAATCAAGGTGACTGGTTCTCGTATGACGCGTACGATTTAGAAAATGACGACTATTTTTTCCACCGAAATAACGTGGAAAGTTTATGCGATCGACCTACTAAGCCTGGATTTGAACTGTGTCAATAGGCGAGATTATGTATGCATCCACATCCGGCAATACGCAGTATCTAGTCGCTAGTCACTTACATCCTTCTTTGACACGCATAAGCGGAAAGGGGGACGTCGATCGATGATACTAGTTGCTAGTCATGCAATAGAGCTGACCGGTGCTCGAGCAATGTAAAATGGAAAGTGACGCAATTTTTAATTACTATTCCCATGCTGTTAATAAATGCCTCGCGTTTCGATTAATGGTTAGAGAGAACGTTCAACATGTTTAACAAGCGTTTAATGGTTGACAAGTGTCAATACATAAATTCAATTTACACTGACTGATACTTCATTTTTAAGCTCGTTCAATTTTCATTTTATTTATTGCCACCTATTAAACGGAGAAAAGATAAAGATGTCAAAAACAGTGGTGTAGGGAATTAAATTTATCGAATGGATGGAAATCTATTGCAAAAAACTGTTGTAAAATTCGATTAGAAAAATTACTTTGTGACTGTAACCGTTTTGACGGTTTTAATTAAGTCTTATATACAATACTAAATGTTATACAATAAGTGTGTGCAGCAAGTTAGCGGGAGAATTTAAAAAATCTTTTGGATATGAGAAAGAAATATTCAACATTTTCTGATTACAAAAGTGA
The DNA here is from genome assembly GCA_028455605.1 of Lasioglossum malachurum. NCBI lineage: Eukaryota > Metazoa > Arthropoda > Insecta > Hymenoptera > Halictidae > Lasioglossum > Lasioglossum malachurum. The sequence goes on from CM052315.1 coordinate 23,184,048, forward strand.
GAAAAAGAAGTGTGGCGATTTTAAGACATCACTCTTCATCAAACAAGAGTTTTTGCACGCGTCAGTTGCAACGGAAAACTTTTAGAAGAACACATCAATTCCTGACCTTTCGTCCAGGATACAACATTGCCCCCAGGCCTTTTATTCGTCACAATATCGCTACATTAAAATCGTACAGACGCCCACTTTTTCCATTCTATTTTGTCTGTATCAATGCAGCAACAAAAACTCAACATTGAAATTATCCTGTTCCTGATCTCAAGCGGATTAAAGGAAATTGCTGGTAGATCTACTCTCGTAAAATTAGACAAGATACTGAAGATACCGCGGTTTTTTACACTGCAGACACATCTCGTTTTATTTTTTCCTGCGTGCGCGTTAACTTCGCGTCGACTGCACATACTGAAACTACCGTAATGCAAACAAACGAGACCAGTTTTTTAAAAGAAATACCGACGCGGGTTCTCGCTACCGTTATGTAAGTTTTAATGTTAAATTTACATTACAATACTTTTACGATTGTAAATTACTATTCTATGCTTGAGATCGCTTAAATCTCATATTTATTGAAAATGAAGTGCTGCGGAAAATAAAAGTGCAATCTTCATTTGCTTTTTTGAAGTTAGCTACAGAGTCCTATAGGACTTTTATATTTTCCAAATTAATTTTTCCCAGTTTTCTTTGAAATTCCATTCGTATTTTACAAAATGCATATTTTGTATGTATTGTTTCAATTTATAATTTTGCTTTGCACATCTTATTCTACAAAATACAAAATAATACATATAAAATACTTATTTCTTATTTTGTAGAATAAAACAGTACAAAGTGAAACGATAAAAATTGATTCACTTAATTACACTTTAGATCTATAATTATTTCACAAAATATTAAATTACGAGTACGTCAAATTATATCAACCGAATAGACATAAACGTGTCATTAGTTCAGTAATCATTGTGTAAATATGCTTGGGAAAAAATTCGTTTTTATTCCGTTTTTGTTTCTCACAATCAATTTAGAAAAATATTGCATAAATATTCGCTGTAAGAGAGAGAGAGACTCTAATTATTACTAACAATTTATGTATTCGCGATTTCAATGAAGTATATTTCAAAACCGCATCCAGGTTACGATTGAAATATGTATAGTTATCGCCTCAACGAGCTATGAAACGTGACCGCGACACAATAAATGTTTATAAACATTACAGACAGGTTCTACCGGACTAATATTGCAATTTATCGGTCTTTGTTAAGCATATACATACATATATGAAACTGGCCTTCGCGCGATTCGTAAAATTTACACACCGTCGAGCTCTTCGTATCGGACTCACATGAACGATCAGGAAGAAGAAGATTCAAGGTCGAAGATCTCTCGCAGGTCTGACGGTGTATGATTACCTGTGCGAAGAGAACGAATCTGTTCTTAACAGTGGCATGCCGTTCATGAGCAAGGGACTTTCTTAAATCTCTTTTTGGATCATTTTTTGTCCCGTTGGGTTAGTAGCATCTCGGTTAATAACAGCTTCGGTTAATTATCAAGGATAAAAAATGGCACCTATTATATCACATTTTTCACTTAGCTTTTTTCGACGTGGAGGATGTTCTGCATGTTGTGAAAAAATTTTATCTTTTGCTGCCACTTATTTTCTTGTATTAACGAGACTTTGCACGTTTGTGTTGGATTGTTCCTTAAAAATGTTTCTCTTATGCTGCATATCACTTGAAAAATTGATTGTTAATTGTTCTGTGTTGCAATCTGAACGTAAGATTTTGTTGTACAAAGTGATAGATTATTGTAATTTCAATTTCTGTTATAAGATACTTGATGCGATAAATCAAAGTGCATTTAATGGGTTTTTAATGGAATTTAAATTGAAATGTACACTTGATAAATACTATGCACAGGTAAACAAAATACAAGTTATCACAAAACACATAATCGCAATCACGTTAAAGATTCCTTTGTTCGAAGCGCATCGTGGCAGACGATACCGTGCACGAAATTGCAAAAATTTCCAACTAAAATCGTCTCGATTAACTTAAACACATGCTGCGAAGGTGTATTCAATTTATGTATCGAAATGAATAGTTCGATGGTCCGGCATCTGGATTCTGGAAAGTCGCTGCAGCCGAATCGCCGCGGCCGGACCGGCCCGATTCTAGGAAGAAAGGGTATCCTAATAGCCATTGTTCCGATTTCCGAAAGTAAAGGAAGTTTTGACGGTGTTTCTTCTTTTTTTCGTTTTGTTGTTCGAATATTAACGGAACATCGTTAACCCCGAGGGACCTCTTCGTGGTATAGAGTAGAGTATCGAAGGGTAGAGGGGACCGTACATATAAAGGAGAAAGCCCCGCGATCCGGGGGCTCAGTACCGTTCAAAGATGCAGGCTGCTGAGATGCTGTGTGGTACCAGGGTCTACCATCTTGTGTTCCTAATATCTCTCGCTATTGGTTATGTCCGTGAGTAACAGGAATATTCGAAACTCCCGCGTACGTAAGTCGAGCGTGATTCCGAAATCTGGTGTTCTATCATTAGTCGTTAGTGAGCAAGTGTTTGCGCTGTGGAAAAAAGAGCACCGCTAACAGAAACTGTTTTGTGTGCGCAAGGGAGCGTTTGTGATTGATTCCTGAGATGAATTATGCTCGTACCAGCGCTCTAGGTGATAGGGAAATGTGTGTAGGACGGTTAAAGGGGTTACATGCGTCTGGGTACACGATAATGGATAAAATTCTGGGACACCGTGAGAATTATTGGGATGAGGGCTCCGTATTGTATTCAAATTAAATACCGTGGAACAGAGACGTTCATTTTCATTCAGCACCTTTCTTACGAATTTTCTTACGAATCTTATTTATGTTAATACGGTTTCACTTGAACAAAATCGTGACACTTGAAATTAGTATCCCGCACAATGTATGGTAATTAGACGGAACTGGTATTTACTATTTATTAACAAATAGTTAGTCGACGATACAAACGTGATCGTTAATTGGTGCATTTACATTAGTGGAGCAGATTATATAACTCAACCTGAAAATTATTGGAATAAAAACTTCGTGTCGTATTTATATTCAGCAGCATCATATATGTGAAACAAAACTATTAATTTGTAGGCAACATCTCCCCGCAAAAATTAAACGAATATTATAAGAAGTTTTGAATTTAAACAAAATCAATAAGATTGTACTTGGACATCGACTAAACTTGGGTTCCACACGACATAATTAAGCAAAGCTGTTAAAAATATTTAATACCAGCAATATCATTAGTATTATTATTCAAAGACAAAGTCATTTATTATTCTATTTACCGTTTTCGTATATCATTCTACTGATTGAGTTTATTTCACACATTTTTTCTGACATGATTGTAACGATATTAATTATTATTATGATAATACTAATGGATCTAAAGCATGCTGGGAAATCTGAAAACGATATTCTTTCCGTTCCAAAACACTTTTTAATGTTCCTGTTGTGTGAATTTTTCTTCAATTATTCCACTGACATAGTTCTGAATTTGTTTTCTAATTAACTTTAATGAACCGGTACTCCTTATAGGATGCTTATGGTATCGTCAGCGAATTTAATCTCAGACTTTCGCTGTAAGGGATCCTGCTATTATCGTTAGAGAGCTTCCTCTATACTGTGAATAGCTATGCTATCTTGATCAGTAAGCAATAACGATTTTCAGTGGTAAGTGATGAGAACTGTAATGATGAGAAAAAAAAGTGAAATGAAAGGCCTGATATCTGGAAATATTATTATCATATTCAAAGTCATCAAATCAAATTTATTGACAATTATATAAAAATAAATATACATTAAACTTCATTAGACAACAAATTCAGAACTGTATTAGTAAAACAAATGTAATTTCGTATTTCAGAATGCTAAAGTTAAGATCTAGTAAGAGTGGAATTGTTAAAAAATAGTACAAGTAAAATTAGTAAAAAGTGTTCAAAAATATTTTGGATAGAGTAGAATTATTAAAAAATATTTCAGATAGAATCAAATGATCGAAAAGTAAAAAAAAAATTGGAGTAAATTATTAGAAATAAATTAAAAATGGAACAAAATTATTACAACATATTTTCAATTTTCACTGGAAACATCGATATAATTAATTGTTCGATTGCTCGAGATCCCTTGCCATTGCAATAACGCGACCACTTTAACTTTGTGTATTCAAAAATTAAATATACTTGAAAAATGTTTAAAATAGCACAATTTCTTCCAAGTTCAAAAGTATATCATTGGCGTTTGAATAGAAACATTGCTCAGCTTTTCGATTAAATAACTCGTACAGTCCTACAGGATGAACTTAAATTTTTATTTGATCCGAATACCTTACAGATGCATTTCCGATCCAAATATTACCCAGCATCCCAGGTTACATCCCAGTGTACATAAGGCATGGGGATCAGCCTTTGGAAGAAATAAATCCCGCCTTAGCGGAGGCGTTTCATGAAGGATCGCACTCACTAAAGGTAATTTGACTCTACCGTAATTTCAAATGCATATAACTTAACACCTTACTTACTGAAAATCTGTTAGGACGTTGACCGTTGACTCAACAATATAATTGTTGATATATAACAGTATAAACAGTAATTGTATAATAGTAAAAACAGTAGCTAAGCAAACTTGACTAATGAAACTTAACAAATATGTCTGAAATTTGTGTTTCATTTGACAAGTTTCATACTTAACGACCTGATACAAACACAAAAATAAATTTTTAAGTCTGTAAACTATAAACAAAGTTACACCCATTTTATAAACGAAAAAATTAATTTTTATTCGAATTTAATTCGACAAAATATTACCACCCAAAACAGTGAGGGTTGTTTTCACCCCTTCAATATGTACGACGAGCTCAACGAAAATATCGGAATCATTCCTTGTCGATATTTGTCAATGATTACTCTCTTACCGCAAAAAAATATAGTGTACATTAGGGTGGCTCTTATAAGTGAATATATTTACTCTTGTCAAAAATTTTTGTCAAGATTTAATAAACGAACGTTTACGAGAAAGAGTAATAGGACACACATAAAAGTTTTGTCTAACATATTTTAGGCGCTTTAATGTTTAATTGTCTTGGAGCACACGTTTTCCAAGTTATCCGATGTAGCTCAAACTTTGCAGAGATTGGTTTATAATTATTTGTGACAACCCTGGGATGTGCCATAAAAAAACTGACAAAAATTCTTGACAAGAGTAGATAAGAGCTACCCTAGTGTATACACACTTTCCCGAATTCCGAAATCGATTTCTTCAGTAGCCAATTAAGTGTTTCGACATTGCATTACAGGCCACCGTTTTACCTAATGTTAACGGTCCCACAGATATCAGTTTAGAGCAAGAGGAAGCGCAGAAAAACAAAGTAGAGGCTATACATGTTAGACAAGCTGAAATCAATGACTCTTCGGAAGACGAAAAAAGTAATGATCCGACGAAAAAGGATACTGACGCGGAACCGTTAAAAGAGAAACCAACCTCCGAACCAGTGGTAAAGGTAACGATCTTCATTTATTTCTTGCTCATTGATTTCGACTAGCCTTCGAGTTGAATTTTCGAATCATTTAACACCTGAAATGCTTTCACTAACAAGAATGGATGGTATGTCATGGCTATTGTATGCACACCCACAATAATCGACGTGACAGTTCCAAGAAGCACGACCGGCTTGTTGAATATACCGTATCCATAGCTTCTGCACGCGTATATTTTTTTGCGAGTGGATCTTCGCGTACAATAGCTAATCGAAAGATGAAATCGATGACTCATCGAATCGATTGTCCTTACAAGTCATTGTATCATATCGTATTAATAGTACTAAACTGACAACGTCGGCGAATATTTTGCATAACTTCGATGGTCTGGGAAAGTTAGTAAGACTACCATTTTTTTGTGGAACTCGGTTCTTGTGAGATCAAGATTTTACTGTAATGTTTTTCTGTATTTTACTGTAAAATTATCATAGTTCAAATATTGACAATGTCTTAAAGAATCGAAAATTTTTTTTGGATCCACTGTCACTCTGTATAAGTGAATATCTTCGGCAGTATTAACTACATATGTGAAGTTATCTTACGAATTAATACTGAATTTTTAAATTTTTTTAATTAAGTCGAAGAAGTATTAACAAGCCTGTTAGATGACTGAGTAGAATTGGACATTCTGTGCGCAATGATCTCGAATATATTTGATTTTGTTCGCATTGCGATCAATTATTTAAAAAATTATTAAAAAAGGAAATGCAGTTTCTTACAACAAACTTGGACAATTTGTATTTTGAATCAAGATCCGGAGTCAAGCGATCATTATCCACAATACACTAATTCACTGCGTTGATGAAGCTTCGGTGATGCGTATGACTAAATAAGATTGACTAACGTGTCCTTAATTTATTGATTGTCTCTATCATTCCTGAAAGCCGACAGTAATGCTCAAATAATAGGACAGGTTTTTACAGAATTACGCAATAGCAATCAAATAGTCAATTCATATGCACTCATAAACGCATTCGTTGAATATTCAAGCTGGGCCTCGTAGGAAAAATAAATTAAACTATTTTTTCTATCTCTTTTTATAAGAATAATTGTTCGATTATATTACGAATTTCCAACCGCCTACATAATTAAATAATTTCTAAAATATTTAACGTGTGTTGAAGATGTATGGAAAATTTGAGTCACATTGGCACAGTAATCTTTAAGATATCGTGGCAATTGGAATACGATTATAAAATTTTAGGAGCATATTATTCAAATGGTTTGATATAATTCAACACAGAAAATTGAAAAATACCCCGTTAATCAAAGAATATCTTCATTTCTCAAACTTTTTATCTATGCTAACCAAGGTTCCAAACATTTTTCCAAAAACTTTCTTAAATATTAAACCTTAAAACAAAATCGTTTTATTTTCAAGCTCCTTCCATTAACGGAGGAGGAGAAAGATGTTCTGGAGAAACTGAGAGTTGAACTAAAGGAGGAAACCGAAAATTCAGACGACAAGCATGATTCCAATAAAGTCCCAGAAGAGAAGGATAAACTAGACGAAGTTGCCGACGAGATGCCGCATCTTCATCTTCTCACGTCGAAGGATACATATTCCGTGCACGAAGATGCTCCCGCACTCTCAGACGAGAAACCTATCAAAGAACAACCATTTTCGAATATACTATCAAACGTCCGGAAAGTGGTTGTTCCACCGGAAGTGCTGCATCAACTAGAGGCGGAGCGAGCAGAGAATCAATCATTAGAAGAGAAATCAAAATAATAAAATATTCTATCCATAGTGAGACTTGTTTCTAGCAATACAAATGCTCTAGAATTTTGTGATATATACTTGTTTAGTAGATCGTGCGAGTTAATTTTTATTGCAAAGTATTAAGAGTCAAATCACTTTATTGTAAGTTATTACTGATTATTGCTATATATAAAGTATTATTAAACATATACATAGAATATTACTGGAACTTAATCAAACATAACACAAAATCCCAAACATGTAATTTATTACAGATCGAATAAAACGTTCGAAAATTTGTTACAATCGATAAAAGAAAATTCATTCAGTTACAAAAGAGACCAACAAAAGCTGCATACATACATTTCCATTATCCATGTGCTTTTCTCCGTCGGCGAGAGATAACGGATTCGATGTTATCACCGGGTATACGAACGTCCCACGAAATAGGATACAAGCGGGCTGATAATGTTTATCGATTCCTTTCTTCCGGATTGACTTTCCTCACATCGGAAACCGAGTCCCGTCTCTCGATTCTGTAATCGTTGTTGGGCACATTTAAAACCAATAGAGCTGGTACCACGCTCAATTCGTTGCTCCTAGAAATTTTTCGAGCCTGCTTCACATTTTTAAAAACATCCTCGTTGAGGTTTATGTCCAAATAAGGTCGCCGATCTTGAAAAAACCTCGTGCTCGACAAGACGAAGGTCTTGTTGTGAAATTTGCACGCGAAGGCTGGCAGTTTCTGTTTGGCATCGGGTATATAAACATCGCGGATCGCTCGGCAATGGACGTTCGGTGACTTCAAATCTTTCTTCGAAGAGCCCACGAAGTTTCTCCGTCCATAGTGATCTCCATTGCCTTCCAGTTTCTCGTCAACATCAAAATTTTCGTTCCATGCGCTAGGGAGAACTGAAGACTTCAGACTTCGATCCATCTGATCAGTCACGTGAACGTTAGCGATTTTGGATAAAGAGAAAATCAAGCATAACTGTTTCGTCTCGTAAGGACAACGGTTATTTCCAGTCGTCTTCGGTTTCCTTTCGCCGGAGTCTCCTTGCAAGGTGCCGTCGTTCACTGTTTTACTTGTTAATCGTTTAAGATCCATTGCTCTGTGTCTGTGAGTTCCGTTCGCGTGTAAATCTGTTGTCGGTGTAGAGTTGATCTTGAGAATCTGGTCTTGTATCGTCCGACTCTTGCAGAGGTAAACTATGTGTGTCAATAATGTGACGAAGAAAAGTCGCTTGAGAAGCATTCTAACTGCCGTCCACGTTGTGCCCTTCGTTCAGGTACCGTTTCTTCTGTAGACCGACTGGTTCCCGTGTAGAACAGCCCTCGTAACAGTCTGATGGACACTGACTGTGACGGAAAAAAACAATGTTCCTGTGAGCGCACAGCCGAGCAAGGTGCACGGGGACAGAAGATTGGCCCGTCCCCGTCTACTCTGTTCATTTCGTGTGCGCTGGCCTTATCTCCTGTTTAGACATTGCTCGAATACCGTCAAATTCTGACCTATCTTTCGTGGAATTTCTCTTCAACTTTGATCCTGCGACGCGGAAATGCGACCTAGCTGTTAGTCTGTGTAATATAACATCGGTTTTAAAAGAGAGAAAGTAAACATCTACAGTCGGGCACAAAATTATGTGGATGCCCTTTGAAAAAAACTTTTTTAAAATTGGACCAGGCGACTTGAATTTGTTTGAGAGGTAGAAGAATTAGTTTACTAGATAATGTGTAAAAAATGATTGTTAAAATTGCTATTACTATGAATTACTGAATAGATATAAAAGCATGATTGTACGTAAAAATATGAATACATACATTGTGTGTTCGACTACAGGTGGGAGAAAATTTAAGCGGTGGTTCTCGACGATAATATAAGACGAAAATCAAGAATTAAAAAATTGCCATTTCGGCTTCGGTATTTAGTTATTAACAATTAAAAGTCCGCCTAAAATGCGGCAACGCAACCAACAGCGAGGTGCACGTTGCGTACGTCATCTCTATGGCGCGCGGCAATCACGTATCAAAGTATCGAGTAACAGATGCATGCATACCTTGGTTCTCATTTGGGGCCCCAGCGAGGTGAAAATGTTTAATAAATTGTTGGACGACTTTGAACCTGCCTACTCGTTAAAATCGACAAGGACATTTCTAATATCCGCCCTTTCACTTTTAAATTATTCGTTTCTAAATTGTTAGAAAAGCCCTTGTGGATTTTAACGAGCAGGTAGGTTCGATGTCGTTCAACGATTTATTAAACATTTTCACCTCGATGGGGCCCCAAATGAGAACCAAAGTATGCATGCATCTGTCACTTGATACGTGACTGTCGCGCGCCATAAAGATGACGTACTCAACGTACACCTCTGTTGGCCACGTTGCCGCATTTTAGGCGGATTTTTAATTGTTAATAACTAAATAACGAAACCGAAATCGCAATTTTTTTAATTTTTCATTTTTATCTTATATTATCGTCGAGAACCACCCCTTAAATTTTCTCCCACCTGTAGTCGAACACGTTAGTAAGATATTTCTGCAACCCGATTTGAAGGCTACTGCTCTCGTGTTGCATTATCGTTCCAAACTACGTACACCAATAATTTGAAAATTTAGTATTAAAGATTTAGTACTGAAAATGTTTAGTTTACTTGAAATTAGTGTGTAATCACAAATATTGCATACAAAATAGCATTTTGAAAAGCCGATAATATTAAATAGGTGGTGACGCCACTAGCGCGGCACACGTGCGCAATGTGATGTCAACAATTTGTAACGTAATATGTGAGACGTGCATTTTATATAGCACGTAATCGAAGAAAATATGTATATTTTATGATCGCATTGTTACTAATATCATGATGGTGTGATTCTCTGTGTAATTTCGAATAGTAAGCGAGAATATAATTGCGGAAAGTTGTTCACTAAAGCTACTTATGTGACGACGAAAATAATTTCTACATTTTGTCGACGTTCTGACTGACGTCTGTTTGTCTTCCATTAATAAGAGAAAATTCATTAAATTTCTTATAAGAATTAGTACCTCGGATTGTGAAACGGTTAAACGCGCAGCACACACATTAAAATGTTACTTAACCTCAAAATTGTCTAGCTTTGCTGATTAATTCTTTCTCTACCACCGTATATCGACGAATGAGAAGCAGTTATAAATTTTGAAAAATATGGCGGGCCAACAACATCCTTTCCCTTCTGGGTTTCCTAATGTACAGCAATCAGCAATGCGAACACAGTTCGGTGGAGGACAAATGGTCTCGGGTTTAATGGGGCCTCAACAAGGTGGTGTGTATGTTACTATATAAGAAATAATTTAATAGTATATGTCAATTTTAACGTTCGTAATGTAAATTGATGTAGGTATGGTGAGTCCTCAACAATTTGGTGTTGGCGTAGGAGTAGGAGTTGGTGTAGGTGGTGTAGGTACAAATGCTATGGGTATGGCTAGCACACAGCAAGTATTAGCACAACAACAGCAGCAACAACAGTCTGTTGTAATGCAGCAACAGATGCAGCAGATGCAACAACAACAATTACAATTGCAGCAGCAGCAACAGGCTGCAATGGCGCAGCAGAATAGTCAGTCGAGTAATCAAACCACTATTCCACAAACACCTGTACCACCTACGCAGCCACCGCCGCAACAACAGCAAACTAAAGAATTCAATACTGCCAGTTTATGCAGATTTGGACAAGAGACTGTCCAGGATATTGTCAGCCGTACCTTGGAAGTGTTCCAAACTTTAAAAGTCTTGCAACCACCAAATGGTATTTAGCAGAGCTGTACGAGAACCCGAAAATGTCAGGTTGGAAATTTTCTTGAGCCCAACCCGTCGTGACCATCGGGTACCTGACATTTTTGGGTTCTCGCACACCTCTAGTATTTAGAATTCAATTGATGTGCCTAATATAAATCGTGTTTTCTTGTACTATTTAAGCAAATTTCAAAATTTCAGGAATTGCTCAAGGAACCAGTTTAGCCAATGAGAAGAAGAATAAAGTGCAAGAGCAATTAAGAACACTAAAACTGTTGTTCAAACGTTTAAGACTGATTTATGAAAAATGCAATGAGAGCTGCCAATTACAAGGCATGGAGTATACACACATAGAAAGTTTAATTCCTTTGAAAGAAGAATGGGATATGAAGTCTGATGAGAAAAAGACATCGGAGGCTTACAGACTTGCATGTGAAGAAAGCAAAGAAATTATGGAGGTAAGTTGTGACTTGAAATGGAAAACAGGCAATGAATTATTAAATTTCATGCGTTACACAATTGCACTTGTTCTTTCCAGCAAGTTGTATTAAAAAATAGGCATCTCAAGGAAATCATTGATCATTTACGACGTATCATTTCCGAAATAAATACAATGTTAAATATGCGACGATCGTAAACTACGAATTGTACATAAATATTTGTATGAGTTATTATAAAATGCATTAAAAAAATAACAATTTATTTCTTCTGCGAGGTAAGCTTGTTACTTACCTGTTATAACCATATCCATGTGATTTGCTCTCGAAACGGCTTCTGGAATGTTTTCTACTTGTGATTTGAAATTATTATCACAGACTGCAAAATGATGTATGTCACAGTTATGATACTCGACAGAAGTGCGAGTATTTTCATGTAACTGGAATTCTTCTTTCTTACCTGTAACATATAATGGCAGCTTAGCAATTGAGCTTACTGTGCAATGAAAACTTTGCTCCTACAGCCACAATAAACTAAGGGGTTTAACATTATTAGTTATTGTAGATTTGTGTCAGATATTCTGTTGATGAATTCTGTTATAATAACTAATATCGGGTTGGCAAGAAAGTAATTTCGTTATTTTAAGGTAAAATAAAACCAAATTTCTTATCATTCATGCTACTTTCTTGCCAACTCAATAGTATTTCAAACTAAATTGATGTGTCCCATATATTTTGTTTTATTTTAGCTAATGAGAAAAATAAAGTACGAGCTCCATGAGTCATAAAATGTTTATTTTATCAGCAAGGTATATTAGAGAATAAACATTTTATAGAAATATATGGTTACTCCCAACGTATTGTTTTAGCTATGATCTATAATCTTTATTTGTAACGTTAACGTAGATATTATGAAGTAAAAGCTTTGTTACTACATACCTACTATAAAACCCATCATTGTACCGCGTTAATGTCTTTCACATCCATATGAATAATGTCATTTGCTCTCAAAACAGCTTCTGGAATATTTCCTAATGGTGTTTCCAGGTTACGTACATAGACCTCCAAGAAGTCTATATCGCAGCCTCGAAATTCGGCACAAACTCGAGTATTTTCGTGTAAATAAAATTCTGCCTTTTTACCTGAAATATTTGCAATTCAATTAATTTATGTGTTACTGCTTTTTAACCTAATTCTTAGATTTCATACAACCTACAAAGCTAATCTTCAAACATTAAGAATTCTGTTGTATTTATTAGAATTTCCAACACGATTGTTTGATTTTACAACTGTTGTCAACAGAAATCAAATTTAATTCGATTCCTGCTAATTAAATTCGCGCATAGGAACTACACTTTGATGTTGGCGCCATATTTAAATAATTTCGCGGTTAATTAAACCGATTAAACAGAAGAAAATAAATATCGATCAATTTGAATATTACTATGTATCGTTTAGCTATGAAATCTAAATAAAAAGGAAAATAGGAGGTAGAAATATGATATCGTACCGACAATTCCAGTAATCACTCGCAGAAATCGTTCGCGCAAATATGCACGAGCTTCTTGTTTCTCCGGAGTTGCGAAGTCTAGTTCAGTATCGTTTTCATCTAATTTCATATTGTCTTTAACAATATCGGTCATTTTTTCAGAAAGTATTATCCGACACCTAAAAGCGAGTATGTATGTAAATCTCGTATGGCGGAATAACAGGGATCTGCGCGCGCATCTCCACCATGCCCGCCAATTTTTGAATTGGCTTTAGTAAATGCTTTTCGAAAATAAGCATTTTTTAAATGTATTCGCATGATATCAAAGCAATTGATAACTGTCGAAGACACTCGCTTCCGTATATGAATCATTTCACAGCAGATGCCCACATACCCTAACGAGGAAGTTTACATCGACATAATTAACATATTTTCAATGGTATCTAAGAAACTTTCACAGAGTGGATCATGGGGGCGACCCGCAGCTGCAAAATATTTGTTTAAAGAGCTTCTTTTAGTTTCTCCTCACTCTTGTTGCGATCATCGTGCAGTCACAATGAGTTTCTTGTTCTTCGTGCTCCTAATTGCTTCGATTTGTTGCAACAGTGAGTATACAATGGTGGACGTTTGCGATCGTGCTCTAATCGTTTTGTTTGCATTCTAGTATTAAATTGCGGTACCGCGTCGACGTCAGAAAATTTGAAAACCACCTGGAAACCGTTGGGAACGACCACAAAGAACAATGAAAATCAAACGCTTAGAGTACCGAGTTTATGGAGTGACTTGCTACTGCCGAGACTAAGTCCATCGAAAACAGACGAATTAAACAAAGTTACGAACTCTTCAATTAGGAAAAGCAAAATCTTAGGGAGCCTGGCATTTCTCGCTGGTTTAAGCGTTGCTGGTTTAACGAGTCCGACGTCGTTTGTGAAAACGTACGCTAAGCCTCCGCCTGTGTCGTTAAATTTCGATGCTTCTCGAGTTTCACCACACATTGCTCCAATTTACGGCCCTTACCCGTATATGTCACATCCTTATATCTTCGCCACTCCTCTCGGATTATACCCCGTGCTGAGCCCAGTCAATTTACAACCGACTGCCGGATTGCAAAATGATCTTCAATCGTTGGCGCAGCAGGAACAAATACTGAGTTTGTTGGAGAACAAAAAGCCGGCGGACTTGTCGAACAACAATGACGAATATACAGAAGAGGCCAAGAAGGTCGAGAATGTCAGAACTTCAAACGCCGCCGAGGAAGAGGCTGGCGAAGCTGCAGGATTTGAAGACGACCGCAATGCGGATGAGAAGGTAAGAATTCGGCAACATGATCAATTGGATCCGTGCACACGTGACGGTTTATCATACAACTTCGTCGAAGCTTCTGATTTGTTTCAATGTTAACTTAAAAAGTGTATAAAAACTTTGCGTAGGTACTGTACATATATGTATATACATTTGTACTGAATTTTTTCTGTCTTTTTATGGATGCATAAAATAATTGGAGATGCCGAATCTATTATAACATTTATTTTCATATTCTTGTGGATTTTTAATTTTTGCTTTTAGAGTATATTAGGAGAAGTATATATTCTGAAATTATATTTATTCTTGCTACGGAACAATTAATCTCCTAGATTTTTAAACGAGTTCCTGAAGATGCTACAGAAATGAATTTCTTCATTATTTTTAGAACGTCCACTTTCGAAAACTCGACTGATTTTGTAGTCATTTATATTTTATATTAATTAAATATTTCTTAGCTGTATTGTAAATACATTGTAATGTATTGTAATTTATGTAACATTGACACCATAGATTTTAAAAGTCGAAACCACCTGCAGCGAGCGAAAAGGATTAAGGAGGAAACAGAACAATAATTTATCAGAGGACGACCTCGAAGCTGCCGAAGATTCGGTGCTCGACAATCTTTCAAAAGCAAATAAAACGAGGAAGCATCATCACAGTAACACGGCTGGTACCAACAGTACGAATCCTGGAAATTCGACAACCGTTATTCTTCCGATGATGAATGAAAATACGACGCAGAATAACGCAACAACAGCGCCGTTTTATGGATATTACACTGGATATCCGCAAGATATACATCACATTGATTTTACTACGGAAACGAACGAGTACAAGTATCATAATTACGACTCTGTTAATTATAATTTACCGTCCTACGATAAGCCGGGGAACTTTTACCCATCAGACGAGAGGTACAATTACTATTT
This sequence comes from Lasioglossum malachurum, assembly GCA_028455605.1. Taxonomy (NCBI): domain Eukaryota; kingdom Metazoa; phylum Arthropoda; class Insecta; order Hymenoptera; family Halictidae; genus Lasioglossum; species Lasioglossum malachurum. Next base: position 23,199,247 of record CM052315.1, read on the forward strand.
TAACCCACCTCCCGGCTCTTCGGCTACGAATGAGTTTCCTCGCGAACAAATGCCTGAATATTTTCCTCATGATTTCAATAGATACTTGTACACGCCGTACAATACACCACCGGTTTCTAATAATGGTTTCAGACCTGTCGCATAGGTTACGCAGCGTAACACGATTTTATTTAATTATTTAAGACTTGTTCATAATATATAGAATCTATTTAATAGACATTAGAAATAAAATTTCCTGTTAGAAGTGTAAGATTTTTAGGATTGAATAAACGTGGCAAACAAAGTGGAAATTTTAAAATTCAAATGCATAAAGATGCATTTTGAGGAATTGTTTATTTTATTTCATTCGGACATTAATCAATTTTTATTCTTCTTTTGTACATACAGTAAAAATTGCTAAATAAGTACATTATTTTCATGATGTAAAATAGTCACTTTTAGTGCTCCGTAGATTTAATATCAATTAGAGTTCTCACACAATCTGTGTAACACGGACACAGGTTAAATGTAAACACGTAATTATGGTGTTTCGATAACGACGTCGTGGGGTGACCCAAGCTAGGACAAACCATAGTCATTGGATCAGTACTCTAACAAACAGCACATCCTTGTGCTCGGAGAATAGTTTCGGTTACATTATTAATGTGTGTTGTGGAAAAATGAAATTGTTTCTGTTATTGTTCATTAGTATGTTTTTCATACCTGGCGCTTACCTGCTGTCAAGTAAGTATAATTAAACGCATAGTAAATGAACTAGCAGTGATAAAATTAAGGAGAAAATTTACAGCTTGATGTAATGTGTAATTGAAAATTAATACTTTACCTACCGGTGACGACTAAATAATTTCCAACGATCTCATTCGCAGACCAGCTAGTTATCGAAGGTAACATATTAATATTTTTAGGGATAATTATTAAGCTCCTTTTAAAAAAAATTATTAATGAGCTTGCAATGGGTACGGTATTAACACGATTACGATTGTTCACCAAGCGTTTCGATAAAGTAATTGAATTTTCAAGTATTTATTTTCTTTTTGATTGAATATTTATTTTCCCAGAACTCGGTGGTGATGTCAACGACTTATCAGAAAGATTAACAGCTTTTTCGCCATTGTCTGATGAAATCGCCGAACACACTCCTACGACATCGAGTAAACAAAAGGCGAATCATAAATGCATGGAGCTTGTCGGTCGACGAAGAAGCTATGCTGTGTTATTCGATAATGATTTGGATGCGTATCTAAACAAAAATAATTTGAAACTTCGCAATTCAGTCACTTCCACTCCAGGTGCGTCACTGTTCAAATTATTATTCGATACGACAACAAAGGGCAGACAATGGCCTCAGTCCGTGTTTGTTAAACGCTTGCAGGAAAGGGACGCTTTGGATACCCATGATAACGCGGGAAACGGTATGACGAGAAGAGATCGAAAGAAGGCGAAAGCATTAGGATGGTTATTATTGAATAATGTCCCGAATAGAAATTACGAGGATACTCAGGATGATTACTTTGAAGATGGCGACGATTATACCAAGAATGAAAACAGACAGAAGATGAACTGGGAGGATTTTCAAAACGAAGATAGTGCAAGCGTGATGGAATTGGTTGCTTTGAATGCGAGACATAAGAATTATATGCGGGAGAATGATGGCTATTATTATTATTAGAAACGATGAGAATACCGAATTTTATTCCATCTTTAATCTACTAAACTTTAGCAGATTTAATGGAGATTTTGTGCATTTATAACCAGCATAGAGTAGGTGAAATTTAGAATGGTAGGAGGATTAACAGAATTTAAGAATGTTAATAAACTTTTTATTTTTACTTGTTATTCTATATTGGGTTGGAACAAAAGTTCGTAGCATTTTTAAATTAAAACTCAAAGATAAAATTAGAATATTTATACATAGATTTGTAATAACACATTTTCCATTCTCTTCTATTACTTTTTGCCATTTTTTAAGTGACTTATCATGTTATTCAATAAACCTATGAATAAATATCTATGTAAATAGATATATATATAGTATAATATAATTAAAATATAGTATAATTTAACTATAGTATAATTAAAATTATTAAAGAAGAAAAAAACTTTACATTGGATTTCTGTTTCTTGCAGTTCATCAATCCTACTTCTTATAATATTCAATTGTTATTATGAACACTTTCCAGTTCTTCTGCATTTTACTGCTAACGCACTGCTAACGCGAAAAACATGTACTCCTTCTTTACTTATTGTGTGGAATTAATCATAAATAATATAATTTCAATTTTCTTAGTTTGCTATATCTTATGCACTTCTCCATTTAATACATATTTAAACGTTTTTTCCACTTAGTCTCCTTGTTATTGCAAAACGCATAACTTTCGGAATTCACGATGCTAACGGCGTGCTTCTTTTAGCGGTGCCCTTGATAATATAATTCGTGCATCAGGGAAGCGTAAGGTGTAGCTGTTTGTTTGAACAATTGTTCGCCGATTGTACAGTTGCTCGTAGTAGCCTCGCGAGGAAATCGTGACTTGTGCATTACTGTAAAATCTAGCGATATAAAACATAAATCGTGACCGTTTTAATTGTCGATTAATCAGAGAACTCTTCTAACAGAGGCGACCAATTGGACAGCGTGGTTCGCAGGGAAGAAACCTGTTTTATTTTCGGACGAGTTTGGAGGGCTGGGCTTCTCGTCTATTTCGAGAAGGCCGCCACTGCTGGTATTGTGTCTCTAAAGACGCGGATACTTTGCAGCTTTCACGTGTAATTCTTCAAAGAGAAAAATTCTCACTATTCCTATACCGGGGCTCCATTAACTCACTCACAGGAACCTATTATTATACGTTAATAATCTTCTATGCAGACAATTTCAGATTAATACCTCCTATTAATAAATATGGACGAACATCTGCATTCTTGGCTAATAAAATTAATATGTATAAAATTGCCAATTGAATTAAATCGACACGCATTTAAAATGTTTTTTTTTACTCTGCGTACACGTGCGTTATGGAGATATAGTCGTTTAATCGGCATGGCTAAAGCTAGCGTTCTGAAATGAAATTTATTGGACACTTTCACTGGCAATTTGCATTTAACGCGGCACGTATGAAGTGCGCGCGAAAACTACTCATACTTGGTTATTTCGAAGTGTAATATATGTATCGAGGCAGGCCCGATACTCGCACGCCATTGCGTGCGTGCTTATTCAATAAGCAAATAGGAAATGCCCGACTTCCTCCACGGAAGTGTAAAGTCCCTTTTGGGACACTGATAAAATCGCAATATGCTCGACGTGACTATCCCCCCATGTCTCTGCCAAATAAATAAACAAAAGTTGACTTACTTCGTGCGTCTGTCTCGGGAAAAATTTCTGTAGCCGGTTGTCAATCCTGGAAGTTTCCATAAAATTGAATTCGATTAACAAAATTGAAACTACGAGGTTTTGAACCCCTTTGCATTCTATGCATAAATTGTACGAGTAATTTAAATAATAATCAAACGAAAACGGAACGCCAAAATGCACCATTATCCCTTTGCATTCTCTAAACCCCAAATAGTATATTGGAGTACAAAATGGATAAAATAAGTTCTGTTGGCCCGCGCGTGACTGACACGGCAATTAACGGGTGTGGATGCATTATTTTGGAGGTACAGAGCCGCATCGTCTCAAGTGATGATACATTCTCCGTTGCAGAGATTTCGCCTGGTAGCCAGGAAAGCATCTATGCGATCAGATTAGGGCATGTCTCTTTAAGTCTAAATATATACCGAGTGTCAGGGTTGAATGCCCTAGGATTTCCGGTCTTCATCGGATGCACTTCGGTTTTCCGTTTTTTTTTGTCCTCTACTTTCAGCACGAGCACTCGCGTCTCTACGTTTCTCGATAGTGTCGCACCTCTCTCCTTCTGCATCTCTCTCCAGGCCGCTCCTCACACGCTTTTTTTCCACACGAAACCCAATAGCCTTGCATCCTCTAGGACACTTCAGGACTATTTCCTGCGTGTCGGACAAGCCGGATGAGAAACCGCAAATGTAAACCCCCACAACGTAGTCTAGTGCCACGATAAACGGCCGACACTTACCGTATACACAGGATCGGAAAACCAACCGATCAATATGCTTCATTTCGAGCAACAGTGCGTGGCTGCTTTCTTGACGGGTTTGCTACCAGCATTTATTTCAGCAACAGCCTACGCTGTTGCAATATTATACTAAATGCACAACCGTCCCTAGACACTGCGGGGCCCGGGGTGAGCCCTTACAAAAGGACATTAATTCCAAAAATTTTTTTTTAATTCTTTGCCTTAAGTATTACAATTACATTAAATTATTCGTGATCAATGGTAGCAGTCACTGACCAATGCGGGGCCCTCTTGTAAAATATGATAAAAAAAACATTGTCATAGAAGAGTTACAAATTCTTCGAATATTATGCACTTCCTGTAAAGACAGGAATTTTGTTATGTTGGTATAAATTGTAAGATAACAACTAGACACTAGGAGAGGTAACAGAATTAACAAAATATGAAATGAAATATCTTAAATGATCGGTTGCTTATTTTTTCTTCTGCAATCACTGAAACTATGAAGATGGGAAATGTGTATCGATAAATTTCTTGCTTCAGATATTTTCGAGCTCATTGAAATATTTTAGAGCTAATTGAAAAATAATTCGGAGTGCAAAGGGTTAATCTTACTGTTGAAAATCGGACATTCCGCATGCGAAAACCTAATAGACGTTCTAAAAGAATGGAAAAGTACTCGGTAGCGTGCGAATCACGGTGTGCATCTGAAAATTTATCGAAGGGACCGTTCAGAGACAATAAGGGTGTCGGTTCACCCTTTGAAGGCGCGCGTCTTGATGTTCCTCAAGGGTGCGCCTCATCGAGTATGCAACGACGTAGCAACAAATGTAGGTACTGACGAAATATTCTGTGGACACACGCGTTTCGGGCTCGGTGCACGTGCACACAGAGACGGAACGGGTCGTTCTGTGTGGTAAATGCACCACGCTCGGGTAAGAACCCCGGCTTCATGCACGAGGGACAAGACAGAGATGAGAGAGAGAGAGAGAGGGTGAGAGTGAGAGGCGAGAGACAGCTGTGGGGCAGCTGGCAGCGCGTGCCACGAACCTATGGGGTCTCCTTCAAACGTGGACGACGATGATATCCTATACTTTGTGACATGTAACTAACGGCATGCTTCGAACAATACGATGAACAGAAGCTGCTGATCGATCTTGGATCGAGAAAGGACCTCCACAGATTATCCCTTTCACAATTGTTTAGCAGACAGCACACCTTCCGCTCCATCGTTGTCCATCGTTCCCTGTCTATTTGTTCGAAACTCCAAAAATTATATTTCGTACTGCAGATAAACGTACGTGGTGTTCTGTTTAATACAATTATAAAAACATTGTTGTATTTTTTGCACAAAACTACCAAAATTACTTTTTGTATAAACTGTTGCTTAAATGAATGTTCTTTGTGTACGAACATTTTGTATGAACTCAACGAAGAAATTAGGGAAGTAAAGCGACATTTTTACAAATGCTCCCATGGATTTTCTCGCGTTAAAGTGACACAATAAATATTGTTGGGGAACGTGCCAAGAGCCACGAGGAGATTGTAAATATTGAATTTTTCTTCGAGTAGCTCTTGACGTATAAAGTGATGTTGCAATAAATTTGAACATCGTTAGCTCGGAAGAATGAACTTTATAAATAAAACTGTTCAGACGATATGGAACACAATTTATCCATTACTTTTTTTAACAACGGTTGCGACACAATATTATACAATCCAATTCGATAGAATAAACGCGTTTTATTTAAACTAAAGAGTCAGTTACAGTTATATTAAAATTAATCAGGCATCTATTTCATACGTTTTCCAAATTTATTGGTCAAGTATGTCTTTCTATTCTGTCTTTATAAATTTCTTAACTAATTTGATTAATACAAACAACCAGATTTTATTTAGATTAAAGAATTTGTGTGCTACAATAGAATTAATTATATATATTTATTTTATAAAATTTCCAAATTTGTTACTTGACTACTCTAGTGTTAAGTAGTTTTATTAAAACATGGAGTACAATAGCGAGCCAACCGGTGTGCATTGAATTAATATTTTGCTACAGTTGGCGACTAAACATTTTCCTTTCCTTTGTTTAATTTGTTCTCCGGATTTGCGGAAAGAGCGCAGGAGGTGCTGGCATTGTACGGGATGTTGGGGGCTTCCTTGAAAGTTTTCACCCGCTCCAAAGAAAAGAGATCAGCGGGTTCAGAACCTTCGGGGGAGTGTTTCGAGCCAGTGAACATCTGCCGTCGTGTGCAGCGATAATAATTCGAACAGCTGATACTCCTCGTCGGATCATCGCCTTGCTTCGTGGATCCTGTAGAATCGTTTCGGGCCAGTATTTTTCGAAGGCTTCCGAATTTCTGGCACCGTCACCTCGTCTCTTCTCGGTACGTTAACTGCCGTTGTATTTTTGTCGGTGGAGTCGTCAGAATTACAACAAAAACGAAACAAGAAATCCAAGGGAAGCCAGAGACGGCTGCACGCGTTTGAATCCTAACGGACAACCACCATTCTTCCGTTTCTCTAGCGAATATCTAGTTTCAACAACTATGTACATATATCGTACTTTTAATACATGAATGTATAGTATTCTAATTAACCTAATTATTTTAATGAATCATCGCTACTCCTGTTAGGACAATGAGTCGTACAACCATTTTTTTTTACTCAGGATAACTAACACGTTTGCAACCATCATTTGTTTCGGATAGTGACTATAGTTTTCGTGGGTACACTATTTTGTTGAATATGTTCGAAGCAGCAAAAAGTGTAACAAAGAAATCACATTGACTTTCTGAACGTATACGGCTCACACTGTACGCCATACGTTACTGCTGTAAATAAGAACGCATGCAAAAGTAGTTCGGTTTTCTCACTCGAAATACGGAGTGGCCGCCGCAAGTGTCGTTGTTAGCGTGTTCATTTAGTTCCTTTTTGCCGACCGGAAACGCGAATAATAGATACAAATGCTTTCCTTTGTTATTGCATCGCGACATATCAATTTCGAAACTTTGGTAGTGTTTCACGAAAGTATTCTGGGCTTTCGCAAATTGCCTTTGAAAGAGGCTGATTCTCCAAGACTTAATAAAAGTACGTAATTATATATAAGTTAAAAAATTATAGTTAAAAAAACCACAAGGAATTTATTGAATTTTTTCTAAATTCGCAATCATCCTCTAAAAATTGCTAATTCTACCAGGTTTAAAATACCAATTTAAATTACTTAATATTACCTATGATTAAATATACATTTTATTTAATTTTCTTTTTTTTGCAATCGTTTGACTAATACTGTTGAGCTTCCGCAAATGTCCGTTAAAAATTATCTACAATATAAAAGGGTTCTGTAATTAAAATAAAATATATCAAAATTTTAGATTTACACATTCGAAGAACCTCTCTTGAATTTTTGCTAAACTGAAAACTGTCTACAGGAGTCCAAATACAATTTTTCAATCTTTTTTAAATATTCAAACATTTAATAATTCAAAATTACATTATAGTTGAACTATGACGAGTGTTCTTCAAGAATTATTAAAGGAATTGTGCTTTGATAATCACTAATTATAATGATAAAAAAATACATCAAAATTTAAGCATCAAAAGCCCAAAGGTATCGAATGTTTTCTAAATTGGGAAGCGAAGAAGATTCTCCGATTCTTTTTTAAATATTAAATCATTTATCATTATCTATTACAAGAAATTTTGTAACATTGGGCCGACAACGAAAGAATTCGAAGTCTTTTGCAGGGGTGAAAAACGTTCGAAGATTTGTCAACACGTCTGGAGCCGATTCTGCCGCCTCTTCATCGGTGCCTCGTCCTGCTGCTGTTACGCTACACCACTGGCAGAGCTGGGTGGTGGGGGTTCCGCTCGACCAATGGAAAGCGGAGTTATGTAGGAACCCGGCGAGCTGGTGTGCGGTACGGTAACTTAAAGGTAGCTCGGTACTCGCACGTGGGCCTTCGTTCGTGTCGGATGTGTGCGCGCAGGGAAAATCGCCAATTGCAAAGAGACATCAGTTACCACGTACGTGTCGTCAACAGTGCATCGCGTCTAATTATATGTGCACACAATTAACACGTGCAAACATTTAGGAAACCGTCTTTCCCGTTGGTCCGTGCTAATCATTCGAAAACAAAAAGGAAGAAAAAAGTCTCGCGAGCGAGCAGCTGTTTCTCCGTGTGCATTGTTCATCCACGAATTTCATCGAGGCCGCCAATAAGAAAAGGGGTTACTTTGTGTGAATTCCTTCCTGGTGTTTTCCCGTTCGGATTAACCACGAGAGAGATATCGCAAGTGTGCCGAGGAGCCTGATAGGTACGTACCAAAACAGCCTGATTGAATTCTGCAGAAATATTCTCACGCGGTTGCCCAACTGCGTCCGAGTGGCGGTGATCTTTGGCAAAGATATCGTTGGAAAAGGGCTGGCTAGTGTGCTCGTTACACAATGAAAATGTTCTTTTCTTGTGAATTGAAAAGAGTGTTCGTCGGACAAAGACGGGTCTGAAGTTTCTTATGCGAAAACGTGTATGTATGTAGTATGTAACACAGGAGGTCGGGAGATTGGTCCGGGCCAACGCTCGGAGCCGAACGTTTCACTACATTATTATTCCATTCTGGAAATGCTGTTTACCCGATGGCCAAATGTTTCGGCGTGGCCATCCCGTGCGTTCGTAAAACGATCTGCTTATTCTCTCGGTCGCTCTTGTGTTCCACCCCTATTGCAGCGGTCTCGTCACGACAAAGGGGGTACACGGCGACTACGGCACGTGTACTACGACGTTTATTAATAAACCTCGACGTCGGCTCCGACGATTTCTCTTTAGCAGCAGGCCTGGAAACGCGCGCAGGTGATTACAGCCGTCTGGCGTCAAGAATAAGAGAAACACTATTTTTCTTTCCGCGTCTTCTCCGGCCAAACGCGAATTTGTTGCAGGGAATCGTCCCACGCAATAAACGATTAATTAACATCTTGAACATCGTCTGCAATAATTTTCTTTATTAATTAATTGATTCAACATTTTTGGCATACAATCTTGTATTTCGAGCATTTTAACGTGGTGGGATAATTAATTTGTGGTCGTCAGCATACAATTTTGTATTTATATAGGGCATTTTATGCTACATAGTAGGGTCCTAGTAGTCGGCCATCTTAAGCGTTGTTATTATTAATATGATATTTTCGAATTGTTTTGTAGTAGATATTTATTTTTAAGCAGTTTTTTCTCGGAAGGCTGACAATTAGGACTGAAATAAAACACGTTTACCCTACTTTAATAAGTTCATACCATCATCGAAATTTGATTGGCTAACATTTAGTTGTCGAGATCCAGTTTGGTGTCTAAATCATTTTTCGAGTGGATTATTAAACAAAGGAGCGTACAGGCTTTTCTGGAACTTTGGCCTTTGCGACTTTGGCCGAGAAGATATTTTGGTTAGTTTCGTCGAGCGCGTGGCAATGAGCCAATGTCGTTGCGCGAGGCTGCACCGTGATCGAGTCGTGATGTAGATTTTTACCCATACAATTTATTCCCCGAAATATTAGTTGGCCATTTTTTTTAAACATATTTTACCGTGTACAAGTCGTCTTTGAATCATTGAACAACGTACTAGGGTGTACGGGCGACATCTTCAGCAGGAAAATTTTAGACGCCGAACTTCTGCCTTTGCATACAATAAGTATATGCCGATGTTCGAGCCTCCGAACGAAATTTCGTAGAGTCCAACTGTCCAATTTATTTATGATTCGCACTTATTTTTGTTGATTTATGAGGTATACCCGTCATACAATGATCGTTGACACCTTCCAGCGGTCGTAACGACACGAACGGTGAGTCTCGTTACCTGAATGGGTCGAGACATTTTTCCTGACCTCGGCCATTGTCCAGTACACTCACCGGAAAATGTGTTTGTTCGGATGTATCCGTTAAACAACATTTTGTGTAATCCTAATTTTAGAAACGAGTCTGTGGAAGAAAGTCGGAATCACCGACGTTACTTCTGAAGGAATCGTTTTATTCCACTTGATGCGAAGATTCTTGTGCACTGAACCAAATGCACAAACGTTCCCGTTTTCGATAACTTTCTAATTTTGAGTGGTGCTTAGATCTCGCGTACGCAGCGTCCACGCCTTTGAAATCTCTCACACCATTGCTTCAGACAATTCGTGAAGGCCTTTCTCTAAATTAATAAATTTCTAAATTAAAAAAATAATTAAATTTCTCTAATAGTGTTGATTTAAGCCTGTATATAGCAATTTTCTTTTATGTATTTTTTAATCAATTTCTTCGTTAATCTTTCTGTTGGATAAACAGCTAATTATTTCAACTGACCGCAAAAATTGAATTTGGGTAGAACGTTTGTAACTCTGGGTCAAAGTGGACCCAATTCCCGTACTTTTTGAAATACATGCACGTAATAACAATGAAAAGTGCAATGAACTCCGCGGACCGTGTTCAAATGTTATATTAACATGTTACCTACCTCGAGAGATTACTTCATAGTTCTTAAAAGTCTACTGCTAAGTATAGCTAACAGCTAAGGATTGCTTAACAATTGCTTCAGTAGCATCAGCGATTCTTATTGGGAACCAATTATTCACCCCAATTAATAATTTGCGCAGACATGTATCTCTACAAATTTTATTTAAGTTCATTCGTTACCGACTGTTCGTAAATTTATCTTTTTCGCACCTACATACAAGCCGCCGATTAATCACACACATAATTAAAAATCAATAAAAAACTGTCGGCCCCTACCTAGAGGTCAGTTTGGCTGAAAACAAATTGCTTAGTAAGAGATATCTCGCTTCCAGCTTCACGTGCTCACAATAAAAAATTTAGAAAATTCTCCTGCCCTGGCCAATCAGGTCGTCAAAATTATTCAAGATGTTCGCGAAAAAACACCGGATTCGGTTGCATCATATCCGGCGAGAAATTGATATTCGAGTCGGCGGGAACGCGGGGCATTAATCGAACATATACGTAATACGGTTGTTGCTTACTACGGTATAGTCGTATTAAAATTAAAAACAAAAAGAAAAAAAAACGGGAAAAGGGCCTTTATGCTCGAGCGAGGCTCCCGGGTGTAGTTTGTGTGACCGGCTCTAGGATGAGGAAAAAGGGAGAAAGAGCAACGGTGGTGGTGGAGGAGGAGTCCGATGGCAGTACAACAATATGATTATACGGCGTGCTGCACCGGTTTTCTGCAGCAGCTGCCGTCGTTTTAGGGGATCGGACAGAAACGGACGACGAAGGGCCGTTCTTGTGAAGTGGTGCACTATCACGGATGGTTATGGTGTTGGTGAAGGCAGGTGGGGTGGGGGGTTGCAGGAGGGGGTCGGAAGAGAACCGTAGGGCCCACTTCGGAGGGTCTGTGCCTAATGTGCACAATGTGAGTGCGAGAAGGACGGAGCTATCGGCCAGGTCGAGGAAAAAACCGAAAGGGAGACGGAAAGAGAGAGGGTCAGGGAGGGAGGGAGGTAGGTAGGTAGGTAGGTAGGGAAAGAGAGGACCCCTTGTGTAGGCATCCATCCATCCAGGCACTATCCTCGCCTGCAGCATTGCAGAAATTCGAAAGCCGAGCCCCGGATACGAAAAATACCCTGCCCTATACCTAGGCCGTCGGAGCAGAGGTTTGTTCCTTGGGAGAGGAGCAAAACTCGCTCCCTTTTCAAGACCGTTAACAAACCTTGAATGGAGGTCAGGGTCCCTTCTCCTTCTTTCCCCTTTTCTTCCTCGTGGTACCTTTTTCTGTATCCTTCCTACGGCCACGCCGGTTTGGCCTGTTCCTCTTCCTTTTGCTCATCCGGGCTTCAGGTTTTTCCGTCGACGCGCGAGGCAAGGGTTCTGCTTCCGCGCTCATAGGGGGATTTTTTGATAGTTCTCTCCAGTATGTACCCTTTTGTACACGAGCGAGAGAATCGAATTGAATCCCGAGGAATCGGCAGAGCACGCAGTTGAACGGCAACTTCGCCGAGTGTGTCAGACTAGAAGGGAGTTTATTTTTGTCGGGTCTTTCGATGTCGAGCGACGCGTTAGGCAGATCTTCGGCCGTGAACGTGTGTCTCTGTGCAAACGTATGCGATCATTTGTTTGTGCATTTCGCCAGGATCACGTGGGGGGCTGCGATCCGTCGATTGGTTGCTCCGCGTTCTCTGCCGCGAGTGCCGGTTTCCCCCTGTTGCGTCGCGCTTCTTCGGATTTTGTTTCTTTGAATAAAGTACGCGTGACAAGCAAACGCCGCTATACGGAATTATTCCCTACGCTTGCAACAGTCATGCTTAGACTGCAGATTTCTATGCTAAATAAAAATTGTCCAAGGCAAGTGTAGGAAGCAGACGATACATGAAAATGCATATTCTCTTTTAATCATTTTGAAAACTCTGAGATAATGTAACAATATCCTTAAATTCTTTTGAAAAAAATAGAAAATTCATTAACAGGTTTGGTAGGTTGAAAATACTATAATAATATGTTTTGCGTTCCTCTATTAATTCTTTTGTTATAAATGCATAAAATTCGCAGTCTAATTAGATTGCAGATTCTATGCATTTATACGACAAAAAAAAGTTCGCGATAGACCATTTTCAACTTACCAAGAGTAATTAAAAAAAAGAAAGATATTTTGATGTGGCTACTGTTTCTTGCAATTAATGCAGACAAAGTTTTCAAAGTAGCCACTACGATTCGCAACTTGCACAATTATTCAGTCAAAATAGTGACAGAATTTTCCATTATTAGAGCCCTTGCAACAATACCCTTCCCACGTGCTCAGCCCGATGGAGCGGTGATTTCAACGCCTCGAGGGAATACGCGTGAAGTGCACCCTTCGGCTTCGCTTAGGGCTTTATCGCCACCCTAATGTCTTAATCTCACACGTTAGAAACGCGCAAAGTATTAGTCGTAAGTATTGTCCCAAAAGTTCGTTTCGTTTTCAATTGACACGCACAATGGACGCAAATTCAGAGAGTGCTTCTCTAAGAAAGCAAATGGCATGGTTAAGTAAGAGGAAGCTTAGGTAATAATAAAACATTAACGAACAAATTATTGTTTATGATAATATAAAGCATGCGCACTGCGAAATAAACTTTTTGGACAATCTCATAGGGCAGCACCCGATTGGGACAACCGAATTTAGCGTCCAGATTGGACCTGATTCATAGTTAATTAACACCAGCAGCAATACAAATTCAAATTATAATTTCTAATCAATTGTTACTACAGTAGAATCTCGATTATCCGAACTCAACAAAGACACTTGAAAATTCGTATAATAGAACAGTAAGTCGGAGTCTAAGGATGTGTGTTGTGTATTCTTTTCAGATACCCAAGTCTCTAGTCATCTAAATGCAGCTAACCTTGTGACGTAATTAGCGTTGATCAAAGTACCAAAGAAAGTGTCAAAATTGAGCAAGTCGTCGTACCATCTGGCGGTGATCTCGCCAAAATTTGGAGGATGTTGATGCCTGGTGCCGCTGGTCTCAGTGCCGTCGGCGCGGTGGGTGCCGTCGGGGCGCCAGGGCCGGACGAATTGGTCTCGAGCCTGGGCGCTTTGGCCGGAACCACGCCGCAACAAAAAGACACCACCTGGACGAAATTATTCGTCGGAGGTCTGCCCTATCACACCACCGACAAAAGTCTCAGGGAGCACTTCAACGTCTACGGCGACATCGAGGAGGCTGTCGTCATCACCGACAGACAAACGGGGAAAAGTAGGGGCTATGGTTTCGTAAGTATCTTCCAAACCTTATCGTTGCATTTGATTTGTTAATGGTTGTGTTGTTTTGATATCTATTGTGATTTGTTTGGAGTTCATGATCATGCTTAGAGTGAGTAGTTTTTTCCTCGTTATGGTAGAATATCATTTTTTCTCTCTTATACGTAGAATCTATGGGGAAATTAACTATTTTCTTAAGATATCATAGTTATTCACACAGGCCAGGGAAGATTTTTTACATTTTCCTGCCGAAATATTTTCCTGGCTCATCAATTTGCTCGTTTACCACTTTTTTTTTAATAATTAGCAAACGGCTCATTTTTCGAATTTTGTGTGTTTCACACAAGTGTTATTCGTAGAGACGATCAGCGTGTGCTGTTAATAAAAATTTTTAGTTAATCACAATTGTTAGAGAAAGAGTTAAAAAATTGGTTTTAACACATATCTAAAAATAATTAATACTGACAGAGCAGCTTCATAAATTATATTCAAATAATTTCCCATATGGTTAATAAGATCGTATCACGCTGTTTTTATTTAAGCGCTTAGTTCCTTGATTTCTCCCGACGAATGTATGTACACGTATTCGGTGCGTTTTCAACAGAAAGAATAAAAAATTACTGCTCGCAGTATACGTCGAAACGAATGCGTTAAGGGAGCGCGGAAAGATAGCGGTTCAACTTATTACGATAACATAACCAGTTTGTTGTACGCTTGTATGAAAAAACATGTTTCAGCTTTCCGCTAATGATAATGTTCTTTCTTTCTCGAAGGTGTATGTAGTTCCCATAGCTATTCCATTATCGGTACTCCTCTTATCGCGCGCTCATATACATACACATTACTTATACGGAAGATAATATGGAAATTCGATTGTTTATTAACCTGTTTGACCTGCGCTATTTGTTGCAATATTGTACGTTGAAATGATTATCATGCGAATCCGTTCTTCGATCACTAGACTGGATATTTTTAACATTTTTCAGTCCAAAATCACTTTTCTAAAGTTCTAAAGCTCTTGAATTCATTTAACCCTGACTTATTCATACGGAGTATTTTTAATTTACTAAGAATCAGATAGTTCTTATTAATATGGTTACTCTTATTGCTTAACAATTATTTACTTAGCCTACACGTAGTCTAGAAGTCTAAAAAAAATGTCAAGAATTTTAGGTAGTAAATAATAAATATTTCTCGTATGAGCACACACAACGCGCAGAAATCTCTCTACCGTCTCAAATTGCAATAACGTTTGTTATAAACGCACAAAATTCTCAACCCAGCGATGACACAAGTCGAGTTGCCAATAAGAGGTCAGAGCCAGGACCCCATAGAGCCCCCGTAGATATAGAAAAGCGTGAATCAAGTGAGCCATGTGTACAAGGTACACAGAGAGGAGTTTGAACCGGTGGTCATAAGGGGGGTTAAAAGAGCCCAAGATCCAGGTGGAGCAGTGGGATTAGCCGAATAATCGATCGGATCTGCACGCAGGTGATCATGGGAGACAGACCGGCAGCGGAGAGGGCGTGCAAAGACCCCAACCCCATAATCGACGGTCGCAAAGCAAACGTCAACTTGGCGATTCTTGGAGCTAAGCCCAGGGGTAATCTACAAGCGAGTAAGTTTGCTCACCGATGTACGGTCATTTCAGTGTATGTGGATTGCGCAAGGCATTAGAAACAGATTCAGCAGGTTCGACGGTAGCTGTTTGAGTTGTTGATGCTTGGGTGAAGTTATGCTTTGACTTCGATAAATCTTAACTTGTACGCCGAGGTTCGTCTGCAACGTTCGAGCACACCTGTTCCTTCTGGGAGCGAACGCAAAATTCGGTGCTTGATGTTCCGATTTGATGCGGGTTTGTTGTAATCAAAAGGTAGAACATATCCAATCGTACATATATTTAGTTTCGCGATACATATATGGCGAACTTGGTTGGTTTTAATGATTTCTTTTGACACTTTATCAGCATACTGCTGACATTTTTCTGATTAAAATGAGTCCAAACATGATATCATTCGGATCACATTTATTCCCTTATTCCGCGTTGCAGAAGAACCTCGATTATCCGAACCGATGATATCTGAATTTTCAATTAGCCGACTGCATACGCGTTTTATTGTACAAATCAGTAAAGTCTCAAGTTCGGATAATCGATGTTCCCCCGCGTCGTGAATTAAACGAGTAAATATGATCCGAATGGTATCGTGTTTGGGCTCATTTCGATCGGTAAAATGTGACGAGTATGTTGGCAAATGGTCCGTGAAATCGACTGCGTTTGTATAATTACCATTTGATATTTGCGGAGAGGCATCATGGGCTTTCCGCGGTTGAAACATTGCCAGATCAGTAAATCTCGGATCGTCGGTGTTAGGGACGTCTAGGACACGGCCGGAAGTGATTACTTTTCTTGCTGTATGGAGGTCATACGTTCAACGTCGATGAAACGTGGCCGAATAGTTAGCTGACTATTAGTGTGTTTCAGTAGAATCAGACTCTGATTTCGAGCCAGTTCGAGATAAAATTTTCTGGCAGATAACGATCCTCCGACGTTCTTACTCAATTAGATCCATCAAATGTGGACTGAAAGGGCGAAGGGCAGATTCGCGAGTGCCGTACGCGCAGATCGAGAACCGTCCCCTGAGTCACTCTCTTCAAATTCCCGCTGTGGCTTCAGGCCAACATAGCTTGGCGCTTCTTGGGTACCTAAGTCTAAAATTGCCCTAACCCAAGTGCCGGATTTGCCTTTGTTTCTTTTCCTTTCCGCGCAAAAAGCATGTTTGCTTTGGCGTCAGCTAATGATGTTTAATATTAGACTATACAATCGAGATGAAACAAACTCACCTCGGCGCAGGCGGAACAAAAGTGGGATTTCATCACCCGGAATGTAATTTCATGCTCTCACGAAGTTAATATACAGCTCGCAATTATTCGCCCGAGAAGAGTGACTCGATGATTATTGAAACCGGAGTCCTATTTGCAATCGAAATTAAGCGGCCATTCAAATCACGCATTGCAAGCTACATACAACTGTGCTGTTGGACGATTAAAGTTCTCTGCAAATATATTACTGAACTTCCTCGTCACCGCGGAGCTTATGGATGCGCAGTTGTTTACGTCATTTACAAAATTAACCCCCCTACACTCGAAGTTTCCATTTCATATAATCTTTGCGTTTTATGCAAAATTGTCTGTCTGGATTGCGAACGACAAGAGAGTGAAATAAAAATGTCTTTCTTCTTTTAATAATTCTGAGATAATACACATTTGTGTTTCTGATATTAACCTTCGCAGTTTTGTCGTAAATGCATAAAATCTCTCAACATGTTCAGTACAAATTATAGTCCCTTAGGTTATTTGAAGTAACTTTCCACGGCGAAAATTTCCACTTCGGCTTTGTTAAGGAGTTATTAGCGAAAAACACGGACCAATCAGAGCGCGGCTATGGCGGATGGATTCCGGCTCGGCCAATGCCAACTCCACGCTAAACGGGACCCGACACCAAGCCCGAAACGGTCCGCTGTAGTCGCGCTCTGATTGGATCGTGGTTTTTGTTAATATCTCCATAACGAAGCCGCGGAGAATATTTTCGGTAAGGAAAAAGTTACTTCGAATGGCCTCGGGAATCAAGGAAGTTCAACATTTTTAGGGCACCCTGTATTCGATCCTTATTCTATCGATTAGATCAAGTATTCAATTTTGCGTTCGACGACATTCCTTTCAAGGAAAGTTATTTAACACTAAAACTACCGAGCACTGGAAGCGATTAAAATATCGTAGCTGACAAAAATGACAAGGCTCGATTTATTTATATTTCGTGTAATTTTTATTGGAATATGTGCGTGGGTAAAGAAATTTATCGAATCAATTTCCATGTAAGCAACGTCATAATTTGAATAATTATAAAATTAAAAATTTAGGGAGACGGTCATTTGACTGGCAGTGGTAGGTTTTAGTGTTAATCTGCACTATTCTGCACAGATAACGGTTATCGAAGTACGTATTCAGGCAGAACAGAATGTTCGACGTGTAGACGGACCCGAGCTTCGAGTTCAGGGCTGACCATTAGACACGTAAATAGGATTGACTACGAATTGTTATGATTTCAGCATTCCCGTTCGCTGCTGGCATTCGAGCTGGATATCCCGCGGTCCTTCCTAGCCAATATGGGTGAGTCCACGTTGATGTGATTTGTCGAAGAATAAGTAAGAACGTACCAACACATGTCATTATAATACCGTTAGTTATTGAAAAATTGCGTGAGTTCGAGAGGCGTCTCCGCGATCATTCTGATTACGGGAGTCGAATCACGAGATTCACGTCGAGATTTTCATAAAGATATCAACAAAAAGTACATACATCTAGTATACATAATCTATAAATTCAACGGTATTTTCGAGCACCTTGCAAAAAAAAAAAAAACGATAAACAACAATCAAATATCGAATTTTTCTACGAACAAGAAAAAAATAATAATAATCCGAATGATAATATTGATACACGGAACGAAGGTATTCGGTTGAATAATTCTGCTAACATTTTGTTAAAGATAGACTATATATAACGTTTCAGCATCCTGACGCGTGCGCGTAAGGGAGCAGGCTGAGAATCTTCATTTGCGAGATCCTTGAGATCGCCAAGGGCTGTTCTAAGGAGCGCAATTAAAATGCAAAAAGCGTATCGAAAGAGCGAAAGAGAGAGAGAGAGAGAGTGAAACACACACACAGACAGAAACGAAACGAAAAAAAAAGTATGAAACAAAAAGACAGAAAAAGAGGGGCAGAGATATTTGACAATAAAAAAAAAAAGAGAGAAAAAGAAAGCGGCACACGCACACGTATCGGAAGCCATGAGTAAATACCCATGAATTTATTTCTACAAAACGATAATTCCGAGGATCGGTCTCTTCTTCTTCTACTGTTTTTTTTGGTTGTGTTTTTTGTTTCTTCTTTCTTGATGAGATTGACGTTGAAGTGATATAATTGACGATTGCGGTTGCTGAAAGACTTGTTTGTTACTGGTTTTGACTTTTTTGGTCTTTACTCTTTTACACTCTTTTTCTTAATCACAATAATCGTAATAATCATATAATAATCGTGATTGTAGTCATTAATAATAATATCTATTAATTGCAATAACGAGACGGTTACGGTTCGAGAGAAAAAGGTGTTACTGTTCGCAGCGACAGTTTTTGTTCAGGTAACAGCAACGAGAAACACGCGACACACGTTTTTATCTTTTCCTTTTGTCAAAGGCGCGATCCTTTGAGAGCAGAGACTTGCTATTAAATGTCGCAATGGTCGATCGGGCGACAACGACACTTATGAGCAAGCATCGAAACAAGTTCCGCCACGATTTTCGTAGATACTTATAATTAGTTGCACATCTTAAAGATTTTGTTTCCACCTTACTGTTTTACTGTTAATATCGAGTGTGTTTCCGTCAAGTATTCTGTTTATTTTCGAGTTTGAACTTATTGACGTGTGTACTTTTCTCAGTTTTAAGTTCATTGCAATATATGTATACCTGTGTATATGTATATATATATGTATACATTGTTTTTCTTTCATATGGTGTGCCTTTGGTGGCGGGTATCGCCGATTTCGAAAAATCATTTGAGATCAACGCGAATCGTGTTGCGCTTTCTCACTTCGTCTTCAACGTTCACGGTTTTGCTGCAGAATTACAGTGATTCCCGCGATAACTACGTCCGCCTGGGCAAAATTTAAGGGTGGGCTGGTACCCGAGCTTCGGTTCGGCTTTTGAGGACTCGGATCGAGTAGGGACCCGAAAATTCGTGATACTCGGGAACCCGAAAATCTACGACATTCGGGTACTCGAATATTATAAATTGTCGGGTTACCGACCCGACCTGAACCCGAAATTTACGGGTACTCGTCCACCTTTAGGAAAAATTATTCTAAAATTGCGAACTTTTCGCCCGGAGAATTGAAATTTTCACGTTCGTCGGAAATCGCTCGGAGGCCGCTCGATTTGAATTCGTTGACCAGACGAGGCCGAAAAGTGCGAAAAAACAACGGAGAGAGATTAACCGTGCACAGCAGAATTGCGTTGAATTATAAACGACGTGGCCGATTCGTCGAAGCGGCGGATCTTCCGTGTTTTTCGCCGGAAATCGACCCGCACCGCCGCGAAACACGACAACGTTCATTAATTTTTCATAACGACAATCGATTCCATCGCGGTTTACCTCGTTTGGCCCGGCCAGATTCTTTCGCCGAGCACTGAAATTCGCGGAGATACGAAACCGTGCAGAAACGACCGTACATGAATCCTGATGAACAATCATACATCAATCATTCTGGGCTCGTGTTAAAGTGCAAGTGGGATAGTGGAAAAATGGACATACCGTCCTGTTTCGAACGTCCTCCAACGTGAAATTTTTCATTTAAATGTCAGTAATACTGCGAGAGAAAATCGAACGGTAGGTTTTTGAATACATATTGTTATAAGGGAAACTTGACACTCTGAATCTATGATGATTTTAATCCTCAGCAAAATTTGGTAGTGCCGGTAGAATCGTTTGAAATTGAAGATTTTTGAAACCTTTCTTAGAAAGTCAAAGTATCATCGTGATTCTATCATTTCACAAAATACAGAAGCTTCTCTGAAAAGGCGTAGCTGGACGTTCTGAAAGCAGAAGCTTTACTCCGTAAAACGAGCCCGGAATGATGATTGTAGGAATTTTTGTCACGAAGTTATAACACGATTTGAATCAGAGTCGTCAGATGAGGGGAGGACCCTTCCAGTGCCGGAGACGAAACGCGCACGTGCAGTATCGCCAGATGAGGGGAATCACGGTGAGATGATGTACCCCTCTCTGATGACCAGAGTAGAGTAATACGTATGTGACACGTTGCGCGTGCGCGGCCGCAACGTGTCACGTATTATGTACTCTACTCTGGTCATCAGAGAGGGGGTACTTGTATTCCCTTCTGGTGCCCGTTTCGGCACTGTCTGGCGACACTGTCACGTGACCGGACCGCAGCGGTAGGGACTAGCGTCGTGGAAGGGGAAGCTAGAGTGGCACACAAGTTTTTTTAATCTTTCGACACTGGTTTGAATATTAATGTTTCGACAAAAGTTTATGTCGTTTTTTAATTTATCACGGTAGCGTATATCGATACGTGAAAAGTACATTTGCCAACAATTCATTTGTTGCTGCGAAGCGTTGATCGGCGAAATGTTCGACACGTTCGATGACTTCAACCGCGTATACGGCCGGGTACTTACTAATGCACTGAGGATTGGTGTACGACGTGAATTTTGTTTCGATAAAATGGATTATTCGTCGAGTGCAAAGGCTCCGCTAACCATTATAATCATTAATAACCTTGTGTGTGTGATGAAGGCTTACACTACACTTGGTGTCGCTATTGGTGTTGTATTTTTTGGTGTTGTACGTGGTGGTTTTTGGACTTTAATATAACACGGTGTACTGTTTACTGTTAGAGTACGAAAGACAAAAGAAACTCGCTGATTAGGTATCCGATTTACACGTGCACTGGCGCGTGTAATGTGTACCACGATGCAAACGTGAGAACTGTGTATGACATTTTCAATGAAATTACTGCAGGAGTAATATTTTGTTGAAATTTTCCCGAGTTTGGGAGAGGGGAGATTGCAATTTCTTCTCCCAGCAACAAATTGTTTAGTCCAGTTTCTGTGGGAAGAAAAATCTGGAGACATATATCCACGTTTATACTTTGCAATGATTCGCAATTGGCGCAGTTTAACGAGATCGCACGCAAAGATTTACTTAAATGGTAAATTAGACTTTAGACAGAAATGTCTATGAATATTTAATGAATATTTAAGCATCCCATTTGAAATAGTTCTTCATTGGTAATATTATTTAAAATTAACGAAACCTTCGATGCGCGCGCAGAGGACTTTTCTATTCACTGAGGAATATTAAATAAATGAAACAATGACGTGGAGAATATTTGGACCATTAAATCATCAACTATTTATAATGTTCTACATATCGTCTTAATATGTGACTGTAAACAAGTGTATCATGCTATTAAAAAGTTATAAGTAGACTGCGGATTTTATCCATTTGTAATAACAATGAATGATACTGTTATATTATTTCCTATTAAACAAGGTAATTAAAAGAGAATTTTTCTTAACCTTCTGTTTCGTATAATTTACTCGAATAATTTCTATTTTGCATAAAAATCCGCAGCCTAGTGTTTAAGGAGGAATTACTAAACTAAAATCAATTGGAGCAGTATACATATACAGGGGGCCCAAAAAGTATTTAATCACATTTTCGATTCTCGAAAAATTCTCATTGTTTCGTAGCAATAAATAGTATGACCATAAGTCTGTAATGTTTACTTTCCTCCAAGATATTTTTACACGAAGTAGCAGGTAGAAAGACCCATGTTTCCTTAAAAAAATACGCAAACGTCTTCAAAATATTTCAAAAATTTTTCACGTGATGAAATGAAAATGACAAAAATTTATGCGTACATCATGGGCCCCCTGTATAAATTTACATGGAGAGTTTAAGTAGCCCATAGTATATTTCTGTACTGATTTTGTGCAATCAGTAGCATAAATTCGACACATTTATGCAGCACAAAATTGAAGCAACGTCTTAATTCACAATTTTGCGGGACGTTTTAAGCGATGTTTGTCTAGGAACTCCACTTCCGGTTTCGCAGAAGATAAAGCTCGATAGAGTTTGAAGGAGGCATTAATTTGAGCCACGCAGACGTCGACGAGAATAATATCATTTACGTCGAACGCTGTGCCGCGTCGAACACGTGTCCTCGAATTAGTTGCGCATAGGTGGAAAAGTGAAATTCTACACCACCGTGAGTTTCACGTGTCGAATTCGAGGGTTTTCTGGGTGTGCGCTGGTAAATCGGTGGTGTCGTAAGCTATCATAACCGACCGCCAACGACAACGACGACGAAGACGACACGGAGCGTCGCGATGCTTGCTCGCCGGCCATCTTGCTGGTTCTGGCGTTGGTCCAGTCTTTATTTAGATCCACCTGTCTCCCGTGTCAGCTTTTATGCTCGAGACATTTCCTCGAGGGTTCCTGCGAGAGGATTTTAAACACGAATCAACGCCGTTCCTTCGATGTTTAATGCTGCAAAAAGCAGTCGCCTGACAATTCAGTTCTATTTCCACAAGCCTAATCTTTCGCGGTCATGTGTATGCCAATTCAGATCTTCTCGTCAGCACTGATCGAGCTTTCTTCGGGATCAGGAGGATTATCGTAGACTTTATGAAATGAAATTTACTGCTCTAGACCGAGAGAAATGTTTGATTGCGCCGATTGCTCCGGTCAATTTAGATCTACGATGTTGTTGCGTCGATGTGGACGTAGCTTTGCTATCACCAGTCTTGTAGCTGGCGTTTCTCACGGAATGTCTGTTTATATTTTCATTTGTCGATGTCTCTATCCACCTGTTACTGTCACTCGCAAGACGTGGGCCGTAACGTTTCACGGCGGATGGGCGCGCTTCTAGCGTTTAATTTCGTATCCACGAAAGTAGGTATCCGAAACTATCGTGCAAGCTCGGCTTTCAGTGCGCCGCGTCTCTCCCGACTCCTGTTTCACGAAACCATAATTTCTCACGTGCCCGGAACGGGGTTTACCGCCTCGATATCCGAAGGGAGACCATAAATAATCGCTTCCTCGACGTGCAATGAACTGTCTTTCGGAAGATAAACCTTTATTCTTGTCGCCCGGCTCTCGTTATTTTTCTTTCTACCTGGCCGACCGTTCATCGGCCTGCCGTAGCCGCGATTATGTTACTTCTGCGCGTTCTCGCATTTCACGTACCCGAAACAACTCGTGCAGATCTGTTTCGAATGTGGGTCGACTTCCGGATTGTCGAGAGTCTCTATCCGTTTTGTGAATTATTCTCGCGCCTTGATTGTCCAATTACAACGGAAATTTTAATTAATTACCGTCGTCGAGGAAACAGGGCCAGACGGTCTATTTATGCTAGTCGCCGATGCTATTCGATCAACGCGTTGTTGCTGATCGCGGCGTCGGCGATAATTTATTGGCCCCATCTGTATCGGGTCCAAGAGATTTTCTCGAAATCCTATCATGTTATTTTGTGTGTTATTAAATCAAATCGATAATCCCGTGAAAGTTGACTTGAGCGTGTTCATGGCAATCTTCGAGATGTGGACGCTTGATCTCATGGCTGGATTCATTCATATCCTCGTTATCAATTTTCTTTCACTCCTTCTGTAAGCTACCTCTTTGGGATCAATGTTGGATCTCGAGAACTCGAACACGGAAAAGATAGTGGTGCTTTCAAATTCAATAATAACGTGACTTTAATCAATTTTGTACTGCGTCAGAGTGAGCACATTGATGAAATCATCATAATATGGGAAATAGTCAAGACATTATTTAATTAATTTCGAGACTGTATCAGAGTCGGAACATTGCATAGACATTGGTCCCGAAAAGCTCATTGATGAAACCTATGTAAAAGACATCAATTAATTAATTTTGAAACTGCATCATCATGTATATTGCAAAGACGGCGACCGTGAAGAGTTCACTCGAGAAATCATCGTCGTCAAAGGGTCGTAGGCATCGAACTACTTAGCGTCAGATGATTCTCTTCGGAATTCGGTTCAGATGATGTCTCATTCCGAGTCAGCTTCTGCAAGCCGACGCGAAAAAAGCGCAATCGCGGTGAGACAATTAAATCGTCGTCTACGGACCACCCTCCGAGCACACCATTGGTCTGCTTTGCTCCGCAAGTATTGGCAGATGATCCCATTGGATTATCCACGGCGCCGGCGCTCGTTCAATCCGTGTACTGCGCATCGACTCTGCACGTCTACGTATGTATGTATACCTATACACCTAGAAGAGCCAACTGCATGCGATTGATATTCGCGTTGCACATTCCCGGGACCACGAACATACAGGGGCATTTTGTCGCGACGATACCGGTGTCTCGGATATGTCGCACCATGAAAAGTGCGCTGTTCTCATCGACACGCGACGCGGAAACTCCATGGACAGGAAATTACCCGCGCGACCACCTGGCACACGTGTCACCGTATTTCGACAGGCCCGCGGGGGCCCGAAAAGATTATTCGACATCATTGTTTCAGAGTCTTCGGACATCAAAGGTTCGGATAACCGAGGTCCCACTCATAGTACAATTTTGTCCACGTTGTTGCTACAATGACAATGATCGGAGCAGGTGATTCTCGTTTTCGGTTATCGACGCGCGTACCGAAATTCTTCAATGTTCCCCCTCGCAGCGACGGTTGCACTCACGCTGGTCCTTTAATGCGTGCACGCACGCACGCATGAATTAGGAGGGGCGATTAAGCAACTTTGTCCACACGTTGGTTGTCGTGTTGCGTCGGAGTCGGGAGATCCTAATCACGGTATACGGCCACTTTGCGTCGGAAATCGAGGGTGGTCACTTAAATCCGTCACGAAAGGACAATACAACCCCCTTCGTGACCACACAAAACGTCCCTTCTCTTTCTTTTCCTCTTCGGACTACCTGCATCCTCTCTATCTAGTCATATGTACACCTTGTCCGATTGTCATTGAACATTTTCATCGTTGATTTGTTCACTTAACGGTGAACAGCAACGTATAGACAGCGGATCTTTATGGAGAATAACAATTTTCTACCCGAATTGCATCAAACTGGAGTGAAATAGAATTTTCTTTCATAATATTTTTAATAGGTTGACAATAATATATAACTGTATTTTTAAAAATTACATCTACACATTTTTGCCATAAATTCTTAGGTGCAATCACCTTTCTAGTGCCGGTAGCGTTTACCAAGAGTCTCTTGACTTTGTTTTAAGAAATTAATTGGAAGTTGCAATTTTTTTACTTATAAATTGTAACTCAACATCATCATTTTTTATGTTCAACATCTTCATTTTTTACTGATTCTACAAGAGCATATTTTTAATTATCATTTGCTGATAGATAATCATGAATTCTTGAATTTTCATATTTCGAGTTTCTGCTAGGTTTTCGGGGCCACGACCCCACTGTGCAATGACTCAGATTGTCTGCGTCAACCAAAAGAACAATGACTCCTGCCAAGCTTAATAAACACGGAACTTTCCCACGAATTTCTGGAACGGCCCGACCTTTCGTTTCGCTCGCACATTGTAACGTAAAGCAAACTAACCAGGGGATGAAACAACTGGCTATTCCCAGAGTACCTAGGTTAGGTACCTCCCCGGATAACAGACCCCTCACGAACCACAGACTGCGTCTCTTAACCGGGGATTATCGCATGTCAAATACTATACCTGCTTGGGACATTGTCCTTCCGAAGTGCCATAAATTTTTCTTTTCTTCGTGATCGGTAGAATGATTAACCTTTGGGGGCGGTCACTGGGTCCACCAAAATCCGAGTCTGAACATTTATATTACGGACGGTGTATGTTGATGGTTTACGTTACGCTTAAGTAAAATCGGAAACGTGATTTTTTTTCAAAACAAATTTTCTTTAAATGGACAATGAATAAGAAGATTTAAAAAAAGTGTTTTTAGATCATCAGAAATAAAAGATTTTATTATTTTCTTTATAGTATTGTTTAACAATGTTTAAACATCAAAAAATCTTCATTGAAAAATATCCTTCGTTCATCTGCTACATAAAATCTAGTACATACACACATACGTGCCCAGAATTATGAAAGTGGTCTATGTCAAAATTTAAAAAAAAATGGGTTTATCTGTTATTTCACATCACATTATTTTAAACTAAATTAATTCAATGTAATTTTTATGATAATGTCAAAAATATGGAATTCATTTACTGTTAATATTCTTTTCCTTAAAATATCTCAAAATAAGAAATATACGACTTGGACTACTTTTATAATTATGTGCACATATATGAACAGAATCGTTGTGAATTTTTATTTAAATAATTTTTTAAGATGCGGCATTATATATATATATATATACATATATATATATATACATATACATGTACTTTTAAATGAAGTCCATTAATGTTTTCAGAAACAAAATTATAAAATACACACTAGACATGATCTCTTAAATAGCATTTGATAACTGCGCAATGAACAATTAAAGTCAATGGTACTGATTAAAGTCGGATAAAGTTTTGCTTTAAGAAAAAGTCCATATTGTAATGTTTCTTTAAATTTTTATAATTTTGAAATCCACGGTTTTTTTTTAGATTGTTAACTAGACACGACCCCTTCGATAACAGCATTAGAGAGACGTCGATTTTCATTTAGGATAAGAGCGGCATGCTTCTTCCCAGAAGTACTTCGATCGTTACCATAAATGAATAACGTGTTCATCAGATCCATTCATTCCGCGTAATAGAAATTTCAGTATTGGTGTTGCTTGATGATCAGCCACTGTTAATAGCGATCCGTCATCTGGAAGTGGACATTTTCCAATCATGTAATAGAACAGTGGAGCAGTAGGTTGCTCCATACCAATAGAATCGCTAATGAGGGTTCCACTGCAATCGCATTTATCATTACACAGAACTCGAAAGTGGAACAGAAACAATGACGCTCGCTTCCAGTTGTCAGTACATACCTGACAGGTATACTTAATCCCCAGAGAAATTGTACGACGCGTGTGTTTTCTCGCGTTAGTATAACCGTGGGTTTCATCGATCGTATGAAAGTCTCCTACGTAAAGTTCTCTTGTCGCGATGCCCTGTCGGTGAATTCACGTTGTGGCAATTACGCTCATCATTAAAACGGCCGACTCGTTTGCGCTTCGAAGGTCTCAAGGACGAAGGTATCGAACGATACATTATCGTACACGAAATTATTTCTTCGCCATCGTCGCAACCTTTGTGTCCCTGTCAGTTCTACTTTCGACCTGTTATCTTTGCTCTAAATATGTACTCTGGCAGATACGCTAACTGGTGCCGCAGACATTCATGTAGTGATACCATAGATTATAATATTTTAACTCTGTGCGCTCATTGGGTGAAAATTCACGACTTTCTGCTGTAAATCCTGCAAAAATTTATATTGTCGACAAGATATCCCTTGTGCTGTAATGTGACGAGATCGTTTAATATGTCAGATGTAAGTCCTTATTAAGACTCACATTAGAGCTCCATGTCTTTCTTAATAAAATGGATGAATAATAGCCGAAAATTGTTTTGTGCTATTATTTTGGAGGAATGGTACAGTTGTCTGACGAGATACAATTGTTCATGTCGTGTACTAGCGATAATATAAAGTGAAATTGAAAAATTAAACAGACTCAGAATAGTGTGGAGAATACTCCCTGGATTAGTGCAAGAGGAAAAGAGTAGAACCTGTTCATTTTTATTATTACTGCGTTCACTTTGCTTTTGAGTAATTTAAAATGTTGTAATGTTACAAATATTCAGGAAAGACATACAATGTCTGTTTTATTCTGAATGTGTTAGTAGGCGATGTTTTTTTTAGTAATTGTCATGGACTGCGAATCTTTATACAAAATAAAAGCTTTGTAATGTAAATTCTGATTTTAAATTACTAATCTTCCAACTAATTTGTAACTTCTAATTGCAAGAAGCAGTAATGGTAATGTAATAAATTTAAATTCTTTCGATTTCTTCACCATTTTGTATTTTACCTGCTGAGTTTTTGGCATAACTGTATAAAATTCGCAGTCCAGCAATTCAATTCTGAAAACACTATGCCTGTGGACATTTCTCTAATGAGATTGCGCTCATTTACTATAAAAGCAATAAGTTCTATCAACTTTCGACTATCAACTAACATGATCTACCATGTATAATGTTCTATCAACTAATTTTACGAAGATAAAATTGAATTTTACTATGTATTTTCGTGGCAGAATTACGAATTACGAGGGAATTTTATTTTCGCGAACGGTAGACGCGCTTGTATTCTCGTTTCACATAGGTGCTCACTATACGTGAACGGCCTCGAGACTTCTCACCGTGTCCGGCAGAAACGATTCGGTCCTCGGCTGAGCATTGAATGCATATCTCAAAATTGTTCTAGTCTGTAACTCTAGAGCATTAATCTTCTGTGCCAGACAATGGTAATCAATCTTCAACGTTTCGACTTTGCGCGAACAATGCAACATGCTGTATTTTGGTATATGAAAAACAAGCAAAATCCATTTGTGCTTTCAGTTTGAAATTCTTTTGGTACCATCTAAATATATTGATTTATAATAATTAATGACGATAAGGTCAAATTCATTAAGATTTTCTACGACTTTTCTTACGTGTGTTGGATTAAAGTTTATTCAAAATTTTCTCGCGAAAACATTTTTATAATTTCAATAATTGTGTGGGGAAATGAGAACATCATTATTAAAATTAGGTTTACAGAGATCTAAAAGTGTTCACAGTGTTTTCGAATAACTAAATAGTCTATTTATTTAGATTTTATGTTGAATGTTTATTCGATTCGCTCTCATGAATATAAATTCGACAATTGCAAAATGAAACCTGAACATGAAACCAGTCAGTTGAGTGGTAGTGACAGGTTTGGTGTTAAACAAGGTAATGACTAGGAACACTACTGAATTATTATAAAGGAATTTATTTAAATAATTCTCATGTATTTTGTTATAGTCGTAACAAAGACGGCTTGTTCACTTCCTTGAAACATACAAAAGTAATTAATCAAATTTAAAAAACGACCGCTCATGTGTAAATCTGTGGTTGCTAATGGCCATTGCTGCAATTTAAAACAAATAATATATAAAATTTTATAATTTCGATCGACCGCGATGTGTCGATGTTTTTATTGCGATATTATAGTAAACACGGAATTTCAATTTTCAGCAAGGAAATGACTCGGCACGTGTGGTGCTCACATTGTCACCGTCGATCGTGGTTCACACGAAAGTTTCTTGCTGACAATGAGGAACAAGGCTTATCTCGTTTATCATCGTGTGCATTGAGAGCCCACGTTTATTCTGGAATTATACACAATCCCGTATAATAAATTATTACAATTTGGACGAATTTTAGTTCGGGGTTAATTCAGGCTTATATGTTCAAATACATCTAGACATTGAAAAATGATTTTTCACTACTCGCGTTCAATGCTTTGTGAAAGTTTGAACTATCTGATTTCACTCATTTCATTTCCATGTTTTCTATCTTCTCTCGTACATGTACGCTTTTCATTTCGAATTATCAATTTCTGGAATATCGGTGATTAACGTTTTAATGACTGCTATAATCTGATAGACTCATAAAAAATCCTCGTCACCAGTCTTCCGACTAATCAAATTCTTTTATATGAATTTTTTTTATCTGTGGTCATAAAACTGCGAAGCTCGTACGTGAACAATTGAGTTCGTGTTATTACAGATCTGGAGCGTAGAATTTAAATGTTACTTATAAATGAGGGCATTTCAACCAATCTTTCTTTATAGGTAAATCTATCAATTTCATATTATTTGAGATTGTGAGGAGGATAATTAATTTAAAATTTTCCTCTGTCGTTTTTTTCCCTAACCGAAGCGAGAAGATAATTTTGTTGAGATCTGCAAGCCATAATATCGCGGAATAGAGTACATGTGACGATGTGACTCGCGTTGTTTTGCCTCGTATTTACAGATACGTGTGTGTAATATGTAGCAAAATGTGTGGCCACTGGTAGAAGTAAAATAAGACCACGCAAAGTGGAAAAAGTGGGGTTGAGGACACGCGAATCATACATAATGCACGGACCGTGGTAAAGATGCATCGACAAGATAAATTCAGTAGAAAATGGAGGCACGAAAAAAAGATCTTTTCAAAGCAGATGTGTATTAATGCAAATGCACTTACGTATACTTCCAAGGTCTGAACTACAGCTATGGAGGAAGTCGAATCATTTCATTAACAAGCTCTCTATGTATGATGTACTTGGAAAGTTATTAAACAGAAATCTTCAAAATTTTTCACGCTATGCAGGGTGGTTCTATATTATATTATAAAATATATATTCACGCTATACAGAAAATATTTTCTTTGCTTGCCAATGTGTGAATCTCATAATTAACTAAAATTTTCGAAAACTCCAAGGTCACTTCAAGATTAATATTTCTGTATGATCGAAGATATTGCCTACAGTGTTATTAAACCTATAGTTGCGATCGGTAAACATCGTGAAAAATTAATAAGAGTTTAACGTAAATAAACATTCATCTGAAAATCGATTGTTTCAAACTAATTCACTACATATTAAAAAAAAAGAGAATAGGCGACTTTCAAAACATATTCACTTATTAATGCCAGTTAAATTGCATGCGTGACAACTCTTATAGCATCACAACTGAGTAAAAACTTTAGGCGAACCACTTTGCATACTGCGACAATTTAAAATATTTTCGTGTGACTCTAATAATATGACCATTCACTTTAGTATTTGCGAAAAGGAAACACGTAATTGTAGAAGCATAGTCATCCATTGACACCGTTCAGATAGTATAATAATATAGTTGAACCATTCCGTAAACTGAATATTTCCTTCAAAAACGCTCAGTTATGCGGGCTGCATAAACGTACAACTGCACAAACGCGATAACGAACGTTAAATATTCGCCGCGCCGCAGTTAAATATTCGCCCCCCCCCTCTTGCAGAAACAATTACATCCCGATGTCGTTCGTAGTCAGACGTAAATATTAAAGAACGAAGCAAGACTGATGATCTTGTTAATTTCCGTAAACTTGGCGCGGAGTCCTCGCCGGGTGGCATTGTCAGAACCGAGAAACTGGCTGCGACTGGCTGAGAAAGCATCTGGTAGCCATCTGGTAACGAGCCAAGTGTAATATTTTTACGCCGATCGGCGGTAAACTAATCTTCGGGGCGATCAGTCTGCTCTGAAACGAGAAAAAACGAAGAAAAAGCTGTAACAGGTGAAGTCTTCTTACGCACTCGACGCGATGCTAATGAAGTTCTCGTAAATCTAGATTCGGACACGTTTTTCGCGCGTTGTGATCGATAAGATCACTTTTATCTGTCGTCCATTCCAATCGCGTACCTGTCCATCGCTTCAAAAATATTTATTGTCTTAGCAGGATTTTTCATTTAAAGACAAACTGCAACGATAATAGAATCAGAGCTTAGAACCAGTGTCGCCAGATCAAGACTTGTGTCCCCGCTCTACCTTCCCCTTCTACGACACTATTCCCCATCACCGTGGCCCGGTCACGTGACACGCGTTTCGTCTTCAGTATTGTCAGAGAGAGGGTAACTTTTTTAACCTTGTTTGACCTCCCCTCATTTCGCGACACTGCTTAGAACACGAAGAAATAAATTTTAAAAATTCGAAAGATAGTTTGCTTTTTTCTCGATTGACTGTTTCGAAATTCATAGACAGTGGATTTTTATGCAAAATGACAATTGTTTACCCGACTTGCAACAAACTGGATTGAAACAAACATTTACTCTTTCTTAATATGTTTAATAGGTTGGAAATAATATGATAGTATTTTTAAATTCTTCTAATGTTTTTACTATTTCTAGTCTCTACTCATTATACAGTTATATTCAGTACCAAGTGTGCAATTATTCTATGTTTGTCGAAAGAAAATGGCCGAAGCCGAACTTAACACATATGAAGGAATGGAGTGGCCATTTTCTTTCGAAAAACAAACAGTAATGATAATTGCTTGAAACACGAAGAAATAAATTCAGAAAATTCTATCTTTGAACATTAAGCTCGTCGATAATATAGAACGTTAATTGCTCCCACGATTGGAGCAACCGGTTCCACGAAACGGACGTCGAACGAAGCGTATGGTTTCGGGAAATATGCTTAATAATCCGCGTCCGGTGGACACCAATCCGACGAACGTGCTATCATTCGAAGCCGCAGGACAATGTATTGATTTCCTTCGTGAACTGGACACTGGCTATTATCGATCCGTTAAAAAGTTCAGGGCTGTCTCCTGTGTTACATGTCCTTTAGAAAACATAACTTTTGAGTCATCGCGAAATTTCCACCGGGTGCGAACGATTTTGCGGAACAGCAAAAATGGCGTTTCCCGAAACGCTTTGCGAGCAAACTGTACACGAACGTTTAATTATTTCGGTTTAATCGTCGCATTGCATGTCTCGATAAGGAACTGGAGGGTTCGAACCGGCGAAGAACGTTTGTTGTTCCTTCATTATTTTCACGAAGTTGTCGAACTGAACCGAATTTTCAAAGA
This sequence comes from Lasioglossum malachurum, assembly GCA_028455605.1. Classification (NCBI taxonomy): domain Eukaryota; kingdom Metazoa; phylum Arthropoda; class Insecta; order Hymenoptera; family Halictidae; genus Lasioglossum; species Lasioglossum malachurum. The sequence goes on from CM052315.1 coordinate 23,232,230, forward strand.
CTGAGAAAAAAGAAATCGGTAAATTGGAGAACGCGCAACGATCAATTGGAGAACCATGGTCGGGCTGGTGAGTCTTTGCACGCGATCATTTTTCGTTAACAACAAAAGATCAAGAAAAAGAGAGGAAAAGAGATAGAGAGAGAGAGAGAAAGAGACGACGAGAGAGCGAGCGAGAGAGGGAGAGAGGGAGAGAGAGCGAGAGAGTGCGAGCGAGAGAGAAAGAGAGAGAGAGACTGGCGGGTTGCGTGAACCGTATATCACTTTTCTTTTTTCTTTCTTAGGCATTGTGAGAATTTTAGGTACTAACGTTGTTGTTAGGTAATTCGTGTGTCGTGTGCCGTGTGCCGAGAAGTATCTTTTCTATTCGTGGAGTTACCTACATACACGTTTGTCGTTGGTTTGCTGTTGTTTTGCCGACACGTTCAGAATTTCTTTTTCTTGGATTTGTTGCGCATTTTTTTGTCACGCCTTAGTGATACCACACCATTTTCATACTGCGTTGCTTTCCCGCCACTTTCCCTCAAATCCTCCCCAACACCTTTCTTGCTCTTACACGAACACAGTTACACACGACACAACACTTTTCGCCGAGTATACAGGGTGTCCCAAAAATGTCGGAGAACCTTGGAAGAGGTGGTCCCCTAGGTCATTTAAAGTCACTTTTTCCTTTGCGAAAATGTTCTCCGTGACTTCGTTCAGGAGTTATTAACGAAAAATACGAACAATGCCAACGCCAGATCCATCGCGAGCCGTGGTAGCCGCGCTCTGATTGGCCTGTATTTTTTTCTTTAATAACTTCTTAATGAAGCCGCAGAGAACATTTTTGCAAAGGAAAAAGATCCTCCAAATGACCTCCGGAACCACCGGTTTCAAGGAGATACAACATTGTTGGGACATCCTGTGTTGCAATCTTCAAAAAACCCAATTTTTATAAAATCTTGCTGTACTTTTCGAAACTTGATTATAAAAAATTCACCGAGTGTATATTAATGGACTGCGGATTTGATTACAAAAATAGGTACGCGCCATTTATAATATTAAAAAGATTAAGAGAATTTCCTCAACTTCCTAAAATTATTAATAGACAGCGAATTCTCTAATATGTGTTAAATTCTTGTAATGTTTTTACACATTTTTGTCCTAAACGCATAAAATCCGCTGTCTAATTATTGAAAAGAAACAGAACCTTTTATTTAGCTGCTGTTTCTTTCAGAACATTGTTATTTCGCACAAAGATCCGTAGTCCACGTATTAACGAGCGCGTTATAAATTCAATTAATGGTTTAGTTAGAGCGCTTTCGGATAAGGTTTGGCGAAGAAGCTAATTGGAGATCTAATTGCACGGTTACCGTTCGCGCTCGATAGCGCTCGTGAACGTGACATCGATGCATTATCAAAAGCTCTATCGGTATGTGGTTCGAAATGCGGCTGGCTATCTCACGGCGACACATATTTTCGCGGAGAATCACGCGGCTTTCTCATTGATTTTCCTGTTGATGCCAGCCGATGATAATGATCGTTTGTTTTGCCGCGTTTCTGACAGTTTTCTGGCACGATCGTGCCGCTCGCGGGATCGTGTGTGCACAGAACGCGACCACGTAGATTTATAATGTCAAGTTCGAACTTGTATATTGCACTCTCGCGATCTCGCGCCCGTTTAAAAGCGTTCAGCGAGTTTCGAATATCGGCATCGTTTGATTTAGGAAACGAACGAGACGCACATTTGCGTTTTAAATTCCGTGACACTCGGAGCATCACTTCCGCGGAACGTTCATGTTCACACGTTGTTACATAAATTACAAATCCTTTCCTTTTATCCGTCTCTTTTAGTAATCTTTCAACTGTACAAAGCGGAATGTACGGTTGAAGCAGTCGGCGCTCAGCGAGTCTCATTGATTCGAGGATTGACAGTCATGGGAATTCGTGGATCGTCGACTGCTTCAATAAGCAAGTCTATACATCGTAATCTTGGTGGACTGAACCGGGAACATTGTTATCGAAATTCAAAATGTTGAATTTTTTTTCCTGTACGGATAACAACTGATGTTATTGGTTATCTTACACAATTATCTTCGAAATTGTATAGTATTTTTATAGCACTTTGTCATTCACTTAATTTTTAGTTTGTTCTAACATTCACTTTTCGAAAGTTTCATTCACATAATTGGAAACACATGTATTATTTTGTTTCTCATAATAATTTTAATAAAAAGTAGTCTACAGTGATTTTCTTGTTTAACGTTGAGTTTTCAAAAGTGTCAGTCTTCTTTAAAACATTTTGTGACACATTACATAGTATTGAATAAATAATATCTTAGAGGAAACACCGATGGTAATGTGGTTGGAGAATGGTAGTCACGAAACAATTTTTAAATTGTTTCGTTTTTCCATGAAAATCTGTTATCTTACTTCATGCATATGCAGTATGTACATGTTATTTGTAAATGAAAAGAGAATTGATTCGTATGAAAATTCAATGAAACAGGTGTTTAGTTATTCACAAAGAAAGAAAACGATTTAACAATATTATTCATCAAGCGTATATTAAAAAATATATTTCTCGTACTGTGACTCTAATACATAATTTCATTATGCACTTTCGGCACTAGAAAGAAGAGTGTGCAGAAGAAATCTGCTACTCGCTTTTAACATATTTAATATTTACCAGCATTAACTTATTTTTCTGTACACGAGCACGATGTGTTAAAATGTGACGGACAGTCATTAGAACCGATAACAATGATTGAATGTATCAAATCATAAAACAAGGCAAACCAATGACATTATTAGACTGTGGATCTCGAAATCATAGTTTTTTCTACATCGACATTCTTCGATTCTTCTAACCCTCATTCGTCTCTTATTTTCCGTAACTTAATTTAGCATTCTACTGATTCAAGATGATCTAATCTCGGTATCTTTTTAAATATTAGATCATACGACTTGGATATTTTTTGAGAAATTAGAGTAATTAGTTTCCTAAAAGACTATTTTGAACATTTAAATATACATTTCGCAGATCTATGTAAATTATACATATTCTGAAAGTCTCATCAAAATCGGTGAACGTTGCAATAAGCTAGAAACGTTTTAAACATAATTATAACTGAAATGAATCTAAATTTTCAGAATATGTATAATCGACATAGATCTACAGAACGACTTCTTAAAATTTTCAATATCAGCCCACATAAAAAAGTTGTAATCAACAACTTTCATTATTTTCTTTGTAATTCCGACCAATTGCAAGTTTTCCAAAATTTTTTATTCACGATCAAGTCGTATGATCTGATATTTAAAAAATTATCATCCTTTTGAAAGTGTCCGAATATTACTGTGGTATAGAGTCCGTTTAAACAATTGTATGATATGGGAGTCTGCTGTGCACATATCAGTGGCGTAACCATTCAGTTCCGTGATTTCCGACGTTATCAGTGAGCATAAATGTCGCTTGTTTATTTTCCAATTAACTAGTTCCGTCACGGATATGTATGAATCGGCCGTTATTTCGAATCAGTGAAAAATCAAATTGACACGAAGAACCGATGAGGGTTAATCTAGCTATTATTAGAAGCTGGTCAAGCCAAATATCGTCAACTCCGCAGTCTAAGCGTTCCGTTGGTATCAGTCCCCGGAGCCAGTCCACCATGATTAGTTGAGAGGCGACTTCTCTGCATTAGATGTCTGAGTGCTGCGACGACGGTAGGTTCGACAGAAAGGATTTGTTTAACCGTGGATTGTTCTCGTTTCAGGGTGCCACCGGGTTACGTTTACCAGTCGCCTTACCTGGCGGCTGCTGCGCCAGGTGGTTTGGTACCGCTTCCGGCGACACAGTTGAGCCACGCCGCGGCGATGGCGGCGGCTTCACAGTTCTACGAGTACCAGAACGTCGCGGCCGCGGCCGCCACTTATCCGGGGACTTCGTACAATTTCGCGGAGGCGTATCCTTATACCAGCGCAGCCGCGGCCGGTATGTGTTTGAAAACTGTCCAGAGCAAGGACAGCAACGGGCTGATACACCACCATCAGCAGCACACCGGCAGCAGCCCCGCGGTGCTGGCACAGCAACGATTGGAGAAAGCTCTCCTGCCGCCCTTTCTGCCGTCCTTGCTACGTAGCAACGGTAGAAAACTATTCGAGAACAGATCGCACCGAATGAGACTGGCACGACTGTGCGGGAGAGAATGGGAGAGCAGCGCGAGAGACCCCGAGCGAATCGGAGAATGAAAGAGAGAGAGAAAGTAAATGAGAGAAAGAGCAAACGAGAGAATCCTTTTCGTAGTGGTGTAGACGTGCTCGCGGGGTGAATCTTTGCAAGGTTCCCGCTAAGAAGTCTCGTTTTTGTCTTCAGAATGTCCGGATCGCATTTTTCTTTTCTTTCCTTTTTGTTTCTTATTTCGTTGTCGCGAGTGTCAGTCAATAAGTAAGCCACGGCCACGTCCTCTAATTTCATTCTTCCGAGAAGTGCGACTCTACTTTCATTGCGAAACGTTTATCTGCATATTCGTGTCATTTTTAAAACGATGCCCAACACGGCACACTTTAGACCGCGTTTGTTTCTTCAATCCGTGGTACAGGAGACCCTTGATTGTGCGAACTAATCTGTGGAGCACGGTTCTACTTAGCCGATGTGGTAAATTAAATCTTTATTGATAATTTAGTGGTACAAGAATTTAGACATCATCGGTTCGGATATTCGAGGTTCTACTAAACCGTCTATTGAAGAAGCAAATAAGCTTCAAATTGTATCGTGTCTGGGCTCATTTTAATCAGAGAAATGTCACGCTTATGTCGATAAGAGTTTTACAAAGAAACCATTCGAAATGAAACGATTTTTTAATTGAATCAGTTTTCAAAGTCTCTCAATTGTAAGTTTTGACTCGATTGCATCAGCCGGTCGTACGCCCTAGTAACAATAGGACGTCATGTAGCAAATGCGTCCAAGCTCGAAATTCATATTATTATAACATTTTGATGTTAGTGACTTATTAATTAAGTTATGGGGCTGCGGATTTTTATGCGAAATAAAAATATTCTGTCTTCATTTCAATTAGGGGTGAAAAAATAATGTAATAATACCTGTAGATTCTCTGATGTTTTAAATGCATAAAATTTGGAATCCGCTACATACGTGTATCTTGAAGGTAGAATTTCGAAGTTGGACGTATTTGTGTTGCTCTCTACGATTACTATGGCGTAATGTATCTTTCCAGTTGAAACGAACAATATAACAACAGTAATCCGGTCAACTCGGTAGAGATACATCTTTCTCAAAGCAAAAGTTAGATGGGGTTGCAACACACTTATCGACAGACCCTCATATTTTTGTGGATTTTCGTCTCGTGAATCGCAAGCATGGCAGCTGAACAGTCTTGTCTTGGATACGGACACGTGCGCAGCAAAGTCTGATACTTTCATTGCAGATTATTAGCGAAAGCGATGCATGTGAAAGCTACAGCACTGTTATTTTTTTTTTTAATGCGTTACTAGGTAGATCTAGATACAATTAACATCGTCTCGAAATGCTGCACGCGTCGATGTCACGTCTCGGGGAGCTATAGTACTTTATTACACAGGGTGTTCCAGAATGTACATACTAATCTGGTGATCGTTGTCACTTCAGATCATTTCTTTCTTATTCTTCACGGTATGATAATATTTGCAATTGCGTTGTATGATACTTTTGTTTGCTTTTTTTTCATAGTTTCGGGACATTTCAATCTGTATAATATAATTTTCTAATCACAATTTCTCTTGGTCAATGTAAATACTAATTATCCTATATGCGAGTTGTCAAAGTTAAAAACGAAACTTAGTACTTCTCAAACGATTACTTGCAGTTGAAATATATTACGAAAAAAAGAACAGATTTTGATATGGAACTCTTGCAAACAACTGGAAACTACTTGAAAGGGGCTGAATGGTAATTTAATTAGATCCTTTCTAGTTGGAATCTTGCGGTATGAACCCTTTCTGCTCGTTTGATCTGTCGCTTCTTCGGATTGAGTTAGTGAATGTTTACATTGAATTACATTGAAATTCTCGAGTTTCGACCGCGAGCTTTACAGTTTAGCAGGAGAACTTTCTGTAATCTGTTTTCCCATGCAATTTCTAGGGAATGATGATAGTATTGTTACAATTATGATTACTTATACGGTTGCGTTTCCGTATGATCGAAATGTATCCGCGCAAACGTTGTTTTCTTTTACTGCTGGAATGATTTGCTGTCAGTAAAACACAGGTAAACACAAAAAATCAACAAAATGGAAACGCGTCATTGCATGCTTTACGCTAGCTTCGCACTCAACACGATGAATATGCAATTTTGTTAATGCTCTGATGTGCTGTCTACGGTGGTGGTGGAACAATCGTCACGATAGATGACAGTAGTCTATAAGCTTTCATTTTGCAACACTAGTGTCTTGCCAAATGTTCGAAGTTTAATTGCGAAAGCATTCAGGCGTAGCGAAGGGAGGTCACGAACTTCTTTTGCAGCACTTTGTTCATAACAATACTGTGCAGGTACCGTTTACACACAAACGATCATGCCCAGTGTCTAGTAAAATTATATACGATTTCGAATCATTCAATGATACATGCAGAGTTATAAAGTGCAACTTTATTAATTATTCCGAGATTTCTTTAAAAAACTCTTCACTTTTTAATTATTTAATGATTTAGCCAAGTATATACGATTTATTCAAGCGTTATTATTATATAAATCTTTTTACGCCAGAGGAAACGCTCCAAGCATAGAATCTTTAAGAAATCCTCTACCAACCTATAAGTCTGTACAACTCTCCTAACAACAGTTGCACTTTATCACCTTGTTCAAGGGAGACCCGAAACGGGTATTCAGTGTCGGCGTTACCTGCACAAAAGCATCCCAAGTCACACAGAATCTCAGAATGCCAATGGTTTATTTCTTTTTTTGCAGCGAACGCAGCAGCAGCAAGCTACGTAACACCTTATGCATACACGACGCTACCAGGTGCAGCAGGACTGCCAGCAGCCGCAGCTGCAGCTGCAACTGCAGCGGGAGCGGCGTTCCCCGGCCTGCCATACCAAACAACACCTCAAGAGGCGAGATTGCAGTAGGAGCCAGACGAATCGCGAATATATTCGCGATCATCATCGTCAGCGTTCAACTCGCGATTTCAAAAACTCGATCCTCGCCGCACAAACTTCGCTCTTCGCCTGTCCTCCGCGTCCGTCCGCCATTTTGTTCATCGTCAGACAGGTCGCGAGGGTCCATCGGACACCCGAAGGATCAGGACACACTCTCACGTGACCTTACACCGTTCAGCAACGTCGACTCAAACGGCACGCAGTTTCTTACTAATTTAATCTTCAATCTTCCCCACTTTAATCTTCCTCCTTACGTTTCTCCTTGTTAAGGCCAAAAACGTTTAACGATGTCGCTCGAAGGGCCAGTGCGACTTCGACAGAGAGGAGCTCTCGATGGATCGATTTCGTACGCGTTAACACGAGGAAACCGGGACACGGGACGTTTGCGAAACGTTAGTTAGGCGGTCGAACACGTCCGGAGTGAATGCGATGATTATTAGCGTATCTCTTTAAACAATCGTACTCGATGGAAATTCGCAGGCAGGTTTTTCAAAGACGCGTCACCTCCACTGACATTCGAGTTTCACGTTGACGATCGTCCTCTCGCAAGAGCGTTGAGAAATTCGCATTAAGGATTGTCAGCGTGAAGCAGCCTTCAACAGCGAGTAGTTATCAATTGTCGCACCGTCGTTGCTGTGCGAGATTGTTGCAAGCTTCCCGAGGAGGAAGCTTTTCTAAAAACGTAATTTTTATGCTTCTACAGGTGTCTGTTCTGAACGTTGGCGCCGAGGACTTCTACTATTTTTATGCGTAGGGAGGTTTTTCTACAACTGTTGATCGCGATCGAAACGACCATTTGTAACGATCGCGTTTTATTTCACGACTGCAGGAGAATTGGTTTCCGATTTTAAATTATTTGTGCTGAACAATGTGGAATGAGCAAGGATCGATAGGATTTTATTTCGACTGGGCATTGTTAGTATCGCGAATTTGTCGTGTTTGCGAGCGAAAGGACTATCGAAGTGGTTCGTTAAGACGAATGTTGTAGACGCTTTTAGGAACGACGATTACGTGAATCGAAGTGTCGATGTTGCCTTAAACCGATCGCTTAGAGGCGAGTTAACTAAGTGTCTTAATAGACGATGCCTTTTTCGAGTGACTCGCCCGGAGTCACAGAAACGAACTGATCAACGATTATGTGGTACGAATCCAACGAGGACCAACGAACGATCAATTGCGAGAAATAGAGAATCGCGAAACAACAGTGGTTCTATAGTTTTTGCGGAATCGTTGCTTCACTTGTTCCCGCGCGAAGGTCGCTGAATATCGATCTTTTAGCTAGTTTCGACGATCACAATTTCGTAGGAAAGTCATTGATGTGCTGTCGTATTTTAGCGACGAATTGACTGGAGACAGTTCTACTGTCGGCATATATTTTTGTGTACGGTCTAAATGTAACTCAATTTTTCTATTATTAACTGTTCCGGCAGGATGTGGCGGAAAGAGTGCCGCTAAATTTATCCGTGCATTCCAGAAAACTATTTTGGCGAAACTCGAGCTTCCTTACGAAAGCGTGGCAATTTTTAACTTTCCGGTGGCCGTGGACGAATGAAAATTGGAAATTGTAGTTTACGGCTGAAGGCAAACGCCGAAAATTAATTTTACAATTTTGTTTGAAGTTTCCAGTGGGTGACTGAGAATTGAAACTTGAAGTTCTCGAATTACAAAAACTATTTTCAGTGCAGTGGGATATTGGGCGTTTATAAATTGCAAAAATGAAAATGTAGATTCAATATTTCAATCATCTACTATTTTGCAAGTATTATTTTCACCCTATTGTATAAGATGGTCAAGATCTTTTCTAAAAATTATAGTTTCGGAAGCAGAATGTTCGTGGAAGCATGGGAATTTAGTTTCAGAGTGCGTGTATAAATTGACCTCTCTCTTTCAGCGACGCATTCTTTAAAAAAAGTAAAACGATCGAAGAACCGAGCGCGAGGAATCCACTCGTTCAATTCTTGCAAAGTGATCTGGTGCCTTAATTAGCACAGCCGAATAGTCTTAATGGTTAGAAACTAGTCAGTGATTCGTTAGGGAGAAACTATTCGTTAACACGTGTGTATCGGAGGGCGAAGGTGAAGAATGGGACACGAGATACGAGTAGGTGTGTGGAGAATGAAGGATAAAGGGATAACTAGCTAGGGATAACTAGCAGAAGGATGACGGAGGATCGGGGCTATGAAGAATGAGACTGTCTAGTCCTAAACCCGTCGAGACCTTAGACGAGGTACACTCGATTCGTTAGAATTATTAAGTAGACGTTAATATGCATGATGAAACGGAGGACGAAACCAAAAGTCTTGTAAAAAGTTAGCGAAACAGGCGCTGTTAGGAAGGTTTAATCTTAAGTATTAATTATTACGTAACCGATCGACTAAGATAATAGGAAAATAAATTAATACCATTGATATTATATTCTTATTATTATTACAATTTAATAATTATTATTGCTATTATTATTGATAATATTATTATTATTACTATTATTATTGATAATATTATTATTATTATTATTATTGTCATTGATTATTCATTATTGTTCATGTACTTAACGATGAAGCGGAGAAAATATGTGATCGGGCGAATTTATTATTTTGGTAGTGACACAAACTTCCGTCGCGACGAAGGGAAGAAATCCGGAAATCCGCGAACGAATACGACGACGTTTTATCGCGGTTACTATGATCGTTTCGGGCATCCTATACTCGTAGGATTAATGATTGTAATATATCATCTGTTATCTTCAGTAATATTAATATTGTACACTCTACTGATAACGTTAACAAAAGAAACGAATTCTATCATATTGAGAAGAGACGGAGAGATGAAGAGGAAAAGGAAACGGACGCATCCTGGTCTCAAAATGAATCTCGCGACTCTTGTTGTCTGTTGCTTTTGCACGTCACCTGAATTCTTCGCGGGAAGACAAACACGAACTTTGATTACCGAAAAACGAAAAAAAAGGAAATAAAATCTCAATTTTCACAAAACCCAATCGCTTCAATCTTGTCATCCTGTATTCTTCGCCTTTCTCCCATTGCGTCGTAAGTGGGGGTGGACATCAAGAGGTATTGTTTTTATTCAATCGAACAATATTCTTAAATTTTATTAGGAGTGGGAGGAACATTTTCTTGCGATTTTAAGAAGCTTAGAAACTGTAATATGTAGATACAAATTCTACATTTTTTATTATTATACTCTTTATTAGTACTTATAAATTTTAAAAGATAATGGCTATTTGGAAAGAGGCCACTGTGCAAATTAATAGCATTTATAAGTTAAATTACCCGTTGTTCGCCCTATGATATTAATTAAATTGCATCTAAAGTATTTCTCGTACAAGAGAAATAGATGTCTGCGTGGTATATTTTAAAATAATGATTCGTGAGTTGCACGGTGCATTTAAACTAAGCTGCACCGTACGTACTTCCTTTTTGCTTGTGCAACAGGGGCTCTGTCGCGGCGATGGAACTCGATCTTGTCGTTTTTCATGGCTAAAGATAATCCTAATGGCCTTGTGGAATGGGACGCCGGCCGTCGCGACGGATTGCAAAAACCAGCGAGGGAGAAACCGCCCTGGACGTCTAAGTCAGCGATAGAGCAAAAATAACCGGTCACGCCTTCTAGTGAAATAACTCTGCGATTTGACTACCTTCACAAGCCTCCATAGATTTATCACTCTGTGACAGAGTCGCCAGATTAAGAGGATACACGCCTACAATTTAGTAATGTTTGGTAGTCATGTACGTAAATAGCTACATATCTGTGCATGGTTCCGTGCGTGCATGCGTTAATTTTTAAGATTGTATATATTCGTTGTAAATATGTCGAGTAATTATTGCCCACTTTGTTCAGCTCGATTTTTTGACTCCGACACAGCTTTCTGCTGAATACTTTCTCGTGGCCATCTGTCTTGGTGAGGGCACGTCGGGTATCTCTCGTTTCTCCCTTTGAAAGAATCAGAGCCTTCTGCCTGACTCGCATTTGGTCCCCCTTGGATCGGAGACTTCTTCTTCACACCTTTTGCTCCGCGATAAATACTCGACATACTTGCGTAATTTAGTATAAGTCCGTCGTTGTAAGAAAGGGAGCCGGGAGGAATATTGCATTCGTTTTGACTCCCTTTCAGGTCTCTTGTGCAGCAACCTCCTCGTGGTGAGACCTGGGCAATCGGTATTATCCTCTATTTGTAAGAACTTCTAGTATCTTATGAATAAAGGATAATGAATATGTTGATTTTCAATAAATTCTATTCCTTTTCCATTATATTTTGCAACTCCTTCCTTCTTTTTTTGCTTCCTTCAGAACAAAATATGTATATGTATTATTCGATCTGGTTCACACCCCGGGCGTGGACACTGTCACTGTCATGTATTCTTTGGTTCTGTTTAGGTAAAGAGCGCGGTACCACCGGCTACTATCTCGTCGGTAGCGGAACTTTTAGCGATGTTGGTATTTGAGATCACTGTTAGTTCCACGTTATCCCCGCGTCCACCAGTGGCCACTTGCCTATTGCCTATGTCGAATAGGACAGAGGTTGGCAGGCTGTAATAGTATCTCGTCGGTGACTAAATTATTAAATTTAGATATGCTAATTTTTGTTGTTCGGTGATTGCAGTTTAGCTGCATTCGCTTTTAAAATTGTTTTTTGGTGCACAAAGTAAACGGAATTTTTGTAGACAAGTAGTATATGTATATACAGGGTGTGGCCGGACGGGTGGTACAACCGAGCAGGGGGTGATGCTACATGTAAAAATAAGTCGAAAAAGAGGAATAACGTTTGTTTGTTTGACGCTTCGTTTTCGAGGAAATAGAGTTTGAAAATGCAGGGAATACACGTGCTATTGCATAGGAATCGTTTGACGCGTCTGACCGTGATCAACCAATTCTACTTTGTGCATATACTAAAGCACGCGAAGCGTCAAACTATTTATTACATATAGTATCAACCTCTGCTCGGTTCTACCACCCGTCCGGCCACACCCTGTATATTATCTAAACGATTATTTTTTAAATAATTTTGATATTGCCCAAGCCTGGTGCTGATCAAGTGTTTTCCAGAAAATCGTAAGAAGACTCGAAATGATAGGTTGGTAGTCGATTTGGCAACCTAATTGTTTATGTAGAATTAGAAAAGCTAAACGCAGTATCACCGACCTCGTCGGTGACTGATTGGATAGTTAGCACGGACAACAACGAATCGCGCTACCATCTGAGTCGCGGTTCGCCAGTGATTGCGCGCGGAAATGATAAGATGTCAGCACCAGTGCTCCATTGATAATGTGTCCTCAGAATGATGCCCCCGCTTATCATTCGTTTTGATGGAGAAATAGTAGGGGAGCATTGCCATTGACACAAGAGCGAGGCTCAGTTATCTCGCGTATATTCACGTAAACTGGAGCGCTCATAGGCGCTTAGTGGTTTTTGAGTTTCTGCGAGGGAGGTCACGAGAGCAGGGAGAGACTCAAAGGATCGCGATCCAAAAAGGACTCGCGACCTGGAAGTCCTTCCTAAGTCCATGCGGAAGCACGTGGCCTAACGTCAAGGTGAGACCAATGAAATTCTCGCGTGTTTTACCTTACACCGACGACACACAGCCTCCGCCGCTTTTTCTAAACGTGATCTCCTATTCGAATCGCCTCGAGAACTGCCCAAGAAATAGTACACATTAATCATCCTCGTATACCTTCAGCAAATTATTCGTTTCTACATAGCAGATTCTTTACAGAAATAAAACTGCAACATGTTAATGGCACCACCATTGCAATTAACACCTTCATTACCTTGTACTTCTTTTACAATTTTTATACGTGTCGGATGCATTTTAAAAATATATTTTTGGCATTAACGACTTAATCATCTCATTTTCGTTTCGATGTTTCATTATTATCCTAATGCTGTAGAATGTTAACAGGATATACATTGCAAACCATAGATTGTTGAAGCAGCAAGTGTGCATTGTAAGTTTATATCGTAAAGTCTTTATTTAATCGATTGTAAAAGTTAGGATTAATTGTCACGCTACTATGATCAAAATAATATTATTTATATTATTAGTTATATGTAAAATAATAATACTGTAAAAATTGTTGTACAGTGGTTACTACTATAAATGTCCGAAAAGTTACTAACATTTTTAGAAGAGCATTTTTATCCTCCATTGAAAAATATGCTGGGAATTGATTTAACTACAGCTGACCATAAGTCACCATTTTTAGTACAGAGTTTTGGATGAATTAATTATGGAATTGGTTGTGCAAAATAGAAAAAATTTGTATGGCAGAGCGCCACTTACTACTCGGTAAGCTAGAAACAAACTTTTCTCGGTTGAGAAAGCTTATCGCGAAGTTGGGTCAGCAATTCTTAGAGTGCTTCTTGTAACACGACGTGGCGGAAGTAACAATCGACTGGAACTCCGTATTAATGCAGTCTCCGAACGTCACAACGAAATCTATACCCCGTTAAATTGCAATTGCGTAATCATCTCAGGTGCCCGTGGTGCACACGACAATTACCGTTCGTGACCATTCGTAAATAAATCCATTACACTGGCTGTTCGAATACTTACTTCGCGGGAATTACGCGAAATGAAACCGATTCTTTCGTGCCGTCATGTCCGAACCAGATTTTTCGAACCACTTAATTCCTCTTCTGCGCTGAATACCGCGAGGATCCGGAATCTTCAACACTTTCATTTTGAGAAAATCGTGGTTGCGTAGAATTTCGTTTTAAAAGTGAGGGTGGCAAAATTCGTGCGACCATTTGCTTTTATATTTGTACGCGTTTGAAACGGTCCGAATTGTTTCAGTTTCTATTAAATAAGTTAATTCCGAACGATCAAAGTTCCACGCAGGGCCCGTTTAGTAATCTCGCTGTTAAACACAATACATAATCCATGCATCGACGATATCTGAATTAATCAGATAAACTGTCGATGATTGGCCACGTTTTGTAAGCCCCTTATCTAACTGCTTTTAGTCTATAAATTTTCCCTCGGAACAATACATCTCTGAAATTGATTGATATGTTCGAGTATGGTCTTTACATGTGTATTTTCATTTGGAATTGATTTGAGCAAATTGTCCTCCAAAAAGCAATTCTCTTAGCAAGAGAAATAATTTTGGTTATTCAGAGCAAAAATAGTTCGTATATAATATTTTGAGAAAAGAAAAATGTGCTGATCGATACTATTGTTATAATGACATCTTAAATTCGTCGTTTTCGAGAGACATACTGTCGTGAAATTATTTGCATTAATAACCTGTACTCTTTTGCACAAATTATTTTGTGCGCGATCGTTATTTAACCATGCACGTATAAGATCTACAACTGCGATTACGATATTGCGGAGCACAAGAAAACTCATTGTAGGCTTATCAATAGACATTTCTACGTATATATACGCTTTATTTATCTCCTACTGTCAGACTGGAATTAGATAATTTAATCTATAAACGACGGCTCATTTTTTAACAAACAAATCAGTGGTGCTCTGTAGGAGAAATCGTTAGTCGTGATAATTTATTGATTTACGTGTCTGAAAGAAGGTCGTCGATTTTTCGAACTGTATTAATACCATAATATTGATTATGCTATCAGTAAACTGATGACAGTTTATATTGAAAGTAGATAGTAGATACAAGTTTAGCTGTTGCTAAAAGTTAGCGAGAAGAGATATCGCAGAAAGAAGTTAATCCAATTGTCATGATCGCAGGCTCTTAGGCTTTTTATTTATTCGAGCTAGACTCCTGCGCTTGACATGGCAGTTAAACTTTCAAGTTGTACACGATACGACTCATTGTCAGATGTGATAACGCTTGCTTTTGTTTCATGTGCCAGACTAAACGTAATCTTTATCATTGTTCCGATCTTCATCTATGTAGATAGTCTGGGACCATTTTGTTTCTGTTCGAATTGAATAATCGTAACAATGATTCGGCAAAGTAGGCAACTCTGGAACGAATTAATCTGGAGACATTTTATAATAATAATGATGCAATAGAGAAATATAGAAAATTTTTATAATTTCATATTTCCAAAATGTAAGAAGTCTAAATTGTAAAAAGTCTTTTCTCGATTAGAAAAAAAGTTAATGGCAGCGAATTTAATGCATTTATGACAAAATTGAGTTTAAATGCAAAACGGTAAGAACACGTGTAAACATTTCAGAATTATTGTTGTATTCTTATCCATTTAAGAACATTTTTATTTTGCATAAAAATCCGCCGTTTATTAATCACTACGGTGATTAATAATCCATCTCCGTTTTATGCATAAGGTGAATGTTAGATCTATAATCAGTGATAATTATACTGCGGATTTTCTGCATTTATGACAACAACTAATAAGTCAGATATAGTAAAATAAAAAATAGTGAAATCATTAGAAGAATTTAAAAATATTGTGTGCGTGTGTGTGTGTGTGTGTGCCAAATGTTATTTTCAACTTATTGGACGTGTTAGTTAGACAAACATTGAGATAGAAAAATTTTCTGTGATAATTTTTCAAAAACGGTGACAATTTTGAATTGCGTGGGAAATGTCAAGTAACAAGTATGTAAATTCTGTAGTACAGTTGGAGGGATGACCAAAGATTGTGGAATTTGCGGGATTTATCCCCGATGGCTGCGAGATCGTGCCACCTCGAGAAATTTCATCGCCGTGTACGGACTTCTCGGCACCGTGCAAGCAATGGCTTTCATTTACATCGTTGTCACCCTCACCACCCTGGAAAAAAGGTTCAAAATACCTAGTCGCACAACGGGTATGTATGTTTTTAAATACTCCATTTCAATTCACCCCTCAGCCATGCAATTCAATCTTTAAACTGAACCTTCGCGGTGTCCAAAAATTTGTAGATATTTTGTTTGTAGTGAATTTTTCTATTTTCCATTGCGTTCTCTTAAAATATTCCAAGATGTCTAGAATTTACGAATTATTCTTTCGACACGACGTATTCCCGTATACTCGTAACAGTACACCTGTTAAAGCAGAGACAATTGTCATTTATTTATGGCGTTTATGACATACGAGTACACTCCGTTATAAACTAATACGTGAGTATTGATAGAGCGCAAACGTTATGCAATTATTGTATGTTTGCACGTGCGCATGCAAATCTATGTAAATTAGAAATCATGATGGAAGTTTCATGAAATTGATGTAGTTTAAAAATCAGAGTGGAGGATTTATAAAATTTCGTTGAATTCTTTGAAAATACAAATTCTGAATGTTTTATTTCAAATTCAATGAAATCTACGCTAACAAAAGAAACTCGTGAAACACAGTTGTGAAGTTGACCATAGCAGTTAGTTCCGACACGATGAAAACTATATATAATAAGAGATTAAGAAGATAAGTTCTTATATATTTAGTTTATCTAATTCTATATTTTCCATTACCTTTATTTTCCATATATTTATTTTGTATTCCTATACAAACAGTTGTTGCTAACAATCAGCAATCATTTCAAAATTAATATAATTCTTCCAACATCCATAGAATTACCTATATCTATTGCGTTGGTATATAACGAACACGTTAGTGCTAACAACCCATGTTATTTTTGGCATATATAACTTGTTTGTTAGAATTCCCTTTTCATTACGCAATAAACTCTTTATTAGAACTTTTTTTTATTACACAATTTATATTCATAACATAATAAAAAAGCAAAACAAAAACAATTAATAATATAGATGTTCATTAAACTACCAAAAGATTACAGTTAATTTATATTTGCACATGTTTTCGATTTCATCATACATAAATTGTTTATCGATCAGGATAACCAGTAAATAAATATCTATTAGCTCTCGAAGTGTCCCCATGTATCAGCTGTTAAGACACCATCTTCTGGATTAAAATTATTCGAACAATCGTGATCGATACAGCGCGAATCTGATCGATGGATCCCGTTGAAAAGTGTCGGGTTTCGGCGCTGTATTTTCGCGAAAAGTGACGTCGAAACCCGGTAGTCGAACGTCGCTGCACAGTGTACACGCATTGAAGCGCTCGCACTTGTATTTGCAACACGCGTGCATCATGCATGGTCGGCCCCGAGCAAAGATAATCGCGTGTCGGTGTGCGTTCGTCTAGTAGGTAAGTAGTGTGTCGCAATCATAGAAGTGAGAAATCTGTCGTTAGAGCAACGAGCGCTGAACACGCATTGCGAAGACACACGGATATGCATTTATACGAGTTTATTGTTAGTCACAATATACGCCAAGGGTACGTACACGAAATACTTTTCGAGATGGCGCGAGTCTCGCGTTCGACCCCCTTTCACGAGCAAACGTAACCAGATCTATAGATTTCGGATCTTCACACTACTATATTCAAATCTTTCCTCACAATTTTCCAAAATTCTCCAAAAGACCTGGATAGAGAGATTAGTGGGAAAGTTCAATTTTTACTAAATCGATAAATCAATTTTTTCAGACTGTACGGAAGGACTGTAGGAAAGAGTCACGAATATGTTGGTATAGGTTTAACAAAAAGTCAAGAGCTTTTGTGAATGATTTAAGAAACGCGTCAAAACTTATCGTCGAACACCGAGTTTTGTCAGACATTTTATTGACCAAAGAAACATTTATTTCCACATTAAGTGATCTGTGAGATTAAAAATTGAATGATAATACATTTTCTTGAATACACAGTTGCTTCAAAAATGTTAAAAACAAAGATATTATACTAATAAAGCTTGTTCAAGAGAATTCTATAAAAATGAAAGCCTTAATCAACTGAAAAACGCCAACGCACGCAGCAGAAGAGATATAGACGCAGTAAAAGATGCAGTGTAAACAATTGACACGTGTCGATTTTTCCGGTAAAAACTACAAAATATTCTTTAAGATGCTTTCATCGAATATTTGTTAACGTCGCGCGTTATCATATCAACCTGGTGAACTTAAACATAGTACTTTCTTTGTTGTCACTCCGTCTGATGCGAACTGTGAATTCTTGGAACGGCTCCGTAAGCAAGAGATCGATCGGCGCTCGATTGTTTATCGTCAACTAATACGCGGATTTTGCCTACGCTACGTTAATTACGCGCTATATCAGTTGCGTGAGAAATCGATACAATCCGGCGTTCGCGGTTTTACGTAGCCGATGTTATTGCGTTTGCTTGATCGATCGATGTACTTGCATTGGTTCATTGTAATTGGATATCGGCATTAAATGATGCGATTTTTTCAGCTGCAAAGGACACTTCGATCTTGCCAGATTGTTCTGCTTTTTATTCTGTCAAATGTTACATCACCGCGTTTCCGTCGACGATACACATAACCACGCCGCATCCGTTACACACGTTTGTTTAATTCTTTGCATTGGGCTCCTGTAAATGTATTGGCCGAATTCTTTCGCTTTTTGTTTCTTCAAATTAATCTTATTGATCACATTGATCCATCGATTAGCTCTGTGTTTCACGGATAGCTTTTCGAATAAATCTTCTTGATTATATTGCTTCTTACATGTATATTATTTGAACCTGTCAGATTCAGTCATTTTTGTCTTCCGAGATTCTTCCGAATAAAACGAGTCCAAACACGACGCAAATAGTACTACTTTTTACAGGTTTAATGCGAATAACGATATTAAGTGCATACGTAAAGCTACGTCCGAGCGACTTTCCCCACGACTTCTTTTTCTTTCATTCGGTAAAAGCGGCGGCTTTTTCAAGATCATGCGACATCAACAAGTTGCTCGTTGTTGCTTTAGCGTGGACGTAGCTTAAGGTTGCTGTGTCTACAAAAGTAGACCGATTTATATCGTGTTTGAGCTTATTTTAATCGAAGGAATCTCAGCAATCCACTGGTCTCACATTCGAACAGGTAAGAAAAACACTACTGAATTCGACATTTTCTTTTTACTCATTTTTTTGTCTCGTAATTGGGTGCTTTTATTAGGGTGCTGTGCCCTAACAGTATATACGCATCGTGTGTTTTCAGGACTGATTTTGTCTGGCAACGAGATCTCGCAGATTTTATCATTGATACTGACCTATTACGGCGGCTCGGGACACCGTCCAAGATGGATCGCGATCGGCGTCGGCCTCAGCGCGTTCTCTTGCCTCGTCCTGGCACTTCCACATTTCTTGTTCGGGCCCGGAAGGGACGCGATGGCCTTGACGAAGGAACACCTCGATCGGACACTTCTGAATACCACCACGATCCCGGAGGACCTGGCGATTTGTCCACGAGTCGTCAGACCGCAGCTCTGCGACGAGGAGAGCATGCTCGACGTCAGCATTCTTCCGCGGCTTCTGGTCTTCCTCTCCCAATTCATCCTCGGAATCGGCACCACTCTATACTACGGCCTTGGACAGACGTATTTGGACGATAATACTGAGAAGAAAAATACTCCCATGCTTTTAGGTAATTATTCTATACATTGCTCATCAAATATTTTTGTATGCAAAATAAAAATTGTTTCCATTAATTGCAACACATACAAACCGAATAGTGGTTTTATTAAGTTGCAAAGTGTATTGATACACTCTTATATCCTTGTAATCTTCTTATTGGTGGAAGTTACACCCACAGCAGTCTAGTAATAATCACATGTTGTGTTATGTATTGCTTAAATTATAGCTAAACTCGTTATGCACCTACAAATTATTGGGTTGTAGTATAAATTCGCGTTCGGTTGCAAATATAAATATGTCCTAATTTTAACTATTTAATCATAACTCATTGTAAATATAGTTGCGTAGACTCCAGTCAAGACATCATATGCTTCATCAATAAATTTATCAATAAGTAAAAAGAGATACCAAACGTAACCGAACGTTACGATATTTACGTTACGAACCAATCATTGTGTTTATACAATTCGTGCAAATTAAAGTCAATGAGCGAAACGATTACGAAGATTTCGATATGGAAGACGTGAGTGGATTATTCAATTGTAGTACGCGTGCACTAATGTGTACATAACAGATTTTTATCGGATCCAATCGTCGTAGGAATGTATAAATACCATTGTTCTCAAAAATAACCTCTATCTTATCAATAATTATATATATATCTGATTTTCATTTTTTTCTTTTCATCACGCTCCAGGATAAGCTGCTGATGTCACGCGCAAGAAACGTTCAATGACATTGTATTTGTTGGTGTGAATATTAGAGTACATATTGCGAGAGACACATCGAATTGAAAAAGTATATGTGGCAAATTCAAATTCGTTTATTTATCGTTCAGAAGTAGTCTATATGCCAGTATTATGTTATCACAATCTTTCATATTATACCGGGTGTCCCGAAAACTTCTTTAAAAGGAATGATAGCTAAGGTCATTTGAAGTAATTTTTTCCTCCGTGAAAATATTCTACGCTGCGACTTTGTCAAAGAGTCATTCACGAAAAACACGGACCAGTCAGAGCGCGATTACAGCGGACGAATTCTAGTTCGGCGACCGGTCGCGCTGAGCGTGACGTTAGCGTTGGTCGAACTGGAATCCGTCCGCTGTTGCCGTGCTCTGATTGGTCCGTGTTTTTCGTTAATAACTCCTTAACGAAGCCTCGCAGAAGATTTTAGCAAAGGAAACAGTTATTTCAAACGACCCTAGGAATCACCCTTTTCAAGGAAATGCAACGTTTTTGGGACACCCTGTATAATAACACTAAATTCTGTTGTTTCATAATCATTTTCTGGCTTCAGTACTGACTGTAGATTTTGTATAGTGTTCTATATTTGAATACGGACACTTAACAATAAAACGTGTATGCAGAGGATTGCATTATGATTCATTATTGAAATATTTCACAGGTTTTACATTCGCTCTTCGAACAGTTGGTCCAGCAATAGGATTTTTATTGGGCTACGGTTGTCTCAGCCTGTACATTGATCCCAGTTTGCATCCTGTGATCACGAAAAACGATCCAAGATGGCTGGGCGCTTGGTGGCTAGGCTGGATTATCCTTGGTGCCACGATGGGCATGTTTTCGATCCTAATTGCCATGTTCCCGCGAGATCTGCCGAAACCAAAGACCACTGCTCCAGTTGACACTGCCAAGCTGGTGAGAGCGAGATGTTCTACTGATATCGACATCAAAAAATTCAATTCTTGTTTGCTCTATTATTTTCATTTCTGAAAGGTCTAACGATGTACAAAATTAGCGTAAAGAATGTGTTAAAATAATTTAATTATTTGTTGCGCTAACTTATTCCAATAAATGCATTATAGATATGTAATGTATAATTGTAATATACAAATATATTCGAAAACACTATAGATCATAAATCTTTGTTCATTCGTGTTATCTTGTTCAAACGTGTATGCATGTAAACAAAAATTGATGTCTATTTTTATTTTATTACATGTATAGAATCATTTCGCACAAAGACATGAACCGAAGTAATTGGACTAACTAATTAGACTGCGGATTTTCGTGCAATATACACTTTGTCTCCATCAATTGCACACACACACACACACAAGAGATAATGATACTCTTAAGTAATTTCTCGTAATTAGCTTTTATTTCTCGCTGGTAACGAGTGACGAAAGTCATCGCGTTTGCAGTGACAAATAAACTTGGAGCTAAAATCATTAGAGTTTCTGCCTTACAATTGTACAACCTGTGTTTTCTGTATGCTGTAGGATGGTAGTATACCATTAAAGTTACACCTAACAGCGCAAGAGCAGTACATGCCGCCGATGGAGCCGCGGAAGTCACTCGAGACCGAATACATTCCGACTATGCGGGAATTTCCGACAGCGATGAAAAGGTTGTTGACAAACTGGCTGTTAACGTTCAACAACCTGAGCGGGGTGTTCTACGTGTTAGGCGCGTCATCTTACATTACCTTTTTGGCTAAGTACCTCGAGGTTCAGTACAGCAAGTCTGCGGCTGGGGGTACTGTCATTGCTGGTAAGTTTCTCATAGCAATCACCGACAGACACTAACATTACTGCTATCATATGTTTAGCAAAACAGGTCTTTCACCAAAAGTCCAAATAAATACTTCTCTTTTGTTTTTCCAAATATATGTCCCATTTTATAAGATATCTGAGACCATAGACTTTTTAGAGGAAGTGATGTTAACCTAAAGCTATGTCCACACTGGAGTTCCTTTTGTCACTCCCTGTTGCCTGCTTCTTCATTGTGGACTTAGCTTTAGGAACTCTTTTAAAATGACTACGTAACTAGCAATCATACTAAACTACTAATTTGTAAAATTAATTTATTGATTTTATTAAATGATTGAAAATTATGAGGAGCTTTTACAGCTCAGTAGGTTTAGTGTTAAATTGACTTTGAACAGCGATTAACATGTTTCTGTGTGTCAAGGTCCTATATCGCTGGTCGGTATGGTGCTAGGATTTCTATTCTCCGGCATGGTAATTAGCAGATTCAAGCCCGGCCCTAGGCCACTGCTCGCATGGAACGTGTTCGTTGGTGTCTGCTTTGTCGCTGGTCAAATACTTTTCATTTTCCTTGGGTGCACAGACGTTGACGTCAGAGGCCTCGATTTTGACACTATGCAGTGAGTACGTCTTCGTCTTTACCGGGACGTGGTGTCTGACAACTTGAAATTGCTATTTTCATCATTCATAATGTTCGAATAAAATCAGTAGATTTCATCTTGACTCTTTGTTTGCGAAATAGTAGCTTTCAACGGGTTGACTGCCGAGCCATCATCCTGAAAAATCAACAAAATTAAAGTAATTCAGATAAAAAAAAATCGAAACTGCACATTTAAATTTTCCAAGTTCCTACTTCTTTTTTCAATAATTTCCTAAAAAAGGAGAAAATTTATATCTATTAGATGTCCATACGTTCTCCAATAGCTGTACATTAACAAAACAAAAATAGAATTTCATTTCGGTCTAAAGGAAATTATTAACATACATTTTTATCAGAATCTGTTCAGTATCTTCATCCCGACTCGGACACGATATTGTAAGGCAAGGGGTTATACTAGCGCATTACTATTTCGGATAATCGAGGTTCCACTCTATCATGGATTCTTTATCATGAATTAAATGAGCAGATATAGTCCGAATTGGGTCGTGTTTGGAGTCGTTTTAACAAGAAAAGTGTCACGAATACGTCGGGTAAATTCTATTCCTAAATCCTTTCCATGATCTACGCTAGTGACAAGAGGTCAAGAATCAGCATCGAGGCACTATCTACTCAATTCACGTGATGACTTAACCTGCCGTTGTTTCAGGATGAACCTGACATCGAGTTGCAACGTCGGTTGCAACTGCGAAGGCGTCAAGTATTCTCCGGTTTGCCACGAGGCGTCGAGGACGACATTTTTCTCAGCTTGTCACGCTGGTTGTCGGGCGGTAATTAGCGACAAGGAGTTCGGGAATTGCAGTTGTCTGTCATTGCCGGATCCGTTGAATTTCGAAGACCAGTTCGATTATACCACCGGCAGCAAATCGCTCGTACTCAATCAACCAGTCTACCTGAACGATCCCCACGGCATCGACTTCGACAAAGTCAGAGCTGGACCGTGCACCAGCGATTGCAGTCATCCGTATCTTCTGTTCATGGTGTTCACCTGCATTATACAGACGCTGGCGTGTTCCGGGAAGATTGGTAACGTCCTGGTGAATTATCGAAGCGTCGACAAGAAGGATAAAAGCTTTGCGCAGGGTATCACCCTGATGACGATTTCTTTGTTCGCTTTGATACCGGGTCCAATCATCTACGGAGCCATCATCGATTCCACTTGCTTGATCTGGGAAGAGTCCTGCGGGACCAGGGGGAACTGCTGGTTCCATCATAGACGGAACTTCAGATATCTGGTTAACATCACGTCTGCGGGTAAGTTTTTTACACAAATATCTGGTTTCCTTCCATCGGCCATTTTTTTTTTAATACTACACGTTCTATCGTATAAGATGAGACAATTTTCTGTGGGTTGTATTTTTGTATATTATATGTATGTTCTACATGGATTATACAATGATACATGTGCATCTATAGTGAAAGGGTTAATTAGAAAAATACTTGCAGTATTTTATTAATGGTGTCAATTGTGAATGATTTATAAATAAGGTCCAATCTCGGCGCTGGTCTAAATTCGGCTACCGTCTCCTACAATTGAAAGCTAGTTTAACGTATCTATGCCGATAGCTTTGCTTTCGGCTGTATATCTTGTTCAACTTGAAATAATTTTTCAGGCTTCTCGACGATAGGAGTGCTGTTCGATGCAGCTGTCTGTTACCTCGGGAAAGATTTGGATCTTTACGGGGCCGAGGACGCTGACAAACGTCGCGAGTTTATTAAGGATGATTCTGCGCAGTCGATCGTCGACGGCGGAAAGAAGAAAGCGATAAACGGAAATGTAAATTAGAGAGAGAGAGAGAGAGAGAGAGAGAGAGAGAGAGAGAGAGAAGCGAAACGCGTCCGTCTGTAACGATTATAACTCGAAACCACTGAGATATTGAGATGTAAGAGAGAGGAGGCTTGAGTTTCAGATCGGATGGAAACTACACGAAAATCGTTTGGGTACCTGAGCTTTAGAACCTTCCATGACCGTGAACCGATTCGAGAGAAGAGTGCAAATCAGTGTCGCCAGATGAGGGGAGGGAGCACGAATTCGGGGAAAAACGTTTTACCCTCTCTCTGCCAGAGACGAAACGCGTCACGTGACCGGGCCGTGGCGGAAGCGCGATGGAAGCGCGTCGTAGTAGGGGAAGGTAGAGTGGAGACAGAAGTCTTAATCTGGCGATACTGGTGCAAACAGGAACGATGATGTTTCAAATACATTCCACATATACTCTGTCTAATTGTTAAATAATAATTAATTGTTACGTAACCAACGAACCAGTCATTATTGAACGAAATGCTTTACATTCCAAATATTTTTGCAACATTTGTACAACTTGTACAGCGTTACTCCTGCCTGTTTGTAAATAAAAGATGAATTTTTAACAAATTTATACTGTCCCCATTATATAGTGCTCTATAAAATGTTTAGCAGTACATACTAACTAAATAAAAAAAAATTGATAAACGAACCAGTGAACAGTCCTGAACATCATCGATTAGCAAATTGTAAAAATGGTTCGCCGACGGAAGGTTAAGAGCTGAAAAAATGTTAAAAGTGTTACACATTGTTAACGCGAGGATCAGAGAAAAGATCAAGTTAATAAAGACAGCAACAAACACTGCTCTATTATTAAAGAGAGACGAAACAACGTAGGATCGATCTCGTCTTAAGTTTCGTTACAGGATAGACGAAGGGGTCTAACATTGCGGGATGTTCCGCCAAATCCCCCGCAAATAGGGTGTAATGCCCACAGGGAAGAAAGGGGTTTCGCTCGGGGAACGACGAGAAGAGAAACGAGGGGAAAAAAAGGAGAAAGTATACTTAAATCGGCCGATCGACAGTTCCGGCTGATTCTCCCGGTCGAGCAAAGGAGAAAGAAAGCGTAGGAAATGGGGTAAGGTCTTAAGGGTTGTTTTCAGGCCTCCGAGTCCCGAAATTCTGGGGGTTGACGCGGCCGCGGAGGTCTCCGGTAGTCAAGGGATTACAAACCCGCGAGCCCGAAAGTAAAAAGGGAGTTTTTGTTTGAGAGCCTTTTAATTTTTAAGCCCGGCTAGACTAGTAATGAATTCGACGACGTTCTCATGACGTCAGGACGGCCTCTATCGATCGCGTCCTCAGACACGCTGTGCTGGAGGATGCGCTTTGGCATTACCAGAGGATTAAGTGCCCTGCCTTATTCCTCCGTAAATAAAGAAAAATCACGGCCGGCGATCGCCGAGTGTCTACCGACACCCCCGCGTCTTCAGGGTTTGCTAGCCTCCTGGTATTCGTGTCCTCTGAGCACCGGAGTTTCGTCTTCAACCGTTTCTTCGATTATTAGACACCTTGAACCCCTAGCAATCCAATTATAGTAGAACCTCGACTTTCGAATTGCAACCCCCCACCCCCCAAAACTTTTTGTTGCGGCGAATTAGACTTTTTGCGGAAATTATGAGCTTATCTACATTAATTACGAGAAACGAGAGTTATACGAAACTTTATTTCAACTCTTAATAATTTCGATGAATTGATAATGAGATTTAATTTTTTTGAATTTTCCACGATTTTCATGCAAACATGTGCTGCAATCCAGTTTATTAAAAACCTTAAAACATTTTTCACAAATTCGAACAAAATTGTAATAAAATTAAAACAATTTTATTAGTCTTGACACCTCTTTCTGAGTCACATTAAATTCAATGTAATATTGGGGAAATTGTAATTAGACGACTGGTGCTTATGCAAATTCAAACATTTATATGTTCATTGGAATCATTTGTATTAAACGCTTGCACATACTATAAACAAAGAATTCTTTTTAGATGTATACTCAGTCCTAGCAGAGCGCCATCTTATGTTAATCTTCTTATTACTTGTGTACTATGAATTGAAGTTTGGTGAATTCGGATGTTAAGGCCATTCCACGGCTAAAGCAGTGGCACAACTAAATAACTAAGATGGTGGATGTGGAACTTTTCGACAATTATATAGTAAATACTCTTGAACGATTCATGAATTGTGTTTGGGATCGTAATCTTGATGGATCCTAAGATTACTTTGAACTTCCATAGTTATCGCATAAAACGTATTAAACAGCACTATATAATTCTAAACTAATATTATATTAGTTATAACATAACTAATATTTTTTAATTGTACGTTCCCCCCTCTTTATTGTATAAATTACAGTATTCTGCAAATTAATATGAATGTAGTTGTACGACATTTTTATAAATATTCATATTTTTATATTACCATTGACAACTGTTATATCATAATATATGAATAGACTGCGGATTTTATGCATTTATGACAAAAATGGGTAGATACAATTTAAAACAGTGGAGGTATAACATACTTAAAAGAAGAGTGACATTTTTATTTGTCTCCTGTGTATCTTGCAATCAATGCAAACACTTTTTATTTTGCATAAAGATCCGCAGTCTAATTATGAGATATAATCATTTTATACAGAATACATTTCTTGTACATAATTAGAAAGTCAATGTGCCATATTATACATATACTAAATTTCACGTGTTTTATAAACCTATGGCTACATTAATTCGAACAACACTGCAAGGAATTCATTAGCATATATATTTATTTACAAAAGCAAAATTTGCCAAATCAATTGCAAAGAATAAAAGATTATTAAACCAAAAATGTAATATATTTAAAAATTGATCTAATGTTTTTACAGTTTCGTATCTCATTTTAAAATCCGCAGTCCACTTCTATCCATTAATCGAATATAAGTAGACTGGCGTTAACTATTTCTTGAAAACAATTGATAAAGTTACGTTGCAATTCACACGCGCTGAATAAAACACAGCTGTTCCGAACGACCGTGCAATTTGTTGAAACAACATACCGCATAATCGACGAGTTTGCGTCACGATTAACATAATGAACTTCTATTTTGTTGTGCAAGAGGTCCAAAAACAGGAAGTTGCTCGCATTCCGCAGCTTTCATGCAGGCTGCCCGTTGAAGACGTCGCGCGAGCGTGCAGGTTAGCTTTGCATTACAAAATTTTGTCGTTGTGTGTACAGAGTACATTGTACATGACCCTGACCCATCTTTCATATAAACCTCATCAGCGTCTTCTAAGTTGCGGTACAGTCTGATCTAGACTATTATCGACAATGCGCGTCGAAGAAGGATGGAAGCGTGAGACACGGATCACCGGAAGTGACAGGTTTCGGCTGCGTCTTTCCGCCATTTTTCACCGCCATTGCTTGTTGGTATCGATTGCCATTGTTTAACAATAAAAACGGGTTTTTAATAAGCTGGATCTTTTTAGATTAGACGAGTAGCTTTTGAAAAACAGATTTCGACAGTTCAGTGTAATGTATCCCTTGAATATTCTGTGACTTACATAGTTAACTAATACGGAAAAGTCTATAGAGTCATTACAGTGACTCCCATTAATATTCGGGCGCTCTAAAAACAATGTGAACTTTTTAAATATTAAACTAAACGATTTGAACTTTTTCGAGAAGTTAAAACATAGTTAAATATATAAGTCACACAATATTCATCGTTTTATGGAATGTTTATTTCCAGACTTTTCATTCTCAACTTTTTATTAAAATGATATACGACACTGAGCTTTCGAAACATTTATTTTTAAAAATCTAATCTTGCATAATATCTGTAATCTGATTATAAGATTTAGTTTAGTTTATAAATTAATTAATATACATTTGACATGGACAAATTCACTTATAATAATTGATAAACAATTTCAATTATTGTGGTTGCAGCAAACAGTGCAGAATATGGACGAGTATAAGAGGATGATAATTTAACAGTTGTGAAGTAAAGGACAAGGCTCTTTCAAGATTAGTGTGCTTCTATTATACTTGACCCTGGAACATTTCCCATAGTTGTGTCTACTCCTCATTGAACATCTTGGATCGTGTAAAATTTAGTATAAAGTTTCACGTTTTGATTTTTTTGCACAATAACAAGAGTGTAAAAACTATTTTCTATCAGTGTAACACCCAAAATAAAATTAGGAAGTAATTACAATTTCGAATTCCTTAATCTATATTCGAACATTTATCCCTGTCAGTGTATATTATTTTAATCACAAATAGATTTTATGTATCTTCGTAATTGTGAAAAATTGAGTCCTATTTATAATTGTTATTTGAATTTTTATTCAAAATGCTGAAATGTGAACGCAGTTTGATAGAATAAAAGTGACCGTAAGAACATCACGAAACCAGCGAATTCTACCGCCGAGCCTCGACGAATAAAAGGCCATTCGCCCTCGAGAAAAACGGCGATTAGCATTAGCTGTGAGTAATAATAATGATTCTAATCCAACTCGTCCGGCCTTGATTCTTCTATTCTACGAATGCTGCGTAATTTAGCGAAGCAAGTGGGCTGTAGCGTTCAGCGCGCCTAACGAAATTTGTCAGCACATTAATACTTCCTTTATTGTTTACTAGATTGATATATATGTTCACAGTAAACGGCTCGTTTCCTCCTTTTTTCAACTTGCTAACATTTTCTCGAAGAATTCGTTCACTACTTTGAACAATCAATTTTTCATTTATTACGTGGCGGCATAAATTCGTACGATTGCAAATACGAATCTATCGTAGTTTTAACGATTTAGTTATGAGACTGCGGATCTGTACATAGAAAATATAAATGAGAAAACGCTAAAATCCAAGTTTCCGTCCTAGTGATTCAAAAGTTATGAGTGTTTAAACTTGAGCGATTGTGTGACTGTTTTATACCTTCCACTTTAAAAATTTCTTTATAAATGCATAAAAAGTACACGAAAAGGACAAGCACTTTGTCTAGACAATTGTGTAAAAGAATTATCGAATAATCAAGAAAGCATTTATCAACTCTGCATGTTTATATACATATATAAAAAAAAAAGTAAAGCCATTTCAAATTTTAAAAATGAATGATAAGCTTGAGGCTTATGAAAAGTGAGCTTTAATGATTCAAATGTTACAGAATGTTCACGAATTATTTACAATGTAACAAAAGATGCGTTAACTTTGCCCTTTCAATTCCAAGCACAGTCTCATTTAAAAAAAGTAATGATCGTAAGATGCGTTGAAGATAAACGATTCAAACGCTACAGAATATTTGCGGATTATTTACAATGACGTAACAAAGGACAAAATATTGAAGTTCAAACTCCCAATAAGAATTCGACTTCGCTGACAAAAATTCGTGCGAAGTGTTTGCAGAACGCAACACAAAATATAAATAACATCCCATTGTATACTCAATTGTGTAATATTCCGGCGAAGTGCCGATATTGTTTAAGAATACCAGCAGCCGTGTGTCGCCGCCGTAAATCCACCGTGTTCAGATTTATCACAATAAAACTATATTCCGAGTCTCTCTAGCGACTGATACTTTCGACTGTTTATCAGCTAATATGTATCTTTTCATAATTTCTATACACTGTATACTCGGAGTATCAACAATGCAAACAGTAGTTGGAACGAACAAGAAAAAATTAATATTTAAGTTTGTGAAAAACTCCGACGTTCCATAATCCACGTTATTGCAAAATTCAAGACCCGTCAATGATTTTTTAAATTCTGCGTACATTTTCTCGTGTTACCCCCCCCCCCTCCTTTAAGTATATAATTTAAACTAAATACCCCAAATGTATTAAAGAAGTTAGTATGTAAAGTTAGTATGTATACAGAAATACTGTTGGGCAAATAAAATAATTCGGTAAAAGAATGATGTTTGCATGTTTAACAGAAACATGTCTTTTTGAAAAAATGATTTATAGTCATCCCTCCTGATTGAATAAATAATCATTAAATAGTTGCAGCATATTAAACTGTAGAGGTAGCATAAGGTCTTTTGATGAAAAAGGTTCTATTTCAAGCAAACTGTTTAAAATTTAATCAAGATCCGACAAATTCCCATAATTTTATTAAGATTAATAGTTATCACTGATATAACTTATATCAGTATACCAGTTAAGGGATAATAAAATAAAGCGATCTGTTCTGTAAAGAAGTGCATCGATTTATCGATCATTGGCTGAAGCTGCATTTTGCAACATATTATCCGGAAATGTAACCGGCGCGCGGCGTGGAGATAATTTGACTAATATTAATTGCGGTCTTTGCGACGTCTGTTTTTCGCCGTGAGTGGCGCAAGAGGGTCGGGCGGCAATTAAAAAATTTCACGCGCGTATCAGGCGATTGTTCTATTTGCTGCGATAAAACCCGTCGCTTGTCTCCAGCATTGTATTGTAAATGCCACGCGATTTGATCAGAATCGTGCAAATATCGAGCACGGTGATCCGATTCGTATATCAAGACGGATTAAATGTTGGCTATTTTTTGCACAACGGTGCGGTGGCGGTCGGAAAAAAGTAAACACGATCGTCGACTGTACGTCACAATGCAATGGGAGCATTGGCCACAGAAAATGCAACAAATAAAAGTTTAATACATACTTGCTGGGGCGCTTGTGTTGAATGTGAAGAGAACTATTGGGTTATTGCATATCCAGTGGCGGATTTTTTATTTGAAAATTCCACACCTGAATCAAAACTGAAGAGATAATAATAAAATAATATATGCTGCGTAAGACTGTATAATACTGTATAATATCTTACGTTTGTATAGTATATTGTATAGTGTATATATTGTATACTGTATAATCAGTATAATGTATTATACATTGTGTGTATTGTACATATATGTACTGTTCTACATATACTGCATGTACTGTTACACATACATATACCGTATACTTTTAAATTAGACGTTGAAGAGGCGCTAAGACGTTTTTCAGAATATTTTCTTTCCTGAAATCGGGAACGTGGAACGTTTCACAATCGGATTAGCAAAAATAAAGGTATCAGGCTGTACATTTTACACGGCGACAAGCCGAGAGATTGTGTACTAATTTATAACGGCCTTATCGTAGATGTAAATTTTAACCGACGACCAAAACATTCGACATGTGTTTGCAGACAGGCGAGAGCGTCGCGAGGGATACATTTCCTGCGAGTCATCCAGAAGAGGTTGCTTTTAAAAACCGTCCAATGACTCGTGTCGCGTTTATTTGATCGACCGGCGCGGCGCACGCACCTCTGCGATTGCGAAAATAATTTTGATGGGATGCAGGACGATTTTAAGGATCGTTAAAGGAGAATATCGGAGAATTTATCAGTGGATCTGCTAAAGAGTAGCATGTTTATTAGGTAAAACAATCAGCGGTCTGCCCCCATTTCGTTTTTACGGTCTACGTTATTATTGATCTTTTAGTCAATACCCCAGGCTCTCGATCAGATTAGATTTTTATGTCTTTGTTGTGTTTGCTTTAGCGCCCGGAGATTGTCGGTTTGTCGGACGTTTATGTGTTCTGAATAAATTGTCGACGTGTTTGAGACAGTAGTACAAATGCTAATATGGCACACAATGAGTTTTAATAGAAGTTTATTAGATTTTACTATAATGATAATATCACAGTTTGTATTAAATGTGTTCTTCACACACAAAATATATTTATGTAGATGCCGTTGGCACGTTTTTCATAATACGAATATATATTTGTTGTTACAGTAGTACATTTTACTATAGTGTAGTCTACTTTAGTATATTCTAGTTTACAACCTCTCTTTACTTTGCATATCCACATTGTCATCATTTCTTACTATACACTGAAGCTACCATTATCTTGACCTTGAGATCAAAGAATGTATTCGATTCATTTTCGCGTGTTCCATTTAACAAGAAATTGAAGAATGTCATTCCTATTAATTAATGGTCCGTTTCAAACAACTTTTACATACGCAATCAAAGAACATTTACATAAAGATTTTCAAGAAATCTCTGAGATCTGAGGTATCACTATTACATACTTGATCGAACGATGAAGCAATTACGTGGGGAATCTCTAATCATTTTTCGCAGTGTTTCGACTGTGTTCCGAAGAGTTAGCAGTGAAGAATTTGTTTGATTAAATCGTACATGAAGTATAAAGGAAGATTTATTACTCTTTGCACATGGCCTTACAATATCTCCTAGAGATTGTTACCGAGCATCTATCGAGCAGTTACATTTCCGAATTTTTCGAGTATTTCATTTTTAAAATACCCTTTAGTTTTTGTCCATGACACAATGTATGAAAATTCTGTTAAACTTTCGATAAGTGAAGTGAACAAGCAGAGTGAGGCACCCTGAAGTGAGGCTTCCTGAATCACTCGGTTGTTGCTGGCGATAGAAAAAAAATGTGTCCGAGGAAATTTGCGTGGTCCCGAGACTGGGATAGCGTTTCATTAATAATTTTTTTGCAGTTCCCCAAAGTAAAATATTTTCCATCGCAGTTGACCTTCGACGATCTTGAATGACCTAGACGCGTAGGTCACTGTACGATACATTCCTTTAATCACCAATCACTGTTTTAGGTGCCTCACCCTGTATACCGTATACGCTGAAATGAAATTACGTCGCTTAGTAGACGATTAGTACTATGTTCTTAATATTTTCGAAATCCTTTTATCTTTTATCTTTTGATCTTTTTAAATCATGCGATACAGAACTGGGATACTTTATTTTAACAAATACATCGTAAATTCGTGCACAAACGTTTAATACCAATCATTTATACATAGCAAAAGAACGTTAAAAAATTTCACACTCAAAATTTGAATTTAGAAAACAATGACTAATCTATTGTACTGAGAAAAGTATATTGCTCCAAGTGTCGGGACGGCTTTCAACGTATTGCGAATGAGGGTAGGTACCCACGATAAGACGACGACGTTTACCTCGCCAAAAGAAAATCTTCGTCCCCTCTCCTTCTTTCGAAGTCGTCCGCTCGACACCGTTCAGTGCCAGAAGGAGAGGGTCCGTCATAGTCTATACTTTTCCAACAAAAGATATCGCTGCTCGGCCGACCACTTCATGGTCTACCTCTAGCTCATATTCCGTGTTCTCTCTCGGCTGAATCGCGAATAAAGTCAAGCCCCACACAATATGTATACACATGTAGCAAATGAGACGACATGTCATATTTGTACAATCGCTGCTCGGCTGACCACTTTGTAGTTCGCCGCTACGTTCAAGCCTCTGGCACGTTCTCCCTGCTCACTCCCGGCCCACTCGGAAACGAAGTGAAGCCGCATAGGTACCCTCGTTCGTAATAGGCCGACAGCCTAGCCGTCCCGAGCCATCTACTTATAGCGAAAGAAAACTGTGCAGACGCGTCGCGGGAAAATACGTCGTTGCAAGCTCAGACACGCGTATTCAGCAGGATCGAGATATTAATACAGTAATCGCTTCTTCGTTGTCCTGAATCGTGAGCACGATTGTTGTCCAGTGCCTACCCACTCCACTGCCTGTCAACGAGAGGATTAGGCCTGCGTGGATCTGGTCGCCAGATGTGTCCCAGGCCGGTCCAGATCCGCGCAGAACGGAGAACTATAGGAAAGAAATATGGCAAGGAAAAAAGGAGTTTTCTAAAGCCAGACAGTTGACTGCTTTTGACTGCGAATGCTTTTCTTTGTCATTTAACTAGCCGTTTGACTAAAGACGCAGTCATAAATCAAAAATAGTGTCCGGGCGCGGTCGTTGTCCGCTCAAACCCTCGGCCTTTGGACAACGAAGGAACTTTTACTGTATCACTTAATTTATCGCAGCGACAGTGATAACTAGATTTTAGTCGATTTCGCAACCTCCCCCATTGTATATACTTAAGTTGAACTAAACGATTTATATATAACAAGATGGCAAATTCAGTGGAAAGCGAACAGCACTTAATCAAGAAGTATAATGTGTACTTCAATTGCCTTAAAAGTCAATTAAAATGGAAATCAAGTGGGGAGTAATCAAGTACTGTCCAGAGAAAGAGTGTAAACTAGCGGGACGGGAACGGGGAAAGAAGCCCGACCATTCAGTTTGCCTTTGCGTTCCTCTAGTCCCGTTCCCGTCCCGCTAGTTTACACTCTTTCTCTGGACAGTACGTACCTCCGAGTTTCTATAATTTTAATGCTAGATTTAATAAATTTATAGATTTAGATTTTATCTAGGTGCACGGTGGTGCACCAGACAAGTTCTCGCACTACCTCCGTTTACGTTTTTTAGAGGCTTATAACTCGGCACTGGAGGCAGATGGAGAGATGTAATTTCGTACACTTGTTAAACGCTGTCATGTCTCAATATTGACAAAACATTAATCTTCCAACATTAGTAGGTTCCGAGATATAGGACCTCAAAAATCGCTAAATTTGTCACTGACTGACTGTCAAAAACAATCATCTAATTGATTAATTTCAGGTATCCGCAGCAACCTCCAATTCTACTCACAGTCTGACAGTCTCAATCAAAAAATGTCTGACAGATTCCACATTCTCCACGCATACGAATTTCGCAGAAAGACCTGTAAACAACGATGCATCAGAACCACAAAGTTTCGACTGACGGAGGGTAGAAATATCGATCATCCCTTTCGAGATTGAAAAGCGCAATAGCGCAAAATTTGAAGAATGAAAAAATTGGTCTGCCGGTGGAACGGGCGTCTGCTCCCGTTTCGTTAACTAGCGACGGCAGTGCGCGGAGGCCGATCCGTTCTTCGATCGAAAATTAAATTTCAGCAATTAACCGGCTGCGCTATTAGCTGTATGAGATGTTTGGTGTGCGCTATTAGCAATGCGCGGGAATAGACGGAAGAGTTTACCGGGCGCGTTAGTGTGCGCGTGTGTGTACATCACGTCGATTCTATTAAATCATAATGGGTTCACAATGTGAGCCTCTGCTGGCGGAGGTTGACTAGGAACGAACATAGACACCATACCTAAAGCCGAGATCTCGTCTATCTCGCCGAGATCCGTGCCTTTAGACCTGGTCCTGCTCGGGAGTACCCACCGGAAAGAAACAAAATCACCGGGCAAGGTCCTCGAAAGAGCTACTCCTTTCTATTACTATTCTAATACCCTGATGCTTTCGAAATAATTGCAGTCACAGCTGCAATTCGACTGCAAACGTTTAAGTAGATTCACAAGGAAAATTATCCAATTTGTCTTTCTTGTGAACTTTTATAGAAAAGCGAAATTTCCATTGATTTCGACAGGAGCAACACAGATATTTCTCAACAATCGCAATAAGCTAGAAATAATATGACTTTGACATTTTTCAAATGTTTTTACTGTTTTTGCAGTTTCGATATCGGTTCAGTGTAATGTATGGTATTTAACGAGGAATTCAGTCTTCTTCTAAATTCTTTGCTCTAAAGCGAATGCGAGTATTTACATAAATCTTCATAGAATATTAAATTTTGTCAAAATCTTCGATTAACATATAATAAATCTTATGATTTCGGCGCAGGGTTCGATCGTTTTTAAACAACAGTTTTTAAAAATGCATCTCGATGTTTCGATCCTTATGTGGATCATTCTCAAAGAGAAATTTTTTGCGTCTGAAAAATAATGTATGTATAATATCATTTGAAAACGAATGTTGTAACACAGCCGTGTAAATCCAACGGAAAAAAAAATAAGAAACTGTCGATTAACTTCGATTAACTGTATTCAAAGATTTCTTTTATGCTGTGTTTATCCTTCCCTCTCTCGTTTCGAGCACGGAAAAAAAATAATCTGACCTATATTGTACCGAAGCCCGATTAAAAGAATTACGCAATGTCTATGTTATCATATTCAGCGTAGATCAATTGATTACGCGATCGACCTGGAAGTCAAATTGGAATCTCCATTAACGAAGAATCTTCTCAGCTGACGTTAGAACGTAGGTGAAACTGGACTGTCTGTAATAAATTAAAAAAAAAAAAAAAAAACATGGTCGACCGGTGATTTTCATTACACTCGTCCGCATTTGTTACTCGGCCGCCGCGCGCCGGT
Organism: Lasioglossum malachurum; assembly: GCA_028455605.1. NCBI lineage: Eukaryota > Metazoa > Arthropoda > Insecta > Hymenoptera > Halictidae > Lasioglossum > Lasioglossum malachurum. Next base: position 23,268,718 of record CM052315.1, read on the forward strand.
GCGCGGTTATTAATCGTCGCGATGAAATTGCATTTCGAGGGGGCGGAAGAGATTGGCAAGCGCAAGGTGGAATTGTAATTTAAGTGGCTCGGCGCTCAAAATTTAATGCACTTAATTCATTTACAACGGACTGGGATATTTACATGTTCGGGAACGGTGAAGATCGTAATCAGTCGTCGGTCCGATAGCGAGCGCCGCGTTCGTAGCGTTAAGAGATATACCACCGATAAATCATTCATCACTCTAGCTTCACCTACGAAAGTCCGTACTGAAAATCCGTATGCGTGTTCGGAAGCCGTGCAACCGATTCTCGATCGTCAGCTATCTTGGAATGCTCGGTTACCGTTCACGTAGTTTTTCAGTCTGTGTTTAATCGGACCCCGGAGCTCCAATCAGCTACCATTATCAATAGCGTTTTATCAAGATCTGAAAAGGCGCTAGACGAGGATAAGCTGGCTGGAGAAATAGGAATAGAGGGACAGAGAGGGGGGAGACGGAGCAAACGGAGAGCAGTTGACAGAAAGGAGGAGTGACAGACACTGCCAAGAGCAAGACAGTCGCGAGGCATAGGAGGGAGATGCCGAGCGATTGCAAGAGAGGCAGAAAATGTGCCCGCTTGATAACAGCAACGCGGACCGAGGTACCGTAGATGCATCACAGTTCTCCGCGTCGCGATCCTCTGTCGTCCGATCGATTCCTCAGGGTCGATAGTGGGGATCCTCGGGAGGATTCGAACGCGGTTTCGTCTTCGTCGAGCGTCGCCGGTGACACCAGTTCGGCAAGAATATCGTTCGTTTTCGGACACGAGGTGCGCGTTCCCCGAACCTCCTCGCGAAACCCGTGGTCTCCGCCGATCACTTCCGATAGGCTCCAGCCTCAGCAACATCTCGGATCCGTTTGGCCTCCTACCACACCACGGTACCTCCTTTCACGCGGGTACGTGCAAGCATCTATCCCTTTCGCCACTTTTCCCGTCGGACACTCTCGTTTCTCAAAATTTCAAAATCGCTTGTCGACGACCACCTCGATTTAAAACCAATTAACCATAGGCTGGGCAGCCTTCGATGTGTCATCTGGTTCTGAGTGCGGGTCCATTTTCGTTGATCTTAAAGACTGCGTGTCAATCACCTGGCACATCTAGGCTTCAATTAAAACTGGCTGGAAATTAGCTGGGAAGTTTCTCCTCGATACAGAATCTAGTTTTGAACTTGTTTGCTCCGATTCGGAATTATTTAACACGCAGATGCCGAGTCCATCCTGACACATCGTTTCGAAGACATCTAATAGCTTTTTAGCTCCTAGACTTCAATTAGAACTAGTTGGAAATAACCTGGACAGGCTTTCTTCAGTGTGTAATCGTTTGATGTAAACCTAAACTTCAATTCTTGGAACGTTCTAACACCTCGATGTAGGCGTTCAAGTGCATTTTGGTGCATTTTAGTTCATTCCAACGACTGTGTCGATTACCTAGCTAGGACGTCAATTAAAACTAGTTGGAAATAACCTGGGCAGTCTCTCTTCTATTGAAATGAATCGCCAGGAGCTGTGTAGCTAGGTCATGTCTTCGAAATCGTAGGCCAAGAAGGATCCAGACCCTGCCAATCGAGTGTCAAAAAGTTCCAAATAGTAAAGTTTAGGTTCAGATCAAGCAAGAACGATTTTATACCGAAGGAAGGCTGGCCAGGTTATTCCCATTTATTAATTGAAGCCTCGGAGCTGAGTAGCTAGGCGATGTCTTTGAAATCAGCAAAAATGGACATGAACCCCGGCATTGTGAAAAAACGTCTAAGTATTAACACTCGACAGCAGGGTCCACTTTGACTCAGGATTTGAGAGGCATATCATATCAACCGAGACCTGTTCAGGGTAAGAAGCTCGATGGATTCGGATCAGGAGCGGTTAGAAATTTAAAGAAATCGATGGGGCATTGTTATGATTGCAACCAGCAGGCCCGTCTCACGAGTGTTGATAGAGTAGGCATCGCAAAGTTGGGCGCGCGATTATCCGCGGTTCGCTTGTCAGCGTTAACAAACTTCAGTCGGTCGAGTCAAAACGTCATCGCGACACGCGATACAAAATGTGCCTACGTTTAGTGAGTGCCCGCGTCAGGCGTCCCACGAGTTTAAACGGGAGGTTGTTGAAACAGTTTGTTCGAATCCGCAGGCAGGTCTGTGAAGATCGAGAGGAAGAGGGTTTGAGACGGGGAATCTGACGGGGTATCTTGAGCCGCGCGGCACCGAGACATGGAGAACACGTGACCGTGTGGATCTTTGAGTAGGAAGATCTGTTCGTAGGGTGGTTGACAAGGTGGTCGAAGAAAGCGATGCCAAGGGCCGCGGGAACGGCGGAGCTACATCAAAAACGTGCGACCATCGATTGAGGTCAGACGGGTCTCGAGCTGCTGCCGGGAACGGCGTTGCCGTTTCGTTTTGTTGCACGGCGACTTGGTTGGCCAAGAATCTAGAACATGAAGAACAACACGAGCAACCACGAGAAGAACGGGCCGGAGAGCCTGAAGTTGTTGAGGGTGCCAAGCACGCCGCCGACCACGCCGACAACGCCCACCACGCCGAGCTCGAGAGGACTTGAGGACGTGTTCAAGGATCTGCCGATCACCGACGACACGTCCTGCGGTATATGGTGCCTGCGAGGCCCGACCCTCCAGAGATTCGCGAATAAGAAAGCCTACGTGTTTCTATACGGTGTGCTCGGATGTATCTTCTCGGCCAGTTACGCGTACTTCAATGGCACCATCACCACCATCGAGAAGAGGTTCAAGATCCCTTCGAAGACCACAGGTAAGCAACGAGACGGAGGAAGTTAGATCGCTATATTGTAGAGTCTCGTGTTATACAATAACCAGATCAACAAATTCTTTCAAAAGACTATCTTCAGAGAATATGCATCTTCTCTGTGCCTGTAAGTGTACAGGATTCTTAAACAATCTCTTGTATACTCACTGTACGTTCACTGAGATACACATGCTGTCTTTTTAAACAGTTTGTTTATTGTATCTTTGAGTGATGGACTTTCAGAATTGCTCCCCTAACATTTCACAAGCATTGCTGCTAACTTCTGCAACGTGTGCTAGGAGACACTAGTTTATTTAATAATTATGAAAATGATAATAAGATGATATTAATGGGTCAAATCTCTAATTGACATGCTCTTGGTTGTCAGACACTTGCTCGTTTTAGAAGACCATGACGAGCGTCATACATAAACAAAAACTGAACCATTGATTCGTATGGGTCAGAAATTGTATAAGACACTTTTTACCAGGGATCGAAAATGTTATGGGGTTTTTTAATAGGTTCTAATTAACACATGGACCCAGGAACTTTTTTTGGAAATGCTGTTACTTTCAATAAGAACAAATAATGATTTTTCTATAACAGGAACATATACTTTGTTCATTATACAATAATATTATAGATGTCATTTAGTTTAGTCATTTTGTACTGAACATTATTCAATGAATAGTACTATGACAATGTTATATAATTATTGCAGTTAGATTTATATTCTGAGTATGAAGTTTGCCTGTGTTCCTGTTATGGAATCATTCTTAATGAATAGTATAAAAAACAAATGTTTTGAATGGAACTTTTGTTATGCAAAATATTTGTTCCTTCAGGAGACTTTTTAAGGAAACACATAAAAAGTTGTGTGTTAAAATTGATGCATTTTTCGTTGTATAAAAAATACGAGATCATATTTTCGTGGTTGTTTCAGTCATGAACCAAATTTTTCAAAGAGTAAAATTTGTTTTAATATAATATTCGGAAGGAAGAACATAAAGTAATCATTTCTAATTTCGATCTAGTTAATTTTTCTTTTCTCGTTTTGATGAATTGTGATAATTTAATTGTATGCATGAGTAAGAACGTAAAATAATGGGAAGGTAGAAATAATTTAAGAGTACTGATATTATCAACGTATTAAAACTGTGTCTTACAATTGTCTCACACGAGACATTTTGGAACAGGAAATTGAAATTGAACTAGACATTGATATTCATTATGATTAGACTGTGGATGTTATGCAATCATGACAAAAATAGGTAGGTACAATATAAAGCAGTGGGCATATTAAAAAGATTTAAGGACATCAGTGTATTAGTTTCAGCTTAATAAGATAATTAAATAAAGTAAGAAGTTTCTATTTGGCTCCTGTGTCTTCAATATATGCAGACAATTTTTATTTTACATAAAGATCCGCTGTCTAATTACGATATATAGAGACCATTGTGGAAAATAACAATTGTCTAAGTAAGAAACAATTTTTTTTCCTTAGTACCAGTGGTAGACTGCGGATATTCATGCATTTATGAACAATAACAAGTAACAAAGTTATCAAGGGGTGAAATCAATTTTTATCTTATTCCTGCTGCTCCTAATCAATGCAGAACATTTTTATTTTGCATAAAGATCCGCAGTCTATTTATAAGTGACATGGAAAATTGTTATGTTGCACATAGATCTCTATATATCCAAATGAAAATCAATTCTAGTTCAATTTCAATTTCCTGTTCGAAAATGTCTCTTTGCGCTGAGGTGGTTCCTATGAAAGTGTCCATATTTGTCTAGGTCTGATCACAGTGGGCAACGACATCTCGCAAATGTTCGTGTCGGTGGTCCTGTCCTACTACGCAGGAAGAGGTCACAGGCCTCGATGGATCGCGTTCGGCATCTACACAGTGAGTATTCACCAAGATTTTTTTCGTTGCCTCGTGACCTGATCCCCTTGTTCTCTCTTCCTCGAAGATTGAACAATGCAGAGAAAAGTATCAGCTGTCGGCACACGCCCCGAAGAATGAACTAGGAGACGTCATAGCACACCGGTTGGTCGGTTCTTAATTAAATTAGGAAGCATTGAAATCGTAGCTCCTACGCTCATTCACGCCTCTTACCATCGTACTCTCGCCACCGTGTGTTTAGCCTAAGCGCTTCATTCATTGAACAGTGAAAAGACGCTGCCGTGCCGGTGTGCGTGGAACAATTCGCGTCACGTATTTTGCAGTAATTACGACGAAAAACAATCTGCTTCGAGATCTGCACGTGCGCCGCGCTCGGGCTGCGTCACTTTTTCGATGGCTCCGTTGTTAAACGTTTGTGGCCTCGTGTATTGTTCGAGCTGTTGTTCTAGAATCAGCGTAATCCTATTAATTAATTATTTTTTTTTGTTCAATAACGTGACCGTTTGGTTGCAGCATAAACGTGTTCTAATTTGAAGAATTTCGAATTCTGTTAATTCTTCTTTTAATGAAGAAATCACTTTTAATTAGTAGAGGAACAACTTTTTAATGAAAAGGTATATTGAATGCAACTAATGATGCGTTACTGCTATTCTTGTTACGATATTAATTTGTATCAATATTAGAATTACTCTTTGATTGGTTTATATTTTCGTGGGAGCGTGTACATTTTTAAAAATTGTTTTATGCAAATATAGATCAATCCGCAAAAAATTCATTACCTCCATAAAAGTTTGGGTGAAAATATTTTTTCTTACATAATTCTTCTTATAAGTGACAAAACTCATTTTCTGTAAAATATTACTATGTAATAATCAGATTGCGATTTTTATACATTCAAAAACTGAGTAACTGCAATTAATACAGCATGAAGATAAAAAATATTTAAGTCTGTCTATATATAGCTTCCAATCTTCTACAATTATTATGCAAGAATATAAAGATTTGCAGTCCAGGAATAGGCGTTATGCGAAGAAGGTCTAGAGAAACGTTTCTCCGGAAAGCTGGTTTCGGTAACGTTGTTAACACTCCTGTCACAGCTCATCAGAGACTTTTCTCCGGAATTAATTACCCGAGATTTATCGTATAGAAGACAGTTGAATGCTCGGTGAATTATTGTCACAGAAATCGTTTAGATAACGGCGCGGTAAATATGCGTTGTCAGACAATCATCTCTAACAATCTCGAACGTGGAGATCGAAAAAAACAGACGGCATTTTCCAAGATCCCATTCGGCGGCGCGCAGCAATGTAAATATCAGAAAATAAATATCAAGGAATGTATGTACTTTCATTATCGCCGCTATATGGATCGCAGACTAATGTAAACTGCTGGCTATACAAATTTTTTAATGTTCAACGTACACCGATATAGCGTTACGCCAAATCAGTTCGTAAAGTACAATTGACGTGCAGAGTTGATGTTTTTCAATAACTTCTCGAGATATCGATCAATCGATAACATATTTCACTGAATAAGCCCCTTCGTTCAACTGTGTTAAACAATCTACTTGAATTCTGTATGCTTAATGTTCGCTCCCGATTAAAGTTTAGATAAGAGTAATTTTTTTCAATTTCCTTCTATGGGGTGGAATAAGTTTAATATTTTTGTTAATTATTGTCGGATGACGGTACAAATGTAAAATAATAGAGATATTCTTTAAATGATTTTCGATTGAAGAAGTAATTTATTAAAACAGAATTATTTTTCATTAAACAATTAATATTGTTGTTTGAAATTGTAGAGTTTTAATTAACTTGATTCACACGTTCTATCAGAGTGAAGATTCATTTGTCTTCGTGCTTGCGTGGTAAGTTTGACATTTTTAATAATATATGACACCAATGGATGAGTGAAATTTCAGAAAGTGGAGATATTAAGAAGAAAACTGAATTTTTAAACTGACTAACTTCTTTTCAATCTTACTAATCTAAAAGAGCTCAATTTTAAAATTAATTAAAAGAATTTTAACACTATTAACAAGAATTAAAACAGTTCTCATTTTGCGTAAGGATCCGCAGCCTGAGGTGCGACATTATAATTTTTAAAAGAGGAACTTCGGAGAAATTCTGATCATCAAATAATTAAATATTGTTAGTTATAAGAAATTTAAACCAATAAACCCATTTGGTAATCCATTTGCCCAATCAGCTGATCGATTTGCTTGACCCACTTCCAATTGGGTGTACATGGCCGTCCGATCATTAAAGTGCATAATCCCGCGGTAGCAAATGCCGCAGAGTAAATCCATGTTTATCGATCGACTGGTCAATAAAAGCTCCGTTCGTCTTCTCGTTCAGGTCGTCCTCTTTTGCTGTCTGACGATGCTGCCTCACTTCTTGTACGGGCCTGGCGAAGACGCTCTGTTGCTCACGAAGGAATACGGGCCGAAGACGCAGGGCGTAAACGCGAGTCATGTACCTGACAAACACCGGAAGTTCCTATGTCTCGGGAAGGATCACCGTGAGAATGACTGCGAAGATGAAGAAGGGAACTTTGCACCCCAGGCGTTGCTGTTTATTGCGCAGCTGGTGTCCGGGGTCGGAGGATCGCTTTATTACACTCTGGGAGTGTCTTACATGGACGACAACATAAAGAAATCAAAGACCCCGGCGTTGATCAGTTTCTCCTATTTCTTGAGGATGCTGGGCCCGGCGATCGGTTATGGCATCGCATCGTTCGCTCTCAAGTTCTATATCAGCCCGACATTGACGCCCACCATTACCACGCAGGATCCAAGGTACGAAACAATTTGAATAATCATTAACCAACTCAGATCAATTAATTTCAGTTAATCTAAAAACTCGTTTAAACAGGTGGCTGGGTGCCTGGTGGATCGGCTGGATCGTCCTAGCGATCCTCCTCTTCATCTTTGCTAGCGTGATCGCCCTCTTCCCGAAGACCCTGCCCAGAGCGGCAGCTCGCAAAGCTCTTGCCTCGGAGCGGAACAAGTCCGCGACCAACATGGAAGCCGAGCAAGAACCGGAACTGCCTGCCTCTCTTTCCGACATGATCAGCACGTTCAAACGCCTTCTGACGAACACGACCCTGATGTGCAACAACCTGGCGACCGTGTTCTACTTCATGGGCTACATGCCTTATTGGATTTTCATGCCGAAGTACATCGAGACACAGTACAAGCAGTCTGCCTCGGTGTCTTCGTTGATCACTGGAACAGTCGGCCTGGTCTTCAGCGCTTTCGGCATCCTCCTCTCCGGGTTGGTCATCTCCAAGTACAAGCCCAAGGCTAGGTATCTGGCCGCGTGGAACGTGATGGTGGGAGCTATATCGGTTATGGGGATGATCTCGTACGCTTTCCTCGGCTGCTCCGCCAATGACACCCAGATCGCTGTGCAACCCGACGGCGCGTTGAAGACTCTGCTACCGTGTAATGAACAATGCCACTGCGACTATGTTACTTATAATCCAGTGTGCTCCGAGGATGGCCAGACATTCATCTCTGCTTGCCATGCTGGATGTCGGAACTTGAAGGTTCGGTATCTATGTACTTTCTTCACCTTTTGAAATTTGGTAGTTAAGGAGGTGGACTCGGGATCAGGGTTACCATATTCAGCGGGGGCCAGGCCCCTTACCCCAGCGCTCCTCGCCCAGCCGCGCCGCGGATCCCGCCTTTGCTTCCCCCACTCTTCCCACTAACGCTGACGCGTACGACTCGTTAGCTTGCTCCACGTGGTACGCGTCAGCGTTAGTGGGAAGAGTGGGGGAAGCAAAGGCGGGCTCCGTGGCGCGGCTGGGTGAGGGGCGTAGGGGTAAGGGGCCTGAAAAATGTAACGGGTGTGTTGGCAAAAGTTCCATAAAAATACAAATGGAAATAATCGAGTATTATGATAGGAAGGATTAGCATTGTTTCGTGTATCTAGTCGTTGACGCGTCTCACTGAGCGAGCTGTAATTTCTTTATTCCTTCGAATACAATTATGAAATGTGGAAAGCATATTTTTAAAGTGCTGTATTTTCGATATATGTATGTAGAGAAAGATTGTTTTTTAAGACCTGTTGTGCAGTAGAATTGAAATTTAATGTAACGGGCACGACGAAACCCTAACAAGCCGTACGCTTGCAGGTGCAGGGAAACGGCAAGAAGATATACACCGATTGCAGTTGCATCAAGCCGAAGTTCCCGCGTTCATTAGAACATTTACTCGGGAACGACACGTTCGTGTACACAACTGAAATTCCATTTGAGTCCACCTCGGCCGATGCATCACCAAGTTTAGGCACCGCGGTTCCGGGCGCCTGTCCCGTGGATTGTATGCACAAGTTTTACGTCTTTCTGGCCGTGGTCTGTCTATTGAAGTTCAGCGGCGCTACCGGAAGGGCCTCGAACTTTTTGGTGTCCGTCAGATGCGTAGACGAGAAGGACAAGACGGTGGCAATGGGCTTCGGATTAACCATTATGAGCCTGTTCGCGTTCATACCTTCTCCTATCCTCTTTGGATTCATTTTGGGTAAGAAACTCGGAAGATCATGTTGTCTTTCATGATATCTACAGTGGGTGTACAAAGTATTTGTACACCTTTTAAACAGCTTGAAGTTTTTCGAGACGTTAGAAGGATTAGTTTGCTAGCTAATGTATGATTATTTCTTTTTAAATTATTATTGGTCGCAATTGCGAAGGAAAAATAATGAAGTAAGTAATGTGAAAATTTAGAAGGTGCCTTTGGTGGGTCTAACAATAAGTAAGTTATACACATGTATAAAGTTTCATCGAAATCGATCAAGGTTGTTATGGAATATAATCGATGGAAAATAGCAAAAATTGTAAGAATCTGCGATTTAAATAAACCCTGAATTCAAAGATTTTTACATCTTACAATGCCCATAGCTTTTTTATGAGTCAACCGATTTAAATGAAACTTAGTACATGTATTATACATAACTTACTTAAATTTACAAAATACATGTTCTAAATTTTTTATCTGTGCCTGCAATGAAAATTTAAAACATGTATTTTAATTGCAATTCACTATTTTTTAACCAAATTTCTAATGCTTCTGATCTTGACTGATTGTTATCCAAAATTCTGTTTTCAGTATGATTTCAACAACTCTTCCTAGCAATATGATTTTGTTTCAGATAAAACTTGTCTAGTTTGGGGAAAAACGTGTTCGGGCACAGGGAATTGTTGGCTCTACAATGGCGAAACCCTCAGATATCTATTAAACTTTACAGCAGCCAGTAAGTCTATTTTCCGTCTGACTCTTTTCTCTTCTTCTTTTACACTGAATCGGAAGTTATGTCCACACATTCTGAAACAATCTGTATGGTTACATCAAATATCTTCCAAATTCTTATTTAATGATCATCAATCTTTTGATTTTGTTTATCATTCATTAGCACACGTTCAGGAAACAACATGTCACTATTTTTACAATTTTTTACAATGTTACCAACCACGCGTCGAAGAGCGACAACTCCGACCTCTACAAACAAAAAATAGCACGAAATTTAAAATGACAGCTCTTAATGGAAGAGACACAACTCGTTTTTGCGTGAACAAATTCCGGATTTATCTGGACGACCACGTGATATCCCTACTCCGCGCTACACGTCTTTCGCTATTGGTCGCCGTCACCAGTGACGCTGAGCTCCTACGTCGACCGTTCCCGCCAGAACCTAAGCGTACGAGTGGGGTCTCGCAGATCCCTACTGTCGAAATCACTGCCATCATCTTCTTCATTAGTTTCTTATTTTGCAGGCTTCGTGACGGTGGGCACGCTGTTCGACATTGGTGTCTGGTATTTCGTGAAGGATGTGAAGATCTTCGACGAGGAGATCGAGCTGAAAGACATAGCCGAGGAGCCCGGGGAGACGCTTTGAAAGCGAGTCGTTAAACGATCCAGTCAGATCGCTTCGTTTCCGTGATGGCGTAAAGGCTCGAACAGCGAAGTCGTTGGTGAATAGAAAAATGAAACAGAAAGAAGAAAGCGAGCGAGCGACCGAGTGAGAGAGAGAGAGCGAGAGAGAAAGCGAGAGAGAGAGCGAGAGCGAGAGAGAAAGAGAGAGAGAGCGAGAGCGAGAGCGAGAGAGAAAGAGAGAGAGCGAGAGCGAGAGAGAAAGAGTGAGCGAAAGAGAGAGAGAGAAAGAGAGAGCGATGAGGATAGTGATGAAAGAGAGAGAGAGAGAGAGAGAGCCGACGAATAAAGACTTTACAAGTACCTTAAGCATTTTCTTAGATATTTAAAAACTCGTAGTACCTCGGATAGAACTTGCCGTTGTTGGTCGGTTCGTCCACGGCGCGGCGTCCGAGACGAAAGAGAAACGGCGGATTTCAGATTTCTATTGTCCTCGTCTTCTTGTCATTGCCAATGACATCCCTAGCCCGGAAACCGTTCATACAACGTGTACGTAAGATAATGTGTATATCGAAAGAGGATTGACAGTGATTTGGTAAACTTCGAACCGATCGGTCGTTCGTGATCGCATGTACATAAGAAGCGCGTGATAAGGGACAATGAATTTTTCTGTGTACTACGCGGCGAACAGGATGCGTTCTTATTATACGTTTCACGTGCGATACGTGCCGTAATATAACGATACGTATCTCGCTTCTGTAAATTATCGGCGTTCTCGCGAGACGCGCTCCGGTGCGCGATTAGTCTAAGGCAGGGGTCAGCAAACTTTTTTTTTCGGAAAGGGCCAGATCGTATAATTTTTAGGCTCGGCGGGCCGGGTATAGCAAACTCAACAAAAACAACACCAAAAAACAGGTTCAAAATGTATTTATTAGAGAGTGATATTTTTACATCATTTTTTTTTTATTTTACGCGTAATTTGATTTATTTTTAATGATTATCTGACTACTTTAATTTTAATCTTTTCATGTAAAGAACGATATTAACCTCGCGGGCCATAGTTTGCCGTCCTCTGGTCTAAGGGAACAGAAAACGATTGTGATCAGCGTTATGATACCTATTGTGTACCGAAGATACGAACCTGCCAAAGGATTTTCGAAATAAAACTGTAGTAGACGAAATTCTGTGGGGTTGTTCATTGTAGTCTGCTTGGAACTGAAAGATGGAGTGCACGGTTAAATCAGATTACACGGATTACACAGAACTCCAACGTAGATTTGTGGATTCTCATGCGAAATAAATATTTTCTGTATTCTGTGCAAAGTACAGGAGCCATGTAAACATTTATTCTTTCTTTTCTAATATTTCTGATCGATTAAAAACAAATGCAACAGTATAGGTGGTAAACAGTAAACAGTAAATACTTTTTTATTCAATCTAAATTAACATTTTCAGAAAAAAACAAATTATATGGTGCTTGAGTTAATTTTGGTGAATTCGGTAGACCTCCAAACAGTACCCCCTTCCCCTCCCCTCCAGGGCTGCAAAATAAATCGATTTGCAATTCAATGGAGTTTCTGGATCTTTAAAATAAAAAGGTAAATATTCCAATGTCAAACCGTCCCCTGCAATAGGCTTAGAAAATTTTTCTTTCGCATGAATAGCTTCAGTCTACATCAGGGTTGTCATCTGCGCGTCCCTTCCAGGCCCTTTCCCCTTCCGCCCATCGCTCAGCTGTGCTGCGGAGCCCGTCTTTGCTTCCCCCACTCTTCCCACTAACGCGTACGGTAAGTATAGTATAGTGGAAAGAGTGGGGGAAGCAAAGGCGGGCAAAGAGGGGTAAGGGGCCTAGCTAGATTATGTAGACTCTACATAATCGTGTAATAGGCAGCAGGGAAAGAACCGGATGTGTTGAATAAATAAAATCTTTTTATGCATTCTCATACAAAACAATAAAAAGTACAGGCAGTATAACAACATGAAACGATTGTTCGTCACTTGGTCCCGTCCTCTAACAAGGTAACCCGCAGCCTTCGTCACTAAAAATCCGTGTGCAGCGTTCCCTTGCTGCCCTTGTCGACGGACATTTTCGGGCTGTTGCTCTGACGGGACTCGGCTGGGTCTTCAGGGTGTTTGCCAGTGCTGAAAGTGCTGAGCCCCGACGAAGAAGGACCCTTAGACGGTCTCTTGGACGCCATAGCAACCAGGGGGATGCCAGAAACCACTCTATACTGCACACGTCCACTTTCCGTAGATCTCACAGACTCGGCGTCCTCATCAGGCTGATCAGAATGCTCGTACTGATTGATCAGCGACTTCACGTCCTTGACGAACGGTGAGTCCGGGGTTTTTGGAGGACATTCACCGACTACAGGTATACCAACTTCGTTGAAGTCTCCTTGTCGTTTTTTATTTTTCGAGTACTCGAAGCTGTCGGTCTTCTTAGAGCCATCCACGTAGCCGTTCTGGTCCGATTCTAGTCTTCTGGTTAATCTTGGGTCGTCGTAGTTAGCGGGGTCAGGGAATTCGCGTTTGGACGATGGCTTTAGAACGGATGGAGATGGATCTGTGTATACGCGGTCGTAGTCTTTGCTGTGGATTCGTTTGCGCGACCTTGGAGCCGTGCTGCTCAGGTCACTCTCCACGTCGGAGTCGATGTCCAGAGGTCTGTAGGCTACCTTCGGGCTGGAGTTTTTCTTGCCCTCTTCGTCGCTGGTGCTCAAATCGTCCTCGGAGTCCAAAGTTCGTATATCGGACCGTCGAGAGTGCGATGCTTGACTCAGGGATGACTTCGAACCTGTTCGACGATCACCTGGACCCAGGGGACCGTACTTCAGCGGCACGGACTCGTTCAGTTCCTCTTCCCTTTCGGACGGTTTCGGTGCTGGCTCATTCGTTACTTCCACTTGTACCGTGTTGTCTGTGGATGTAATTTTCGTGATTAGAACCTTAGTGTTAGCCGGGTTGAGTCGTCGTTGAGCTACGATACAAAATACAGCCAGTCGAAACAGCCTCCGTGCACGCTTTGAAATGATTCTAGCTTTATCAAAAACTTGGAAGAGTTAGTCGACTACATGATGCGTAAACGAAGTTTTAAATAACTACCAACTAAAGAATGTGGCTACGCTATGAACATAGAGTTTCTATGTTCCGAAAACTCCTTCAACTCCCGGAAATGGGAGGTTCCTTAGGTCATTTGAAGCGACATTTTCTTTTGCAAAAATGTTGTGAGCATCAAATGGTCTCAGCAACCTCCCATTTCCGGGAGTTGAAGGAGTTTTGGGACATCCTGTATAGAGGTTGTAGAAATTAGAAGAAAATACGTTTTGGCAGGGTGGTGATACCGACGACGTATATGCAACATTTGATGATCAATATAATTTACTGTTATTGCTCCCAGTAATCGGTTGCGTCTGCTTTCCAGTCACTCTCGACATCAGTCGTCGCATTTCAGTGCCAGTCGAGGTCTCCTTGTTCTGTTGCGCGTAGAGCTGCACGTTCTTGCAGAGGTACCATAGAACGACTTTGATCAGGATACTCAGGATTAAGATGGCTGCCGTCAGGTAACACAGATAGTCTCCAAGTTTTAGACTTTCATGGAGGTGACACTTCGATCTTTTGGTTCCCCAATAGTGGCAGGTTAGGCTGGCTATTGAATCGTACAGGAATTTTCCACCGACGTTTATGACGACAGCAGACCACATCATCCAGAAGCCTATGCTGATCGCCTTATCCTGCGTGTAGCTCGATCTCAGGACTATTAAGAAATCTCCTATGAACATTGTTGCGATCAGCGCGTATACCAACATGGTACCAAGCTGGAACAAATCATTATTTATTATTATAACTTCAAATTAGTTTAACATTAGAAATATTGGACAGGCGAAAACAACTTGTTTCTGATCTTTCCTGATCGGCCAGTGTGTTATATCTAAATTTCAATAAAGAGCAATTACTACTCTATTTATATCAATAGACTGCGGATCTTTGTGTAAAATAAAAATTGTCTGCATCGATTGTGAGGAATAGAAACTAAATTGAATGTTATTTCTTCACTTAATGACTTGAATAGAGAAATCATATATCGACATTTTCAATTTTAAAAATTTCGAATTTCATCTACTTAATTTTGTTGAAAAAACATCCGCAGTCTATTTATCAATAAATAAGATTATTATAAAGTATAATATCTAGTAAAGTAAAGAAATTTAACTAATGAGTTTGCCGACCACTGCACTAGCCGATTGAACTCGTCTTGACACTAGCAATAATATTATGTACTGGAAAATATGTAGTGCCATTTAAAAAAAAGAAGGTGACCTTTAGCGTTGCGATGATGTACTCACCTCAAACATTACCCAACTAGTTTGACAGGCATTCTCATCGCAAGGGCCATCGTACATTTCTGTATCTTTCACGCAATTGCAATTGCTATAAACCGTTCTACCATTCTTGTATTCGGAGGAACGGCAACCGGCATGGCAAGGACTGTAATAAGTGACAGTGCCTTTGCTCTCGCAAACAGGACGGAAATCGGCATCTTTGGAGCAACTGCAATTTCTGTTGCAGTAGGTTGGTAATGAAATTCTGGAAATAATATATCACTACTTTTTTATGTTATCGTAATAGTCTCCTGTTTTTAACATTTTATTTCAGCAGAGAATCATCTTCCTCGATTTTACCTTCGATTTAGAGTTTCGCTAACTATCGATTTACTTACTGTCCTTTCTCGTCCGTTTCAACGATAGGTCTCTTCTCACAGGATGTTAAAGTGAGCGCGACAACAATTCCAGCTGCTAAGAAGGTAATTACTACACCGTATGCCACGACACCTCTGGCACTGGGTTTCGCTTTCGACATTATCAGCCCCGACATCATCACGAGCAGACCAATCAGAATTGGCTTCAAAACGTCTGAAACGAAATTGTATTGATAATACACGTTTTAAGCTCAAATTTAAGAATTGAAACCTAATTAGTAAGTATTGACCCACTTTTTTTCTGGGAGAATGTAAAAGGGGATTTATAAAAACGTAATCTCTTGCATTTTATTCGGTAATGATCAAGCTTCGATTTTTAACATTTTAAAATATATAAAATATGAAAACGTTTTAAGATATAATGGCCCTCTAAAATTGCATTGAAAAGAACTGGCAGGTAAATGCATAGATTTTCTCCAATTGTAAAGTGGAGAAAAAAGATTGATTACAGTAAATTTGATCTTACTTGTTGCCAGCCTCGAGACTATCGGATCATTGAAACCGAGTAGCAATCCAGTTGGCTTCGGCACGTGAAATCTCGCTTGTATAATGAGATTCTCGTACACCATGAAATTCACTGTGGCCATCATGTAAAGCGTGTACGCAAGTACGATAAATATTAAAATTTTGTTAGTGAACAACCTGCCCACGGATGGAAAGAAACCAGGATTTTCTGGTTTCTCGCTGGCTAATCGACGAAGCGTTCGACTTGGTCTGTCCAAAGTGTTAGTTAACAGCGCGACTGCGGCTCGTTCAACAACCTGGTACCGTTATAAACAATTATGAATATTGGCCGATAATAATATGAACATACAACTTAGGCTACTTATGGAAAACATTGTATCATAAACATAAGAATTAGATTAAAATATTTTACGTAAAAGTTTCTGTGTTCAGGAAGCAATGTGATTAGATATTATTTTTTAATATTTAAATGGACCATTTCCAGGAGTTACCTGAGATGTTAGCATTCTAGGGAACCATGACAGTAGCAAACCAGGTACTATCAGCAACACTGTTAAAATTGGCAGTCCCAGCCACCATGCACCGATGTGTGCTCTGTATGAGTCAATCGTAGTTAGGGTTACTGCATCTAACCTGAGCGAAAAACGAATGCCAAACTATTATCATACTATTCTATGTTATTGTATTGTTTGGATCAAAATTTTCTATGAAAATTACATTACAAGTCTTTAAAGATTGCGTACGTTATATAGCTAAACAGATAGTTTTATAATAACTTGAAATATTGAGGAGAATGAAATATTATTGACTTATTAAGTGACGATTTATAATTGTATTGAAGCCACTTGAATTTAAAAATTATTGTTCTTTGTCGGCTGTGCTAAAATGTATATTACTGTTGTTCGTTAGGTTTGCTGAAATTTTAATTACAATAATTGATTAGGTTCGCTCACCTGAGACACACCCATGCCAACATGAAACCCAGAAGAACGCCCACAATTTTCACAGCAATAGCGACGCCGATAAATCCAGCAACGTGTTTCTTTTTCGTGTTGTCGTCCAAATAAGAAATTGCCAGTGCATAGTACGAAATATTTGCAATTCCGGTTATAATCTGCAGGACAACCAAAGCAGCGAACGTAAAGTAACACGGTTCCTCATCTTTCGCGACTATCTTAGTTGAAGTTCCAAAACACAAATCGCGATTATCGTCTGAAAAAAGGAAAATATAACAATTAACAGTGAACATTTTGCTTCGAAGTATAGAAAAGTATTAATAATAAGTCATGTTAAATAATCATTACGTACTTCATTGACCGATTGTTTAAAAAACGATTGTTCATCTATCAACTATGAAATAATAATCACAAAAGTTTATGAGCAACCCTAAATATGCCATACTCAAAATCATCATAAGGGATTTGTCACAGAAAGCAATTTAATGAATTAATGTGCTATAAATAATTGATGACTACAATCGTGTAACTACTGCTAAGGAAGTTTCCTAATATAATTTTATTTTGTTGCTTACCTGCATGTTCATATACAGTTCTCATCATGTCTTCGGTCTCATCGACGACTTTAGTTTGATGTGTTAGATGGGGGATGATCATGATGAAGTATGAAGCGCTTTGTAGAAGGACTATACCTCCGACCCATGCGACTCTGTGAATCCTATCACCCCAATACGCGACGAGTAAACCGAGAAGGAAGGGTATCAAATCTGGTATTGCCAGGACCCATTCTGTAAAATACAATTTAACTGGTTAGTATTTATAGTACTTGTTATCTCTTCAAAAAGTTTATCACATAAATATTGGATAGCTACGTCAAACAATCAATCGATTCTAATTTTGCAACAACTTAACAAACACAAAGCTCGTAAACAATATTTTTCAATATCCGATGAAGCATAACAACATCTTCAGAAAGAATCAATATACTCATGCATACATGAATTTCAGATTCGAAGTGTTGAATATTTACCTTATTCCACTAATTACACTAAATAATTTATGCAAGCTTCGGGTGTGTGGGTGAAGGGGATGAAAATTGAGAACATATGAAGGGTTGTATCAACCCAGGAGGGGTGGAGGAGAGGAAGAGGGACGACGAAAAGGATTCTGAAGGAAGACGGAGGAGAGAAAAGCTGGATGAGGGGGTTGAATACAATAAGGAGGGTAGGAGGTGGAGGAGGAAGATGGGGAAGCAGGGGGTGAAGTATGAGGAAGGTGATGGAAAGAGGGTGGGATGAGGCAGCTAACGGTGACAGGGCAAGGTGAGCGAATGGGTAGCATAGTGAGTGAGCAGTAGCGTGAGCGTGAGAAGGAAAGAAATAAAAATGGCGCGAGTTGTAATTTAAATTTTAAGAACAATTGTAAATTAAATTAAATTAGGATTAAGAAATGAACGAGAACATAATATTAGTCAAACGTTTGAATTTCAAGAATAAATTAAATTAAACATTAAAGAGTGTGTCTGCAGCCCAGAATAACAAAACACGTAAACCGTGCTGTATTTTTCTAAAGATGACACTTGAAATATGCTCGTGGTCATAATAGCTGTCCACTTTACCTATGCGTTGCGAGTGTGAAGGGTGGACAGCTATTATGACTTTCGAAAAAATGACATTTATAAATAGTAAAAACATTAGAATTGTATAAATTATGCGTTTTTAATATAAGCAAACATGATATAATATGATAAGTTACCTCAAAAATGGCTCAAGCAATGGAACAGAATGGATAATATTTATTCGTAGATTTATTCAGTAACATATTTTCAATAAAGTTCAAAGATGAAATTAAGATGTTTACTCATAGATTTATTCACTAAGATTTCTTGATTTTATCTTTGAAATTTATTCCAATCCAATAGATGATAACTTTTTGAATTGTCATGCAACAAGATCAAGGAGTATTTACCCATCAAGTAAGGATCAATTTGAAATCTTCTCGCGATCGTGGGCCCAGCCACGTAAAAATATCCGTACGCAGCCGCTTGAATCAAGCCTATCCATGACAGCAGCCCGATGAATAGTCCTCGCGTCGCGAATCTTGCTAATTTCGGGCATGGCACTTGTGCACAACCGCAGTCGATCGACTCGTTCGGTATCGGGTTGGCTGGTCCTGTCAAACCACCTTCCACTTCAGACCTCACCACTTCATGGAGGCGTATAGTCATTCCTTTGAAACAAAGTTGGCGCCTGAAGATAGACTACCGCGTGATCTTTCAGTTTACTACTACAGTGGGTGACCAAATTATTATTAGAGCCACGAAAAATATATTTAGTGTGCATGTGGCGGATTACTTCATCTAAAGTATTACATTTAAAAAGAAACTAATAAGAATAATACTCTACTTAACTACTCATTAGAAATTGATAAAGAAAGTATTTTATTACAGTTTTAATTTCACTGTATGTCCTATATATTACTATCCATGCCGTAATTTAGTAATATTTATTAGTAAATGCCGGCCGTTTAAGAGTACGTTTAACAGTTTCCAGAAATAAAATTCTTTTAAATTTTGTTTCATCAAGTCATCGAGTGCAGTAGATTAAGAATAGATTAAAACTGTAATGGAGTTCATTGAACTTCGTGTCACAGCTAAAATAAATTTGTGGAAAAGATACAATACGATGCTGCCGCGTGAGTAATTGAATTTTGTACATTCGGGTGTAGTACAAAACAAAATAAACAAACAGTATGTGCAAATGAAAGGATTAATAATGTCGGAACTGCTTATGCGAAAATTGAAGATTTCGAATTCGTTGCTGAACGATGGGACATTATCTCTGTTTAAAGAGATCCATCTAATCACACAAATTGGTCAGAAAATCGAACCCGTTCAACAACACAAAATCAATTAGTCCATTAACAAACGTACCACCGAATCACACACATCTACTGATCGCGCGTCCGACGTGAAATAGTTACTACACACATATCGTAAAAGATCTCCAGGCAATGCTAATTTTCGCTGCAACTGTCATAAACCTAGACAAATGTAGAGCGTGTTGCACGCATGCGATGGTTTGTGTGTCATCATGAATCACCTGATGACGTCTCCTCGAAGAGGATTCCTGGAACTACAATGTCTACGATACGTATCGTGTCGAAAATGGTGAGAACGCAGGCTGATTGTCGAATTATCAATTGATCGGTGATCGATGGGACTTCCTGACCGGTTTGGCCGAATCGATTTGTTCACTTACTGTTTCGAATAATCCGATCGGCTCGTGCGATTTCTTGCCACTCGCGCTCAACGGGAGAGCACCGGTACTTTTTTGTACAGGTGCAGCAGCGAAACTGTTAGTTCAATCACATAATGGCGCGGCTATAGCGACACGATGTCGTTTTAGAATCCCGAAACGACAGACTTCCTTTCTTTTCACGAAAACGGAGCGAATCGGACACACCAACACGACCAACGTGAGGCCACAGGCGCGGCACTTTTAATCGACGAACCCGCACGTTATCTTATTACAGATACGCTGCTCAGATATCTTCTGATAAAGTTAGACTGTAATATACGCATGTGCTGCGATACCGACGATGCCATTGCTCGTACATACCTCGTCACCGACGACAAAAATATTTACGTGTACCTGGTATGTCGACCGACACCTAATCGATTGTTTGTAACCTCATCGGCGAAAACCAAGGATTAATAAAATCAGAATGTTCAAAGTCTGACTATTCGAGCAAGTTGTAAGTAATTTTGAAAAGGGGGCTTTTTTTTTTTTTTAATTGTAATTTTAACACACGATACAATAATTGTACATTTTAATTTTGTCCATGTCTACGGTATTTATTGACTGTATTAAGACTACTGCTGGAGCTTTGATGGTGCAAGAGTGACTATTGGAGAAAGTTGTAAGTAATTTGGACTAGATTGCCTTGTTTCAATTTTAGCACACGACTTAGTGGTTCGCTATTTTAATTTTGCTCGTGTCCATATCATGTACACAGCAGAATAAAATTGTTGGAGGAAGTTGTTAGTAATTTTGGAAGGGATGTTCCAATGAGTACTTTGAGATCCAATTTTTACTTTGGAATTTATTTTAATCTTGTTAATATCTTGTATCTTAATAAATGTATTTTGTGTGTTTAACAGAGAACTTGATTTTTCTTGTAGGTCTTCGCAATTGTCAAGTTCGTATTTGCTTAAAATAGAAGAAAAATGGCGGAAGGGAGAAAAGGAAATACGACGGAGTTCGGATAATATTTATTCGATGAATATCGTGAACACAAGATTCTTTGGATAGCTATGAACTTTTTATAAGCTAATTATTTCGTTTTTGTCCAATTTGTTGTAGAGAGAAGTTGATTGATAAAATAGTAGGAGAAGTTATGTGAAGTGGATAAGATCCATTTAATTTGTACAGTCATACCAGAGCCAATAATTAACTTATCATATGGAGAATCCTTCGCTTGTTCTGTAACAATTACATCAATTCAGATGGTTGCATAACAAACGGGTTTCTTCAAGGCAGATTAAATACTTACACAGTTGTTCCAGTCGTGACAACTATGATACATAGCAACACTGTGTCTATCAAAGTTCTATTAAATTCGGGATGATATTATAAGAAGTGAACAAAAATGAAAACATTTGTTGGTACACATTTACATGGCAGAGGAAGTTGGTATAGTTTTCTTTTCGTTTTGTAGAAAATTGCTGCATTAATCAATTATTCGCACAGATGTGTTCCAATTATTAATTATGACAGTAAAATAATAATCCCTATTATGTGTATCTGTATATTCGACTAAATATTATATACTAATGAATATTAGTGTATTTATTGGTATTGTTTATTCATTTTTAGAAAGAAATTGGCTGTGAGAAATATAAACCAATAAAAGATTAGACAAATTTAAGAATATCGTAATGTTGTTTTTAATACAACAAAATCATTAAGGGATGAAATTAATTTTTGTTTTACTTCTGCTTCCCACAATCGATGGAGAACATTTTTATTTTGCCTAGTTAAAAGTAATTTAGTTTATGTTTTGTGGTTTTTATATTATATTATAACAGTCTTAAAAGAACTAACAGTTTGTTAGGCATTTTTCCAATAAATATTTTGTGTACAAGAGAGATTCGTTATTTTCAAACGGTATAAATAAATGCAGCACAATTCAAAATATCATTATACACCAATAATCGTTAATAAGTACGTGAAATTAACAATTAAATATCATCTGAGACCTTACTAAAAACACAAAAATTGTGAGTGGTCCGAATGTTTCGACCAGGGACCATGTCTTGCGCCACTTATGACTGCACAAGTAAAAGAGGCGGCAAGACGGATCCTGTGTGGCGACCTTTACATCTAATATTTTACCTGTCGAATTTTTAGCCTCGCCCTGCCCTATCGGATCGGCAGAAGCAGCCGGAGACAATGCGAATTACGTATTCATCGTCGGCAGTCAAATTTCCGTTCTATCAGGGCAAATCCAGATACCGTCCAATTTCAAAGATGGCGGACGGGGGCCAGTCTCACCGGGCTTGGCCTCGGTCTAACGCCTCGGTAAAGGAGTTAGCACGCCTAAGCACACTTAAGTCGTCGCCATAAGAAAATGACGAATGCCAATTAGCATATGAAAAGCTTCCCCCGTTCGCCCAGTTCGTTCGGACGAGAGCGTGGGCTCTCTCGACTACTCTCTCGGGCCAGCTCCTTCCTCTCCTCGGGACGCTTGGCAGGGCGATCACGTTTTTGAATATTAAGGGCAGGATTACACCCAGGGCTTAACGCGCGAAATTTAGTCTGCCGGGGCCAGGAACGAAAAGAAATCACCCTTAAGACCCCGGAGTAACGGCGGAAGAAGCGATGCCAGAAAATCAGAGGAACGAGGTCTTCTCTCGGCGAATGTACACAGGCGCAGGCTTCTAGATGTCCGCGTCAACCTCCCACATGCATCATCCCCTTAACCAATCGTGATCCAGCGTGATCAATGAATCATCGTGCCGAAGGATCGCCAGTCGGATCAATCTTCCAAGCCACGGAAAAAACACGAAAATTCGGTGTACCTCCGAGGCATTTGGAGATGCTAGGGGTGAGTTCGGCAAGAATTCACACATATGCGGATCTTCATGAAAACTTTTCTTTCTTGTTTTAATAACTTCCGTTAAAAATAACACACGTTCGTAAATTCTTTTTTTTACCACCCATTTTTGTCGTAAATCCTCCAACTCATTTTTTCGCTACTCAAGAGGCGAACCTTTTTGATGGTTGTACAGATGGCAATGCCATTCAGGTGATTCTTGATCGGTTTTTTAAAACATATTTTTATTGAAGCCAACTAACTATACTCCAATTAAAATGAACCGTCGAAGTGGACCCAGGTCCAGTCAGAATAAATCCAGGCAAAATAAAAATATTCAAATTATAAAATTTATTTCATCCCTCAACGACTTTGTTACGTTAAAAACAACATCATAATATTCTTAAATTTTTCTAATCTATTACTGTTTTATATTTCACCCAACTAAGTGTATACAAGTGTATACAATGTAGATTGTATGTACATATATTATTAATCGTAAAACGCTTGATGGGGGTGAGATTTCACCCTTAGTTCATTTTCGAAAATGTCCATCCTCCTGTTTCTCTTTGACAGTGTTGCAATTTGATGTATTCATTTGAAATATAAAATTGTGAATAAAACACAATGTGACAAATTTAAGTGTAAATTGAAACTTGTTGAAGATCATGGGTAGATTCATTTATATAGTCTCTAAACTTCTGTACAAACATTTTCTAGTTTTCCGTAGAAAAGGAAATGTAATCCTTTTCCGTGAGATGATTAAAAAGATTAATTACTCATAGGAGGGTGTACGTAGCATCGAGGGTTCTTAGACAGAACCATACGTAATCACAGCGATCACACGGTGTCCCGAGCTCTGTACGAGAGAAATATAGAAATGTGTCTGTACAGGCGTATGTAAGTACATCTATAGATATCTCGCGGAAGGAGGATGCTGGCTTTCCATTAGCAGAGTAAGTGACCATCGCCAGCATTTTCTTTGATGTTGGTTAATTTACTAATAACATCGTTCCACGGCTACTCGCCGTCCACCCTCTAAATATTTGTATCGCTAACATATCGACTTGTCCTCATGTAATTAAGCCACATTATTATTTGAGTGGAGGAGACGGCTGGGAAAAAGAGAGACCCGCCGCAACCCAACCTCCGAACCCGCCCTAAAATGAAGTTTCCATCAGCCGCGTCGCTAAACTGCTCGAGATGATTTTATATGCAAACTGTCGGGGGCGGCGGGGGCGGGATGTGCTCCGTGTGATTACAACTTCCACGAAAGTCGATTTCCACCGTGGAAATCATTATCCGACCTTTAATCAAATTATTTCGCGTAGCGTTGATAGCTACCGTATACCTACCGATTCATACTACCCGTATCAAATATTGTATTTCACACCGAAATTTTTTCGTCTGGTAATATTGCAGACTTTAACCCTTTCAGTGGAACTTCAAAATGTACTTTAAAAATTCGATCATTCAATTTAATTATATTGTTTAAATATAAGGTTTACTTTGCACTCGAAGCTATCTTGACGTCAGAATTCGAACGTTTCGTGTAATCTGGTATATTTTTGTTATACATATATGACTAGATTGCGGATCTTTAATATAAATACGACTCAAAAGTCGTATGTAACAAAGTCGTTAAGGAATAAAATCAATTTTTATGTTATTCCTGTTTCTCACAATCAACTCAAAACATTTTTAATTTGCATAAAGATCTCCAGTCTACATATGGTCTTCTTCATTTTTGATGAACTTGTCGATTGGGCTCCTCCTCTCGGATCAAAACAGGCCTTTTTTTAATTGCTTTGTTGTAACCTACAAGTAACAGGAAAAATAAACAGAAACTGTCGGTCGAACCACGATCATCTTGTCTCTACACAAAAAATCATATTTACTCGTGCCATAATTAACGAATTTTTTAAATACAAAGATATTTAGCAGTGTAGAAATTTTTTCGAATATAGTATAGTAATTTTTGGTGGTGCCTCAGAGGGGACATAGAACATATGTATGTATGCATATTTTTCTTCTATCAAGAAGTTTCGGAGCTGTTTCGATCTCTGAACGATGTAACAACAACACATCGATTACGCGATCGTTAGGCCATCGAGAGAAGCGTGTTATCACTTTTTGCACAGTTGACTGCCAATTAGATGTACCTGAAAGGTCGGAAGCCCGGGTAAGCTCGTTTCTGGAAAACGGTGGCGCCCGTTCGAGCGAAACGGTGGTTGGAGAGAGAAACAAAGGGAGATCTCGATCCGTGGAATCTCTCTCGCTCTCCACCTTCTTCCTTCTTTGCCTTTTTCGGTGGAAATAAAACTGTTGTATCTACTAATAAAGGCAGAGTCTTACTTTTAAAAGCGCGTACCGCTGCATCCGTCCGGCCCTCTCTTTCTTTTATTCGCGGTTCACTCTCTCACCTTCGTTCTGCGTTAAAATAGGAGGGATTAGTTCCTATGGTAGCACGGGGGCTTAAGCATTGATGAGGTTTTTAAATGGGTTCCTCCTTTGACGATGGTGAGAGAGAGAGAGAGAGGGGGGGGGAGAGCAAGGAGAAGACGCGGACCGTCGACTAGCTCTGGGTAAAGGGGGGACAGAGTGGAACGATATTTACCGGCAGATTAAAAAATCGAGGGAAAAATTAAGTGTTACGGGGGCACGCCCCCGTCCGGGATTTAATTCTACGTAATCCTCTGCTAAGATCGCCGAACTGACTACCATCTCCTGACCCTGCCCCCCTTCGCAACCCCCGGTCCACCTAAGAAGGTCGCCCCGTGATTTTCAACCCTCCGCTCGCGGGATCGCTTTTCTCTCTTTTTTTTAATCTTCCGTTAATCGTCTGAGACCACGCTTTCAGAGTGTTCTCGATTAGGTACATTGTAAAGAGCGACGTGGAACGCTTCGGGAACCTTCTGAAGTTTCCTTTTAATATCAATGGCGGGAACCTTGTTAAGATATCTTCGATGTCTGTTATTACTGAATCTCGTTTTAAGGAACCGAAAGTGGCGGAGGTCTCGCAGTGGAGTGGATAAGGAAATAAATGTTGCCCCTCTGTTCTTAAATAATTTATTATTAGGTACCTGAATAAATTTATTATTAATTTAAGATGGTGTAGCATGCATGTGTTATAGTACTATAAACAAGCTTCAAGACTTAGTGTGTATATAATAACGTGACTTATGCATAATAAAAATTGTAATTGCAAGAAAATGGGGAAAGTGAACGATCAACAAATTTTTAGGGTGTTATGTTTGATCTACTCATTTTTATTACAAATGTATAAATTTTTTTTTTACAAGAGAGGATATATTTAGATGAATGAATCACTTTTATAAAAATTTCAAGAAATATCAATCTTATTGCAGTTTCAGCAGTTATTTTGCCTT
This sequence comes from Lasioglossum malachurum, assembly GCA_028455605.1. Taxonomy (NCBI): domain Eukaryota; kingdom Metazoa; phylum Arthropoda; class Insecta; order Hymenoptera; family Halictidae; genus Lasioglossum; species Lasioglossum malachurum. The sequence continues at coordinate 23,294,954 of CM052315.1, forward strand.
TCAAATAATAATCCCAAATGTCCATAAATTGGTTTAGCCCACCTGCGTAATAAATGGACAACGTTAAAAAAAAAAAAGTTTGTTATACGTAGATATGAACATCCACGGGACACAAAATATTCCATCGGAGTGCCCTTATTCCGGATGCGTGACTATCTCGTGATGGTAACATATTTATCAAAAATATTCGTCACAGCGGTCGAGCTTTGACCAGGTTCATCGCACACACTCGAAACAAGCTCGCGTCGCGACTGTAATACGCTTTAAACTGTTAATAGAGTATCGTGGAGGGTGTTTGGCTGCGGTTGAATCTCGAGTGTTGGGCCAACATTCATGATGAAATTAATCTGAAGCGACCGATCGGGGTGGTATCCGCCAGTTAAAAAGCTCCCGCTGGCTTTCGTGGACGGTCCATCCCATAGGTTTGCCATAGGTTTGCCCCCTCTCCTCCCCACCCCTCCCCTCCCGTTGACCTCGACCCTTCCACAGGATTCGTTCAAATACGGATATGTGTATTGCTGTCGTCGCTCTATTCGCCTCTGTTAATATTCGTTTCGGCTCGCAAACTTTCCTCGTCGGTATTAAGAGGGCCGATTGACAAACCGAATCTGTGTGCGTATATAATTAAAACAGCAATTCATTTGCTACCGGACGACATCTCTCTACGACGGCTACAAGCTATACTAACCAACCGGGAATATCGTTAACATTTATTATGAGGATTGTCAAGAATACGACGATAAGATGATAGATCAGTGATTGTTTTTATTCTTTCAAGGTCCCTACCGATTTCCGGGATTTGTGAGTCAGTCTTGAAGCGTGATCAAATCTATCGAAAGCCAGGTATGTAGATAAGTTGTCTTTAGAATGATTGTGACTCTTCTTTTTGGATAATCGTTGCAGATTGGCAATTCGAAAATTTTTAAAAATTGAAATTTTACACGGACACGTAGTATTCGCGATGCTAATAATTAGACTGTGTATGTTTATGAAAATTTCAAATTTTGCAGACAAATTTTAAGAAAGTGGGACCAAATAGAATCCAATTTTCATTGGTAATAGCATTTGTAGATCCAAAATAAATAAAAGTCGTACTAAATTCTGTCGAATTTGATACTCCGGCATTATTTGAAAATTTTTATAAGCCATAAATGCATAACGATCCGCAGTCTACTAATAATTATATTTTCTGATCGCGAATAAAATATCACGTTATTTTGAAATAATTTATTCAATTTCTATGTCCCTAGTAATCGATGATGAAAATTTTTATTTTGCACAAATACCCACAGTCTCTACTGATAACTGAACTGTCTGCTAATAATGTAATTTTTGTTCCCTGCTGAAAAGACGGTCTTAAACTGCATGCACATACTATAAGAAAGAAAAGAAATTAAATGAAATGTTGCAATGTGTTTTAAATATTGCGACAAGCCGAACTTTTGTCGCCTTCTTTTGCCGGATAAGATATCACGACGTGGTGGGGATGAGAGGCTACTACTTAACATGACAATAGTCGTTTTTATTATCAGGAAAACTCGGTTCGACTGCCATCTATGTGTCCTCGTCAAATTTTAATGGGGAGCAGAATAAAGGGCAAGAATTAGAAATCTTTTAGAAAGTGTAAATCTTGATAAATCGATCTTTCATACCGTTTTCCCTTCTTAATCTGGTCCCCTTTATTCTTGACACGGTATACATTTATTATTTTTGACATTTGGGGCTCACTTATCCGAAAGAAGTCTTCTTCGAATGTAGCACTTTCACTTGAAATAGATCCGTGATTGAAGTCGAATATAAATTTAATTATCTTTTTCATTTTTGTGTATTGTGTGTACGATACGAAAAGCTTATTGAACGAATGGCAGATTACTTACTGAATCATCGCATTATCAGTGGATCCAATACTAGACATTCTAAGAGAGAAGAAGAACAGCTGATAAGCTTAGCTTCGTCTTATCTATTGTTTAAGCAATTGATACAATTAATCGTCTACGCTTACGCTTACTAATAGGCTACACTCAGATAACGTTAATAAAATCATACTGTTAAATACGGATGTCATTTTTTATCCAATTCTTCATCCAGTTTCTTCAGCCTGCCGAATAACAAAATAGAAGAACATGATTGTTCATATTTGAACTAAGCGACCATACAGGACTGTTCAGTATTCTTTGAAAGCCAGCCAATTACGGATCCAGACGAGCCCGAACTTCGGGAATCAGGCATTCGTAAAAAGACACCGCGGGTATCTAACGGGTCCAGAAGGGAGAGAGACCGACTCCCCACTAATTTCTTCCGGATAAGTAATTGCCAGACAAATAAGGAAACCGTCAGGAAACTTTCCTTCGGAACCCCTTCGACGGATCCGTGTGTAAAAAGAGAGAGGATCGCGGAAAGTCTGTCAGCTCGTCGTCGTCGGCGGCGGCGTAAACAGAAAACACCCTCTTCGCTTATTTTTTTTGCTTAGAGATGGAAGTAAGAGTTTTACGAATCAACATGGCCAGATCAAAAGGCGCGCTTCTGATAATTGGCAGAAATCTTTTCCAGGTGCCTTCGACCCTACCCGGCAAAAAGGGCGTCGACGCCGCCGCGCCGCGCTGTGTCGCGATCCCGTGAACGCCTCCGTTTGAAGATTATACGCATTTCACGGTGGGCTGCGGCAGGAAGAACGTCGCATATTTATTTCCCGTCTGCGATACACAAGCCGGTCACAGTTCTAAGACGTGATGGGGCTGTATGGGGGTGTGCGGGGGCGGCAGTTGATGCAGAATATCGACGGGGATCGTGGGGGTGGCCTCCCGCAGCTCGCTGGATGTCTTTGCTTTACGCTTTACTGTTATTTATCTCCGTGAAAGGCGGAATTCATGGCGGCGCGATGTTACCATCGCGGACTTTTCTTGCCGTGGCAAAAAACGTCCCTCTCTTGCGCGCTCTCTCTCTCTCTCTGTTTCTCGTCCTCCGCACTCGCCCTAAATGATTCCCGGTAATTTCCTTGGTGGAACAGCCGCTTCTCTTTCGTTTATCAGTCGCCTCTTGGACTCGTTCCTGCAAGTAAAAATATATTCGATAAGGATTTGCTGTTCCATGGTGTCGTTACTTGTAAAATTATACGGCCTCTGGTATCGGCGCTAATAGGCGCTCGCTGTAAAGTGTGAGGGGTATTTATGCTCCGACTAATTTCGGCACGGAATGTTTGTTTTAGTTGTTGTTCGTTTTTTCAAGAGGGTGTTTATACATTTAGAGATTTCGTGGGTGACCTTCATTTTCACGTGAAGAATTATGTTCTCATTTGTAGAACAATTGATTTTAAATTCTGCGACTTTTATTTTGCTAACACGAAGTATCGTTAAGGGTGCCTGCGTTCTCGAGACAGAGCCCACCACACTCTCGCTCGGGCACGCGGGCACCCTTAAACCTATTAAGCCTATTCCCTTCCATATAATATGTTGCAATGGCTATGTATTATTCAAGCTGGTTCATTTCATTGTTGCATTAACGCGAATAAGATTACTTCGAGCCACTTCTGCGACCAAAGGAACGACAGACTTCTTGGATCATATATGCATATCAGGCATGGAATTTAATTGCTCGATCAGAGCCATTTTCGAAGGCTACATCCCTTCGAACCGGCTACATATCTAGCTCCCCGTGACGTTCCTGAATCTCGAGCCACCTCAAGCCTACGCATTCGTATCTACTTCATCGTATTCCTGCCAAGCACCTTCTTGTCATCATCATCTTTTATATTGTATTGTATGGTATATTGTAATGTTATGTTGAGTGAATAATAAAGAATGTCAGTTACAACAATTAATTTGTTCTTTTTTCTCAACCCTGCACATGAATATTCGATAATAGATTTCGGTTAACATCTTCGAAAACTTTGGATACACAAAACAAGATTCTATTTTCGACAAATTTTGGCCGCCTTGTTGTTGAGTTGTACTACTTAATTTCGTGCCACCTCCTTGTGGTTATTATATATGTATATTCTTCTAATACAAAACTTGATTTTCGAAGTTTTCGATTTTCGACGAGTTGCACTACCGAAAGTCGTGCCACCTTCTCCGATAGCATGTTCTCCTAATACTTTCTCCATTTTCGAGAATTTCGAAAATTTTTCGGAAAATCGAACTTTGTATTAGGAGAATATGATGTCGAAGGAGGTAGCAAGAAATTCAGTAGTGTAACTCAACGACAAGTCAGACGGTCGAAAATTGGCGAAAATTTTCGAAAATCCCGAAAATTGAATTTGTAATAGGAGAACATGATATCGAAGGAGGTGGCATGAAATTCAGTAGTGTAACTCAACGACAAGCCAGACGGTCGAAAATTGACGAAAATTTTCGAAAACCTCGAAAATTGAGCATTGTATTAGGATAATATGATATCGAAGGAGGTGGCACGAAAATCAGTAATACAACTCAACGATTTTCACGCAATCTTTATATTTCTGAAATTTCGCCAACTTAATAGTAGGGTAGGGGTTTAAATAAATAATCCATGATTTTGTGGTATACAGATAGATATTTATTGTATATTAAAAGTGTACAGGCTCTCTTAAATAATCAATCGCAGTACAGAATTGTTAGAGTTACACATTGCTCGACAGAGTTTGCGTTAATGAATTAGTTAGGGATGATTTTTTAAACTGTTGTTCATTTCTTGATCTTCGTGCAAATGATTCTTGCCGTAAATGCCATAAGGCAGTGCTGGGCACGGTTGGGGCCCCTCAAATGATTGCTCCTTCCTCCTGCTTCCTTTCGGTGGCGCTCCTCGCGGCTCAGATGGACGAGGCCTTTTTTTCCTTTATTAAGAGATTGGTAAAAAAAAATGCATTACGCGCACCCCAGAAGGGGGTAGTGTGGAGCTCACGTGACGGATGGTCGGACACGCATACCCACGAAAAATTTCGTTGAAACAATGGATCGTAGAGGTCACATATCGTTCGAGCGTAAGGCATCGCGTTTAATCGAGGACCAGAGAGTATTGGCCGGTTCTGAAAAGGGTTGAAAGCCTCCTTAATTTTGGTACGTGGATTCGAAAGAAAAGAACGAACGGACGGACGAAGGAAGGGGTTAACTTCTAATTGTTTTGTTAAATGACGCGCGAGTAAGAATCCCGGGGAGGACTTAAGCCCGAAAGCGAGCGCCAGCGGTGGTTTCAGTTCATTCCATCTTCCGTCGTTCTTCCTGCTTTCTTTCGCCTCCTCTATTCCCTCCGAATCTTCTCTCTGTTCCCCTCTGTACACCACCCCCCTCTCCCCACCACCCCCACCTCTTCTGGAACCCCCACAATGCTGAGCCTCGCCGCTGCTTTAATTCTTAGCTTTATTCTCTCCTAAGACTCTCTCTTAATTTCTTATTTCTCCCTCTACCGATCCTGTCCTGCGTACTATCTTACCTTTCGCAATTTATACTCGGCAACGAACGAGAGACGAGGAGAATCGTAACAGAGGGAGAGAGAAGGATAGAGGGGGCCCACTGAATGCCGGGCTTAAGCAGACAATACTTCGCTTTCAAACGGCGGCTTCGGAGACCTTTCTTTCGCATTAGATACTTTAATTCTTTAAACGTGCCCCTCCGCTCGGTATAAAATACTCCCCGCTACAGGACCCTCCAAAACTACTATCGATATGAAAAAGGCGCTCTTCCAGATTTCGTGGATAACGTATACATACACTCGCGAACCTTGGCGGAGCGTAACTATAGCACCAAATAATGTCGTTTTCTTTTATCTGTTTTTCAATGCGCAAAACGTTCTCACGTTATGATTTTAATCGCTCAAGTGTTGGCCTTCATTTTATCACCTCTTACCATCTTTCAACTGTTATGCTATTCTGTAAAAACACATTTCGTGAAGTAAAATGTTTGCAACTAGATATGTCACGCGGGAATTGAAAATAATTAGTAATTTAGGAAGTCCTAGAAAATGATGTTACATTATTAGTTTGAAGGTGGCTGAATCATCGACACATTCGAACGTTACTGAAAGGATGTTCCTTAAGGCGGAAACTATCGAGTAACCGTCAAACATTAGCTACACAGGCAGTTTACAATGAGTTATCAAACGCTTTGGAAGTATTGACACGTGACCTAGACCCCGGGCCCGATACGAAACTATCAAAAGGATACCGTGGCTACAAACGTTTTGTGCTTGTCAATCGTATGTAGAAGTAGCTCGTTTATAAACGGTATGATCTTACCTCAAAGTAAATATTCGTATGTATATAAACCAACGATCTTCCACATACATCTTTATTTAAAGTTTCACAAGAGAATAATTATAATTTTTATTCAGATGAAAGCGTTACGAGAAAACGAGAGTGTGTGCTATTGTTCCCGAAAAATATTTTACGGAAACAAGCAGTTCGCGACTGGACAGTGTTCCGCAGGAATAGCAACCGACGTAAACCGCCGTAATTATTCGGTACCTCTTGACACACCTAATTGGACAACTTGGTTGGCAAATGGTACCGTAAGAGAGCAAGATGCGGAGGATAGAGAAGAAGAAGTTGAAGCTAAAGGAGTGAAGAGAGACAGTACGATACTGACCGTCGATTTCTACACACCATCGACGGACCAACCATCGGCTCGTAATGGCCACTTTGAGGGCCCGCCATAAGCTTTCGCAAAGAGACGAACCCTTGCCCTAAGTGGTCTTACACCGACGTTTTGACGAGATGGATACTTACTTTGCCTATCCACAATATGACCTATCCTTTTGCCCTGTCTCTCCATCCCACTCTTCCTCGCTACACTTCGCGGGCCTTGAGTTTGCACCCCCTTTCTGCCCCTCGACCTCCCTCGAACACAGTCCCTATCATCTACCCTCAACCTGTACGTTTAATTGATCGGATATCAATTCCTCTCCGAGCGTCCAGAAATCCGATATACAGTACAGTCGCCTAAGTCTTTAGAAACTGGCAATTGCTAAATGAATGAGAAACCTAATTCTTGTATCGATGGAAACGGTGCTTCTGGAAACTTCTGAAAGAGCCCCATAATTCTGCTTCTATTCACTCCTTCATATTTTTATATCTATTTTATTCTTTATCTCTTGATTAGTCCTTGATGTCCTTACGGTCTTAAAGTATACTCTGACATATTTTATTAATGATTCTTGTAAAATTTAACTTAATTATATTTATGATACCATTTTGTACATATTTGAATGTTATTTATTCATAGCAATGTATTGATTAATCCTTGATGTCCTCACTACCTTAACGTATATGCCACTCCGAATGAAATATTTTATTAATGATTATCGTGGAATTTAATTTTATTCAACATACAATTTATAGTACCATTTAATTGAACACGACATTATTTTAATAAATATGATCTAAACTATGTAGCGTTTGGAATCATTTCAATCGGAGAAGTGCCACAAAAATGTTGGTAAAAGTGTCACAAAAAAGAAATTGAAAATGCAAAAGTTTATCTGTCCAGTGAATGGACATAACAGATACTGTTAAATAAATTGTGCCTGGTGTCCAGTGTCCAGATAATCCCACTGTATCAGCCAGTCTTTCTATCAACTAGTCCCTACACGATATAAGTAACATTTCAGTCCCGAAGTTTTTCGATGTACCGATGCATCACTGTGCCCGTTTACTATCCTGTACGCGCGCATATAGGGTGTTCGGAATATAAGTTGGGCACTATAGTTCTAATATCGCGGGAGTCAAATGGTACAGGGGTTACTGTCGTTGGAGGTGGCCATGGTAGGGGAGAGATCGGAGGGTGGGGACGAAGGAGGAAGGTAGAAGAGCAGAAGTACCCATCGGGACAGGGGTTTCAGAGGCTAAATGGAGGCACTGCAGAAGCAAGGGTTAACTCAATAGAGTTATAAGTGAATTACTTATCGCGTACACCCAGTATACAGACTAGATGCGTTTAGCTATAGGTCACGGATACTCAGGGACGACCGTGAGTTTCGTCGACGCGAATAAACACGCGGTACCCCCTTTTTCCAGGGGCGGTGGCGATTTTTTCCCTCGAAAATTCTGTTTTCCATCGGACGGTAACCTGATCAGCGATTAATCGCATTGCAACTTCTGCTTTGATGTGGACTCGACCTACACTCTCGATTACTCTTTTTCTAATCTGTAATATGCTTTGTAGAAGAAGTCCCTGCAGCAGATTGTAACGACATTTGCGACAGATCGTTCAGTAGATTTTCTATAACAAAAATTCGTCTGCCACGTGAAAATTGTAGAGCTGAGTAAGTGGTAGAATTTTGTTCATTGTTATCCTCTATTGGTCCCCGATAATGGCCGCGTTCGATACCTACCGAAATTTCCTGGGAACCGTATTCCAAGGGTTATGCCCTTCGGCAACCCTTAAGAGGCCTTCAAATACTGAGATCTTTGATGGACGCCTGGCTGCTCAAGAAAATTCAGTTAGTCCGCAGCTTTGTGTCCTTTCGCGAAGCACGGCTCGGAGGGGTGATAGTGCTCGGACGGATGTCTCTGCTTCGAACTTAATTAGCCGTCGCAGCCTTAATTACCGCCTGATATTGCTCCGGGACAATTAACGCAATTAACCGGAGAAAGTGTTGTGCGTTGTCATTTCTTTCGAACGTCTTCGTCTTCGATCCCATCGTTGTTACAAAAGCAACGCACCATCCCCACACCCACTCCATCCCCCACGGCGCGGCGCGGCGTCGCGATGGAAGAATTGTAAATGAAGAGTTGACTAATTTCTTTCTTGCGATGTTAATGCACCCGCTCGGCTTCGACAATTTTATTGGGAGTTGACGACTTGATTTTATAATTCATCGTCGAACATAAATTTTAAATAATTTTCAAGGGGGTATCGTAAAAGGCTTTCATAGGAGTATATGAATTAATATCTTTTTCTTTTACTTGGGAACATGAAAAATAGTACTGTGAACACCAGACTAAATCGGTGTCTAATTTGTTAATTTTGTATATTATGAGTAGACTGCGAAATTAGATAGACTGAAATTAATTTATTTACTTCCTTATTATGTTTAGTAGGTTGCAAATAATATAATAGTATGTTTAAATTTTCCAAATGTTTTCGCTATTTTAAATTACACTCACACCTTTTGGTCATAGATGCATAAAATCCGCAGTCTAATTATGAAGAGAACAAATTATAAAAATATTAATTTTTGTATTAATGTTTTCTTTATTTTCTGATTGCATTTACCTTTACCGTTAATGAGAATATTTTCCACATTGAAAATATGAATAATTGCAATGACAGACACTTGATAACAATTTGATTTGAGAGGTAGCATGACTGTGGCATTCAACGCGTTGAACGCCACAGTGATTTGACCGACGCGGCGCTGTTAGGTTTAGAGGAGGATCGACAGATTAATTAGCAAAGTACGGTAACCGCGTGGTTGGTAGATAAGTGCAGCTGCGGCTGAGCGCAGCAGGGACGTGGAAAATGGCGAAGGGGTTGTTCGCGAAGGGATAGGAGGGGCGGGGGTGTAACGCGAAAAGGCTGCGAAAGAGCGAGCGGCCGCTGCGAAATGGGCGGTCGGGCGGCTCGCATAATATACTCGTCGCGGCATAATAATTCAGAAATTTGCATGTACGCGGGCTAACTCTTCAAGTAGGTTATCTATGCTGAAAGTTTTCTTCCTGATACATCGCCTTACGCTCACGCCGTCGAGGAGGTTAGAGACGGGGTTTCAGAAGCGAACTTACGTAACTAGGCGCAGGTACAGCGGAATATACGTTGTACAGACGGGACATTATCTTTCCGAATTTGAATTACCGGCGACGGAGTTCCAGCCTTTGACTAAAGCTACCATTACGCGGAATTTATGTATGAGCCGTATTTATGGGACCGAGATCGGTCACGGAGATGTGTCTCTTAACGGGATATTCATGCTCAAAAAAATCGATTTTTTCTTCTTTTTGCATTCTCTTTAAGTATGAGTGTTGCAGAAGTAGCACTTAATATTCTTCTTCACACGTTCAAAAGCATGCATTCAAAGAGCGTGTAGATCATTCGACCCCTTCAGACCTATCCAATCATTGTACATATAGTACCACCATTCGTATGAAAAAAGTTTGTATTTTTCTGATGATTTTCAAACGTCCTTAACACTAGGTTTACGAGACGCGTTCTGATATTTTTAATTTACAATTATTGAGATTGTAAAAATGCATCCATGGGGATTCAATACATTTATTTCTTGTTATTTTTATAAATGACTGCAAAATAGTCACATTTTGTGCTACGTAAATCTAGTGAGAATAATATTTAGAAGTAAAATCCCATAAAATTTTCACTGGATTAGTCTCTCGAGTCTAAATTGGCCAAACCAAAACTTTGGATCAAATGTACAGTTTTAATTCTGAATAGGATTCAACAAGATCCTCGATCCGAAAAATTCGCCGGAAGTTCGCTGGAATCGACTTAGAAATGAACAAAGTTCGGATCCGCCAGTTATGTCCATGAAATGGCCCGAATTCGTAAACGTTCGTCCCTTTCCCCGGATTAACAGAACTACGTCAACTCCGATTAGTCGTCGGTTATGGTTTAAGCAGTTTGATGTCGCCATACCACACGGGCAAACCCCATTCACGTGATTTACACCCTCGGATCTCTCCCATAGCGTGCACCTCGGCCACGCAAAGGGGTCATCGCCGATGGTCTGCAGGATACGCTGTGATACTGAATCCAAATTTCAAAGTCGCTCATTCGCTTATGAGCTGATCGTCCTCCGGTTCGTATCGGTCGTCCTTCGAGTAGCCACCAACTAGGGTGGTGCGGGTGTCCGAGCCTCGGGAGTCCTAAAAGTTAATAATTAGAATTACAATTAGAATCCATTCATCTCTATATTCATTTTTATTTCATTTATACTAGATTACATAACCTCCCGTGTTTGCCTTTGGTCTATTTCTCATTTCTGACTCATCCGCGCGTAGCTTCTATCATTCTCATCCAGCTTACTACCCCCTCACCTGATCTAGCCACTACTATTTCCTGCTCCTCTCTTAGTTCGCTGACCTCTACATTATAGCAGTCTTCTAATAGATGCCTCATTGTATCTATCTGTGACATACACAACAAACATTTCCTTTTTCACTCTTCTAGCCAGTACCGGCTTCCTTCTTCGAAGTTTCCGCATCCAGCTGTTGCTATTAGCTCTTGGCTGCCTTTTCACTCTTTTTCTAAGTACTCTACTCTACCTGCCGTTCTTATATGTGTACAAATCTGTATCTCCAGTTATATTTCGCACTCTCGACTTTGTTGTATTGCACCTGGAGGATCTAAGAATAAATGTTATATTATTTTCGACCTTTCAAAATCAGTGGAAGAGAAAATATAATTTGATTTAATTTCAGTCTCTTACAATAGAATTCGACAATTCTGATTTTGTATAAAAATCCGGAGCTTACTCGCGCGGTCACAAATTTTTCGAATCCGCAATCCTAACTCCATCTGCCTACAGCCTCGGGCACCCGACACCTGCAATCTTTCTGTCCGGCCCGACCCGACTGAACAATTTCGGGTACCCAAATTTTGGATACCGGCAAACCATATCTGGAAGGAAAATCTGTGTGTCGAATTCGCTCTCGCAGCGGTATCGTATAAGTAATATCTCCTTCCCCTTTCCTATTATGATGTGTTATACCTTCAGATTTCGGGCAAACTACGAATGTCCTACCTAACCCTTCCACGCGAGCGCTTGCTTTCTCTCCTTCTCTCTCTCTTTATCTTCTCGTTTGTGCTCTCGGTAACGTTTTCACCCTCAAAGGACTCGCTCGACGTAGTCAGGGGATTACGACGTACAGCTCCTACATCGAGTTAGAATTTAGTGACACGGACAGGAGCATGTATATGGGAGTTTATTGAATGAAGCTGTATTAAATTCTGTATCATTTCTGTCCTACCCGGAGAGCCCAAGGAGATAAAGGAACTTGAGGAACGAGTACGGAAGCTGATTACCGTTAGATCAGCTTCGTAGTTACGATGGAAACGCATTTCTGATTCGTGGCTTGAGCATGTTATATGCGTACGCTCGATCGGGCTGCGAATTCTTCCCTCTCATTTTAAGAACGAAACCCTGAGCCTTAGTCGTCAGAAAAAATAATTAGATTCCGAATCGAACCATGAAGGAGATTACCCTTTTCTAGACGAACGCTATTTCCAGTGTACTATTATTATTTTCATGTACATCCCCCACTTCTTACGACTGGTGCGACTGTCCCCTACATTATAATTAGACTGCAATGTGAAACAAAAATGTTTTGCCTCGAATCTTCGAATTCTTTCTTCCTCGAATCATCTTAATATTATTAGATTGGAGGTAATAGTTCGTGCTATTTTAAATTTCACTTACTCAATCTTGTCGTAAACGTACAAAGTCTGCTGTCTAATTACAACCCGGTATTTTTTATTGTTTCTTTATGGAACTTTTACTCCCGACACATGTTTACTCGTTTAATCCGTGATAGTACAATGAATCCGTATTTTCAGAGAATTCAGATATCGGTTCGGAAAATCGAGGTGATACTTTATTGCTGATTAAAGGAGCAAATATATGTTGCGAATTATGCCATCTTTGGTATGATTTTATTCAGAAAAATTTCACGAATATATTGGCTAAAAGTATCGTACGAAAAAATAACTGAAAACAAAAAGTTTCTGAATTAAAAAGCACAATCGATTATTCTATAATTTCAGAGTGGATCTTTTGCTGGACCAAATAAATCCATATTTAGGTAAACATTCGGGCTCGTCTAATAACAGAGCGAAATAAATTAGTGTCGGTCGAGGGAGCTACACCCTTTACGGCTGCACGGTGCTGCGCGGCGCGGCGGCACAGTCACGTATGAAAAGACGGTGATGCTCAATCGAGCGACAAAAAGATCCGTCCCGATGACACCGAACATTCTCCGCGGGCTCCCACGGGCTTCCGCTTTTCCCGCAAGGAAGATCCTTTTTCCACGGTGCCGGGCGGAGAGGCGCAGCCTCCGCTTTTATGTGTAAGTTAACGCACCGACGCTTGTAGATCCATAACGCAACCCCTCCGACCCTCGTAAACCTGAATTTATTAACACTTCGAACGATGGGGGAGATTTGCTAAATGGTTTTCAATTTGTACATTAACGCTTCCAGACCACATGCTCGACAGATTTCGCGGCGTATCGCGTATGTACTCCGGGAACGAGTGTATTTCATTTCTTATTTCGAGCTTTATGCCGGGGCAGTTCTTCTTTATCGGAGCCGCGCCGCGAGCGTCGCCTTGCAAAATTTAAATTCGACACCCGCTTCGATTTTATTGCCAGTTCTGGTAATTGAATGTGGGGGGAAGGTAGATCACCGAGCGCTCCCAGTCTCTGTCCTTCGCTTTCGGATACAAACACAGCCCTTATGCTCGCGTACGTCCCTACGCTTGTGCTTATTCAATTCCCGATAACAATAGCCGAGTATTAACCAATTTCGAATGCTGAATCTGAGTACTAAAAATTTTCGTACAAACCTATTTTGTCGTTACCGAATTTGTTCATAGGTTGGCACAGTGGTGCATCTGACCCGAAAAGTAAGAAAAAACTATTTCAGCGTTATTTATGGACTATATTATGAAATCAAGAATGCATTTTAATATTTAAAAGATCAAAATGATTTTTATTTTCTCTGTCGAAATCATTTTTCTTCGAAATTTTATATATAGAAGTTTTTTTAGATACTTAAATTTAGTAAATTATGTTGAAATATAATGTAATTTATCAGTTCAATACTAAATATGCACAGATCACGAAAATTTTAATAAGTAAATATTAATATAAATATTATTTTTCATCAGGAAACACACTGCATCGCGATGGTATACTGCACGTAAAAGGAAAGGAATTCTTTTTAGCATTTAAGTTCGATAAAAACTCTCGACATTTTGCAAAAAAATTGTCCGACAATAAGACGCTCTGGGAACATAACTAAAACCTTAGGAACGTACATATACAAATTTTATTATTTTTTCAAGGTAACAAAAAATTTTAATAAGCCATGTTAATTTGATTGGTAAATATCGTCGCGTACTTATCAAAGTACTTATTAGAACATCTATTTTTCAGTCCATAACTAGACTCAATAGCAATGACCAATTTTGAACTCATAAGACACCGAATTTAGCCTTTCAACATTTACTGATTCTACAAGAGCATATTCTCAACAATAATTTACTGACGGATAATCATGAATTCTTGAATTTCCATATTTTGAGTTTCTGCCTGGTTGTCGCGGCCGCGACCCCACTGTACGTTGGTAAAAATTTGTACTTCTTTGATAGTAACGTTGGTTCTTTTTGAATTTAATATAAATAGCTAATGATACGAATTGGTACTAGAAAATCAGGATTTTGATGGAACGTATGTCTGGGTGAAAATGGACCATGCATTCGAGGGTTATTAATGAAAAGTGAACTGTAATGAATAGATTAGTACGCGTGTGCCAAGTACCAAGAATGGTTCAGCACTCAGCACTTTGTTTTAATTTTAGCCACGTCCGTAGATTGGAGAACAGATAGAGTTCTGCAGCGATGCGAGTATGGTTGTATACATTCAGGAGCTATGCCACAGCGGTACCATGGTACAGTTCGTGGCGGAGATATACTGAACTTCTGTGAATGAATAGAACGTGTAGATAACCTCTTATTCTATAATTTCTGATAGAAACACTCCTTACAATTTTATCAGCTTTCAACATGTTATTCAATGAAAGAGCAAGGAAAGCTGAATCTCATTTAACTCTTCTCTGCATGATTTTCACAATGTGTGTATTTCGTAAAAATTGATTCTAGTAAAATTAAAATTCACTACATTTTTTGTTTAACGATTTTCCACAATGACACCCTCATATTTTGAGTAGTCAAAAAATTAAAAATTTAAAACGAATGACATTGGCTTCATTATCTATTATTAATTACTCCATAACTAAACATTTACAAAATTATGTTATACTACATGGCTGCCGTTCCTTGCAATTGACACAAACAATTTTGATTCCACATAAAAATCCACAGTGATCGCCCACTGTATTCATGACTACCCTAATGTACGGGCTCAATCCCATTTGGATTGAATGAAGGAGGTTCAACCCTTCTATAACACGGCTAGTTTGTTCCGTTCTGTATTGAAACCGTGTTAAGCGAAACTTTTTATAATTACATGCGATACCAGGCTTGTAAAAACCACTAAGTGGTGCTACACGAAAACCATGTCATAATTATACATATAGTATCACAGGAGTGCTTTCACAATTTTTGCAACGTGTTGTATCCAAACGATATTATAAGACGGTTGAGGGTATACATCACATCAAATCTTTCCAGCTCGCCTACCAACAAGAAATCCCACCCGCGTCCGACTCCATCACCTCAAAACCCGTTCAGGGCTTAAACCCGCAGCCGCATCGGCGTCCATAAAAATCGATATCCGACAACATTCCAACCAGCCTGTACCGTTCGTAATAAACGAAAACTCGTGGAATCATTAAGGGATGAAAAACGGCGAGGGACGAGCGGGGTGTCCGCGGATCGGGAAAAGGACTGCGGGAGCGCCGCTCTAAGGATATTCGGATGCATCGCGCAGGACGCTCGTAATTTCCCGGGTAAGCTTCGGCAAATTAGCTCGGGGCATACGTTACCCTCGCCTTAGACTCGCCCATCCCGCGCCACCCCAACCCCCATTCACCCCACCCTGTCGCGCAAACCCAGATTTCCTGATAGCAAGCCCGTGCCTTCCACTTTTTCCAATGATAGCGTCCAAAGACGGGCTGCAAGCGTGTACATCCTCTCGTATACGGTTGCAGTCTGTCGGGCGTACGAATCAGACGCGGTAAAGGGGCAGGGGTGGTTTTGCGGGAGGACTGAGGGGAGGGAGTGAGGTAGAGAGAGGGATGAGACAGTTTGGAGAAGCTCCAAGAGGAAAGAGAGAGGCGTAACACGGGTAGCTTCCAGTAGGAGCTACCCTCCGAGAGACGCCTTTCTGGTCGCGACGCGAAAGCTGCTCGCCACTAGAAGGCGTGAGTCGCAAAAGCTCCGCCCGCAAGCTCCCTGGTGCACGCCTCCCCGGCACAGCTTCACCACCCCCACTACGAGGTTCTGGCGATCCTGGAAAATAGTCGGACCAGCCGTGTCACCGGCGAGACTTCGACCGGTAACCCCTCCAACGGGTTCAACGGGAGCCGTAGTCCTTCCATCCGTGATCCATCCTCTGTTGCCCACCCCGTCTCAACCCCTCCAAGCTTCTCCTACAGCCCCGTCCCCTCCCACAAACCTTCAAGACTCAACTTCGGTCCGCTTTGCACACAGATTGCATCTGTGGCATCCGCGGATGCAATCATTACCCCGCTACCGGTCCCTGCTCCTTTTACAAGGAAAATTCCCCCCGTCCCCGCCCCGTCTCCTCACGATGTTTGTAGAGGTATATGTGTCTGTGTGGATACTTCGACAGCTGCCTGGGTGAAGCGTTAGTGTGCACGACTGTCGTCTGTGCACGTGTCGTTTGCATGCGGATGGCCGGCTAGAAGAGTGCGCCGTTCAGACGGGGGTTGGGAAAGTTTGAGATAAAGCCCGGTAGATGCTTTATTGGCTTCAGCGCTCGCGATAAGGGCCGCCAGCCTCGGTAGCCATAGGAAATGTAACAAGCTGGTATTCAGCCCGCGCTGCGAGATACTGGACGCGAAATTGACGGGTTTTTTTCCTAGCGCCGGAGACGACACGTAGAACGTTGTTCTCCTGTTTCACGGTGAGATCGTTCGTGGTAAATGTGCAGAATTTTCGGGAATGCTTCCTCCCTGCGTCTACGCTGATGCAATTCGTTTCACGCAAAAATGCTGATTTTCTCTGGACGGCTGCTGTCGCTGTAGACACGTTCTTGTGTTGGTCCAGGTTGACAGCGTTCATAGCGAATCTGTAGAATCTTGAGAGATGCTTCTACTCTAATTTTCTGCGGTTCATTTCGTGTTAAAACGCTGATTTGTTCTCCAGACGAAGTGTCCAATGACAAAGAGACCGATAAATAATTAGACTGCGGATCTTTATGCAAAATAAAAATTGAAATATTGTAGAAACTATATTGAATGTTATTTCTTCCCTTAATGCTTTTCATAGAGGAGAAATCATATATTGACATCTTCAATTTTGCTATAAATGCATAAAGATCCGCAGTCTACTGATAATGTTCATTGTCGTGAAATTTTGAGGGATGTTTCTCAACGTATCTTTCTAAGGTGTCGTTAATGATTACTGCAATTGCTTGTGTTTTCTCACTAAGGGTTTTTTTCAATCTGTTAGTATTTGTATTTGCTTCTTCTGTTGTTGAATGCTGGACAGTCCCGAAGAATGCGTATTTGTGTGATGTCCACGTTACATTGGTTGCATTCATCTGGGATGATCTTTGACATTGTATGGCCACGTGTTAATTTTCTACGTCATTTTTAATTACATTTGTCATGTCCAATCCGTTTCATGTAATAATGCTGACTTGATGCGAGAGCGAGATAGAACCACATTTTGAAGATTGTTTAATCCTTACTTCAAACAATCAGCCATGTATAAAAATATATAGTACTTCGGTAAGTAGGTAAGAGTGGAAATAATTTCCTTTAAGATTGATAAATAATCGGACTGTAGATTTTATGCATTTACGACAGAACTGAATGGGTCGAAAACTGGAAAGACATTATATGAATTTAAGGATATTTTTTAAGAACTTTTTAAAAAGATCTTCACTTGAAAAAAAAACAAGTCTTAAATAAAACGAAAACCAGTCGAATGTCGGTACTTTGCGACTACCATATCGAGGCATTCGCATATATCGGAGAATCCGTATCAACCTCGAAGAGATTAGGAGTTTCCATGACGCGAATACCACACGTTTGTTTCGTTTCGCGAAATCGGTGTCCCCAATCGGATTTGAAAAGTGTGGAATGATGTATCCGCGAACGAAATCTCCGGTTTTTCCCAATCTGTCACCAGAAATTTGTCCAACAGAAGATTTTCGGCTGGCTTCGTGCCGATGTGCCCGCGTCCCGGGATAAAAATCGCGAGATCTTGTTTGAAACGAAAGAAAAAACCTGTGCTCAACTGAAAAAAAACTCTCAGTAGAACAATAACTTTTGTCTTACAATTTAATTCCAATGTTTGAAATTAAAATAAATCTCTAAATACGCATCGATGGAGAATAAAATAATTTGTATTGCTTCAAGGTCAATGTAAATTGGTTAGTTTAAAGATGGGTTTAGTAGTAAACCCATTTAGTAGTAGTAGTAATTTGGTTAGTAGAAAATTAAAAATAATCCAATTTTGGCATGAGCTTTGTGAGACGTCATTCTAAGGCAAGGGATTAATAGATTTTTAAAAATTAGAAATCGTAATAAACAAAATTATTAGTTACTGAGGGAGACTTGTTGGTTTACAGTTGAAATTGCTGGTGAAGCATTCATAAACCCTTTGCACTTGGAGCTATTTTACCTCGAGAATTAAACATTTCTTCCGCGACCTAGAACAATTCCATTCTATATTACTTTTCTTCTTTGTATGAATATGAAATCGGTACAATATCTCATACGATGACTAAACGTTTAGTAATTGATTAGATACCGGCAAATTTAATAATGTAAACAATATTTTGAATAATGGTACAGCAATTTTGAATGGCGCCTCAGAGTGCTAAGGGTAAAAAAGTATTCACCAAACTATTTAATTTTGACTTTCATAAACAATTGGAACAAGGTATTTCTACAGCTGACAATCAATTGGAGCAGCAGAAATGATGGGGGAGCGGAGAAGGGTTAAAAAAAGTCGAAATCATAGCGTCGCTGTCACGGAATAGAACGGTGAATGGCATACGTCACGTGATTAACGGATTAACTGACGAGCACTTTGCCTAATCCTAGGATTATCTAGTTTAATACTCCAGAGCGCTATCGGAGCTCGGTCGAGATTAAGCTGACCGATCTCTCGGTGATCAGCTTTTTTCCCGTTCGCATAAATCGATATCAATAACGTCGCCGGCCGATCTGGGTTAAACGACTTTTGCTGTTTGATTTAATCGAATGCAAAGTATGCGACTCGCGGTGCGTGCGTTCAACGCGTCGTTTGACAAATGGAGCGTCTTCGCGAAGCGAAAGGAGAACCGACACTCACGAATTAGAACCACAGAATGACGACAGAGGAGTCCCGTGCGTTTAAAGTATCATAGGCGAAAACGATGATCGTTATTACAATCTATGCACCGGAAACCGGAACTGATACGGGACGTCACCATAGATATAATCAACCTGTTATTGCACGCGATCCGTTAGAAATGTTGCGCGGCTATTCAAATCGGTGGAATCGTTTGATAAATTATTCTTTCAATTCTTTTCACCTTTACGTGAACTGCTGGGGCTGATACTGACCCATTCAAATTTATACTAGTTTTATGTGCGTAACTATTAACAACTATTTGGAATTTTACTATGTCACTAATTTCAAGTTTCTATTTTTATACCATTTCGATCGAGAGATGTATCTTAAATATAAACATAATATTAGATATAATTTACTAGAATCGTTGCACTTTCAAGTCAAGATTATTAAACTATCTTGCACGTGACCCTGCGAGATGGGATTAAATGAAAGCTCTAAGTGTTTTGGATAAAATGTCTATTATTAGATTGTCAATTTTTTTATGCAAAACAAAAATTCTTTGAACGAAAATAATATAACAATATCTTGAATTCATTCAAGGTTTTTATAAACGCATGAAAAAATAATTATATAAACATTTATTGTGTATATGAATGAAACTATACAGGCTAGAGAACAGAATGCACATGAAATGCTTTGTTAAACCCATTAAACCCAATTAAACCCATTTTAATCATTTCCCCATGTAGTTTAGATATTATGTATTCATACTTTTATATTACTTATTTACTATTTCAATCTTGTGGCATACAATACATATGGAAAAATATTATGTTTCATACAAATTTATGGTGGATATACAATTTTTAAATCCACTTCTTCGAAATCAAGGTTAATATCCATTTAGAATTGAATGTAAATAGCTAATAATCGAAAAGAACTCGCCTTATACCGAACCATGCCGTCATACAGTAGTCGATAATTATGAAAACTGGGGCAAAAATAAAATTATTTTAGAAATTGTTATATCTATAATTTGACTCGTACGTTTCGCGATTGAATCTCATTTATAATTAATAAAATTCGGATAATTGAAAATCATTTAATTTTTAATAACTGAACTGCGGATATTTATGGAATTTTCAATTTTTGTAGAGAAAGTTTAAGAAACTGGTACCAAATAAAATTCTATTTTCATTTGTAGATCCAACTTCTTCCGAATTGTTTATGCTCTGAATTGTTTAACAAACTGAAAATATGACTCTAAAAGTAGTACAATGGTACACGAATTATTTACATAACAGATACATTCGTTACTGCGTATTTGATGTATTTATCTAAAAAATGAGTGGGTACAATTTCAACCAGAAAAGAAATTAAAAGAATTTGAAAACGCCGATAAACCAGATTCGGCTTATTAAAATTAAAAAAGGAAGAAGAAAAAGTTAGGCTCCTGTATTTTTGCAATTGATGCAAACAGTTTATCACAGTTACATAAAGGTGGGCAGTCTACCAACACAAATATAGAGGACTTATGAAAATACTATTGGTGGATGTACGACGACCTCTTACGTTCCCATCAAGAAAACCAAAATCTCCACGAAGAAGCGAGCCCGCAGCCTCGATCGAAATCTTCGCTTGATATCTGCCCGGCAGCTCCCGGCCCCAGTGTCCACGTCTCCCAGCAGCGTGCGGTGTGTTGCAGGTGCACAGGTGCAACGGTATGAGTGCATCTTATCGTTAGACACACCCCTGGCGCGGAAGCCGCGCAGCTATGCGGCGGGGTACCGGAAAACTAGCTCGGCGAACAGAAGTGGGAGTCGAATCGCGTATAGACCTCTAGCCAGAGAAAGAGAGAGAGAGAGAGATAGCGGGAGAGAGAGATCAGCCAAGACGAATAGAAGCAAGGACAGAGCAAGAGAGAAAGCAATACAGGGGTTACCGAGAAAGCGAGAGAAAGAGGGGTCGAGGATGAAGAGGAGATGTTGGAAGAGGGAAGAGGATGTAACCCGTTGGTGAAACAAAGATGGAGGAACAGAGGGAAATTCGAAGGAAAACACGGGAGAGAAAATAGTCGAAGCACCGGCGGATTGGGTGTACCGGCAAAGGACCAGGTGGATGAGTAAGAAAGAGAGCCGTGTGTCGGGGAGGAGGAGACGATCAAAGAGGGCGGGGGAGATAGAGATGAGAAGAGGGGACTTCTGCATCTCTGTTCGGAGGAGAAGGAGGAGAGGAGGAGGAGGTGGAGGAACGAGGGAAAGGGAAGCTGCACGGATGACGGAGGCAGTTCTGAAGGGTTTGAGGGTGAACCATCCGAGTGAGGACCAGGATAGTCTTCCTGTGGGGCGATGGAGGCCGGCGCGGTGGTGGGGTGACACCGACGTGGCGGGTAGGTCGGCGGGTAGGGCGTCGCAGGGGCAGAACCAGCGCCGCGACGTCTCGGCGTGCACAGTCGCGGCTCGAACGCCGTCCCATGCGAACGTGTCGTCCTCGCGACCCGTGCTCCACACACCAGGCAACGTGTACCATGTCTCCGGTCTGATCTATCAGCATTGAGAGGTACCTCGACCCGAGACTATCCTGCCCGAGGCCCCGCCCGATCATCTGTTCCCCCGTGGATTAACACTGAGAGACTGACATGAGACCAAACGTTGATGCCGAACGCTGGACAGTGCTCCTCGATCGATGCTGAGAGATTGACAGTTTGTGGACCACGCCTGCGGACGCGCGAGGATCATGTAGAAAAATTGCAACCACTTGTTAGCCGGCCGCGTGCTACCGGTGGCTCTAGCGATTTTCTAACGGTTGCCAGTGTGCTTTTCACGAGATCGTTAACATTATTCCCACGTCAAACAGTCGATTCGGTATTTCGTTGGTATAATCGGTCGTATGTTCAGTGGGAACTCGAGCTGCGTTGGAGAGGCATCTCCGAGATCACCATCGCTCCCGAGACACGTGCGTGCAAAGCCGTTCTTTCTAGTAAGTGTGCGCTGTCGACTTATTGATCTCGGTGATCTAATCGATTTTAACAATCAATGATACGCTCTCCCGATTACTCGCGTTCGATTGACCCGGAACGGTAACGCGTCGAGGTTTTCATGGGACTATGAGAATTATCGGAAGTGCATGTTCTGCATGATTTTTTTAGCAAGTCGATCCGCATCGGGATTAAGGGTTGGGGGATCATGTTGACGACACGTATGGCTGTGACCACCCGCGTATTTTGAACGAAGTGTAGTCGAAGGAACGTTGCACGGCCGATCCATGACACGTAGGAACAGATAAATCGCGAAATCGGTGAGAATCGGTTCGAGCAATATCGGTGATTATAGTGTGATGCTGAAAATGGCGGCGACTTACGAGTCCCGGGACAATTATTAAGAAACGCTCCACGGTGGAATGGATTTTCAGAGCGCTATGGACACGTTTGTAGAGGCATGGATGGCTGCTAACACGAAAACAGATCAAGTACAGGTAATTGATTTCAATGTTTTTTTAATTGGTGTTTTTTAAATGACTGAGTATGTGTGTGTGTGAGAGAGAGAGATTTATTTTGTTTCTTTCGTTTTTCATGTCATGGGAATTGGGCGAATGATTGCAATGCTAGAAACGTTCATAACCGTGAATAGTGTTGTCGAAGAACAACCCCCAACATTACACAGCCAATTTGCTACCCTTCCAATTTCACCCCTCTTGAGCACTTTCAGCTCATCGCCGAGCTAATTCCTCTATATCAATTTGCCACTTTCTGCCGCGTCGTGGAATGCTCAAAGAGTTAAGCAATCGGTGGTTCGAGGAAAAAGTGAGAATCGTATGATGAGTTACGAGTTAATCAATTTTCTGAGGACCACATCTGCATTGTTTTTAATTGATTCTGATTATTCCTTAATGTTGGTACAATTCAGTTACTGGGATAAACGAAACTTGAGGAACTATAAACTACAAGTAGCAGTCACCCCTTTTTGTATTATAATTATATTAAAATTTAGAGTTGTGAAGAAAGCGATACATTTTTATTGTATATGTATGTGTAAGTAGAGAAAAAGCTGACTTGTTTTGCATTTTTATACGGCGTTTTTACTATTAGAACTATATACAATTTTAATAGAAAAGGATCTTTATATTGTCAGCAATTCATTTATTAGCAAAAAGCTTTATGATTTCATATTTGGCTCTATGGACACGATAACTTCAAATTCTAAACTATTTGCCAATGAAACAATTGCATTTATTGTTTTAATAGACAGTTAGAATGCAAAGCAGATGGCATAGAAGATATGATAATTATTGCGGATTTGATGCATTCATGACGAAGATGAATAAGTGTAATTTAAAACAGTAAAAATATTAGAAGAATTTAGAAATACTGTTATATGAAAATAAATTTCTATTTCACTCCAGTTTGTTGCAAGTCAGATAGAAAATTTTTATTCTGCATAAAGATCCGCTGTCTGTATCAATCGCACGAGAACCTTGTGATGTTCCTGGAAAACAGTTTTGTTACACAAACCGAAAAATCGAGATGTCAGTCTTATAAATGATGAATGTAAACGCCCCGAAAAAAAATGTTATGCCCACCGTCGATGCTACAACCAAGTAATTCGTTGACAGAATGCGTTGAATGTATTGTCCACGTTGGCGAATAAGTTTGAAGAAAAAGTAACGTAAAAATCGGATATTTCACATGCAACAACCGAATGCATTACCGAAACAAATAGTGTCGGCGAGAGTGTTAAACAAAGCGAACAACCTGCAGGGAACATGCCAGAGCGAAAAAGGAATGATATAATCGAGAACACAGGGGGTTAAGGGAAAGTGCGACGACGTAAAAAGTCGGGAGCATATGTGCATACACGCAGGTACACACACAGGTGGACACACACGGGCGGTTCGAAAATTTCCGAGAGGTAACCGGAGCGTTGGTAAAGAGAGGGTTGGGAGAGATAATCCTTGGTAAAATCGCGGATCGTACGTGTTGCGTGGACGGGCATACGTACCTTTACACGTGTACGTACGGGGGGTCACGGGTTCTGACCACGATACGGATGTGCCCCTGCCTTCTTCCTGTGCCTGCGACCACGTTCACGTTCTGGCATTCAGTGCAATAAGACCGCATCTCCATTGACCAGTCGATCTTTTGACCGTCGGAAATTTCTGATTTTCATTTATGACCTGTATACGGTTCTGCGCCTCTTCGAATAATCCCTCCGATCCACTATAATCTCGAGCCTAGGGACGTTGCCACAATTTCCCTACCGAAAACTGAGAATCGGGACCGAAGAGAGTTCTAAATATTTTTAACAATACCTTTCATTAGGTTTAGTTTAAATAGGATCTGCGAGTTAATCCGAGTCACTGGCATTTTATTAAATAATTGTAAAGGTGAGGTGCAAGCTGAAGAGTCCAATAAATTTAGGAAAACAATAAAATGAGCACAGGCATCGAAAATTATTCGTAACGAAACCACTCTACAATTAAATCTTTCTCCATATTCTATAGTTCTGGAAAAATCCAATGAATTTTCCAAGAATGGGACCATGAGCTTGAGTATACATATATTTTTGAATGTTTGAATAATAGATATACTTATTAATACAATACAAAAATCTGATGCATCAGTTGTAAGGAACAAGAGATAAATAAAGCTTTATTTCTTCTCGCAGTCAGTAATTTTAATAGGTGACAAATAAAATGGCTATACTTATCGTTAGATCTTTTTGTGATGTTTTCATATTTTCACTGTTTTGTGTTGTTTTTGTCAAAAATGCATAAAACCGGTTGTATACTTAGAACAAATCTAACATATCCCGAAAGTGGCTGACATTAGGTGCCACAATTTTTTTCTTTAAAATCGCAGAAAAAGGCTTCGAAGAAGATTTATGTGCAATAAGTACGTTTCTTCTATTTTGTTTGTTTAATAGGGTACTTAAGATTCTTAATCCAATCGAGTACAAAGAAAAGATCTAGAAGACATGTATAATTTGATGTATTTTTCTCAAAATCTTAGCTATCTGGTGCTCTTGGAGAACTTTCCCTAATGCTATTCGGTTCTTCGGACCGGATGTTGCGAAGATCGCGAACAAATAGCGACGATTTTTCCTTAACAAACACGAGGACAGGATACCGGCCGGATTTAGCGGTATTGTGCACTGTTTGCCGATCGTTCGACTCGGCCTTTTCCCTCCTACAATTCAGCTACGGTGTAACAGGCGTTTGACTTCCGCTGCTAAAAATGGAGGGGAAAATCCAGGGAAGGCAATATATAATACTGTGGGTCTAGTTTTCCTGTGTGAATATATTACAATTTCTCCCTTAACCGTTACGAGGAAGGTGGAAATTAATAATTGACAGCGCACCCCGGTGGGCGAACGCTATACTGTTGCTTGCACTATTATGGTCTGTATCTATGTATACGGTCAGAATTTTCTTGGCTACAATTCTTTTCGTTACTTATTCGGCAACAATTTCTCAAATACCAGAGATAAGCGAACAGTGTGATTACTAGACTACGGATCTTTATGCAAAATAAAAATGTTCTACATTTTTATTGTGCGAAGCAGGATTAAAATAAAAATTGATTTCATTCAAGAAGATTCATTTCATCTCTTAATGGCTTTGTTACATTAAATACAACAATATTCTGAAACTTTTCTTATCTTTTACTGTCTTATATTTCACGCAACCAATTTCTTCATAAAAGCA
The DNA here is from genome assembly GCA_028455605.1 of Lasioglossum malachurum. Classification (NCBI taxonomy): domain Eukaryota; kingdom Metazoa; phylum Arthropoda; class Insecta; order Hymenoptera; family Halictidae; genus Lasioglossum; species Lasioglossum malachurum. Next base: position 23,320,793 of record CM052315.1, read on the forward strand.
TTAAGTACCGCTATCTAGTGATTACAAATAAAAATTCGAATAACGTTCTGTACCGTCGAAATGGAACAGTTCTGGAAATACAACTAAAATCCAAAAATTGTCGCGGTGCACAGTGGAGTCGAAGTTCCGAAAACCTGGCAGAAAAGCGAAATATGAAAACTCAAGAATTCATGATTATCCGTCAGTAAATTATAGTTAAGAATATGCTCTTGTAGAAACAGTAAAAAATAACGGCGTTGAATAACGATGTTATGCGATCCACCCAGCATAAAAATATGAGATTTAGGAGTATCGGCCGTTATAATTGAAATTACATTTCGACTTATCAAGTTTATCAAAGCGGGCAGTGTAGGTAAAAAGTACGCGCTGCCTCGGGGCGTTAATTAAAAGTAATAAAAATAATACAGAAATAATATCCATGTATACTATCAAGATCTCAAGAGCTTGCGTATTCGTTAATTAAGGGGGTTCGTTTAATCTCGCGGCATCGAACGGTACATACATAGAGTAGGACATTTAAAGGACACTGTGTATATCGGCCGTGTGTGTCTTCTAATCGACACGGGCTACCTAACGAGCCTCCTGGACATCGAGATAAACGGAACACATTTGTGCTGTTCCAAAATTCCGCTGGCAGAAAGTTATTAGTAACATTCAAATCGAATACTCTTTTTCTCTGACCAAAATGACGCGGCAGAAACTAATTCAAGTACGATTAGACTAACGATATACCTAATGATTCGATTTTGTGCAGTTATGACAAAAATTAGTAGACGAAACATTGCACAGTTGAGAGCTAAAAGAAATTCGAGGTTGTCGAGAAATTATCGACTTATTAAATTCCTCTTTGGCCCCAGTACTGTGTAATTGGCGCAGAGCATTTTCATTTTTCATAAAGATCTGCAGCCTACTGATAATATATTCGGATAGTCAAAGACGCGTCCTTGTCCGGGCTTTGGTGGCAGGATCGCGCGACGTGCACGCACCGGGGCCACGTGTGCACTCGAAAGTGCGTACATGTACGTCCAAGGATAGGTTTGAGACACGCATGGTCACGGTATTTGACCACCCCAGCTACCGGAATGATTGTAATCCATCTATCCGGCCACCGAAGCCGATACATCAAACGCACGTACAACTTTTCTCCTCTTTCCCGGCCGTTCCTCGCCCCCTTTACTCTTTCTGACGTGCTATCGGCGCATCGAACACCACGTAAATATCTCGTTAATATTTATGACAATGCCGATGTTCGGCTAAACCGTACATCGGCTCTTCTAGTAATTACGACGCCAGTTACTGGACTAAGGATGTTCGGTTGCGACGAAGTTCACTACACTACACTACACTACACTACAATATACACTCCCGCTCATAAGTCTTAGCACACTTCCATGGTTTGTAGTAAAACTCTGGTATAGATTATGAACCTTTAACTGTATATTATCTACATAATATATATTATATATTAAAATTTTTTTAACTAAACTCATTGATCAACGTAGGTACCACTGTCATCAACAGACACGTTTCTTGATAGGATTACGGTAGAAATAGAATGTTTGGCCACACGCGTGCTTCGTTATCGGTATTGTCACCTCCATTTTGTACTTTTTTAATTCTCCTAACAATAAGTATTCTATTAAGTTGAGACTAATACATTGTTGTCCTTAAATATTTTAACATGTTCACTGTGTTTTAAATGATACGTACCCATTTTTGTCATAAATGCATAAAATCCGCAGTCTGCTGATATACAATAAACCTGTAATAATATTTGTTGATCAAAACGGGACTTGGTAAATGTCTTTCGGTTCTAAAAAAATTCTGTTTTAACTTGGATGTCTTGCTTAACTGCTTCATGTACGAATTAAATGAAGTTCGATGTGACCAAAGGTGCCATTTATTTTCGTATTGTGGCAACAAAACGAAGAGTTTTATCCGAATTCAGAACAGACATGCTACTAAAATGATAACATACAATTTTATAGAATCTAGACGAGTTTAATTCTATAGTTTGGAGCATTTTTCAGTGTAGCTTCACGTATAATAGTAATCATTGTTCGTAACACATGACTTAACGCTTCTTTTATCGTTCCCAGGAGCATATAACCTCTACAAGAGGGGTTGGTTTAACATAAGTTTGAGGACTTAAAATATAAGTTATTCATGCAAGGAGTTTCCAACTGGGAGTGCGCTGGATATTTGACAGGAAATGCAATTATGTGGAATTAAAGATGTATGGGGAATACGCATTTATACTCCTTTCCCATGTACATAATTTAAAAAATTCGATGTTACGTGCGTTCTTTCGTGCACACTGCGTAAATTGTATTAGGGTTGAATGGTATTCGGGGACGTACTTAGCTAATATTAATAATACAATGCGAAGTATATATATATATATATATATGTTTAAAATTTTAACTGCTTCATTCCACCTATAATAGATGAACAATCTACATGATAATATAGTTAGAATAATAATTCTTAACAGATTTTGTTTGAGTGAACAATTACACTTCGAGTCAATCCTTTTAAAAATCCACGTAAATACTGTAACATAGCAATTGATTGTAGTACTACAGTTTTCGCAGATTGTATTCAAATTTTGAGGGTCAGCAGAATAGTTAAACTGTATTCAAACGTACTGATCGAATTTTCAACTTTTCAACTATTCAATTTCTTCAGTGATAGCATATGTTACGGTCCACCCTGTATAGTACATTTTTCTGCATTAATTCTTCTCTCATTACTCTGTCAGGTTCCAGCTGTTTCTTGCGAGTAAATTTCCCTGTTTATTGGCGGAAACTCATTCGAGACAAGTACTCATTTAATATTACCGTGGCAGCAAAATGTACATAAACTCAAAAATTCCGATTTTCAACAAATTATTCATTTCTCGACTCACTTTAAAGCCTTAAAACCTCTATTTTTGCAAAACATCGTTAATTTTCTTACAATTTGTTTTTGGATGGTATCGTTCCATGAACCATCGTTCAATTTAGTCTGACTTTTTTTTTTAAATGCTATACATTGAAACGTCTGTGAAAAGTTGAATAACTTTCTTCAGCGCACCATAGATTTAAACCTTCGAGCTTCCTCTTTGCAACGACACTTTCAAAATTGTTGTACGATCATTTTAATCTTTTTATCAAGCTTTGAATAAGACGTGCACCGCCAACTTTACAGTAAACTTTAAAGTTAAAGATGCTTCCATTAGAAATTATTCAATAAATTTCTTTATTCGAGCACGTATTATTATGAAAATCGTGAGAAATCCAAACAAATACAGTTTTGTAATTTTTATAAATAAATATAATAAACGACACATTTTGTACCCGGCACGGTTAGTGTTAATTTGATATAACGATCAATCAAACATAGTGGGAAAGAGAAATTACCAATCGGTTTCGAATGCCGGCGATTTTAAAGTAGTCGAGGTGTACGCGGTTTCGATAGTATCGCCGAGCAGAATTAGTTTTGTTCCCCGACCGATTGGGTTCGCGTTCTTCCTGTTTCTTTTTCGGAACAAGTGGAAAGGCAGCGAATATCTGGTAGCACCAGCGATCGATTTACGTAATGTGATCGTGGAAGCGTCAATCCATGGATTATCTGACTCTGGAAAAGAGGCAATTATTGTGTGTGGATATCGTTCATCTGATATCCCGATAAGCCTGATTAGAATGTTGCACGATTAACGTAAACCACGGAGACATTTAATTCCACTCTACCGATGCCCGATAAAGACAGATATCCCACTGGCCGATATGTAAACATGTATTATTCAACAACCGATTCCTCGTGGTGGCGAAAATTTCCCGTGGATTCGCGCGATTATTCGCCAGGGATCGTTGCCGAGGGAAAATTGATACACGATCCAGGCAAAACTGGATCATTCGACAGAAATGGTTAAATATTGAAAACCGGTTGACTGTCGTCGATTTCTGCTGGATTACTAATTACCGTCGACGTGTGCTATAAACAGTGTGTTTTACCCAAAGTGGTGCGAATATTTCTTGTGGTCAAATATTTTATTTTCAGTGGTAAATATGTACAGCGTTCTACTTTACGATTAATAAAAATACTTCAGGATTTTATATTTGCTCGATTAATGTTGCACCCATGGGGAAGTAGTTTAAACAACGAATACATGACCATAACCAAACTACAAATATTAGACATTTTGCTAAATATTTTGGTTTCGTTCAAAAACTCACTCTTATCTTTTCCTTGAACTTTGAATTTGGCTTTACTCTTTATTTCATTCCAAAACTAGTTCATTCGCGTAAAACGGGAGTCGAATCAGAAGTTCTTTCTTCAATAATTTGAATACGTTTATTATTTAAGTTTAATGTTCCGAAGTTCTCATAATATTTTTATAATAAACGCACATAAAATCCGCAGTATATACTCACGAAAATTGCCTTTCGTTATAATTTATTTTTATTCGAATCTAAAACGAAATAAAAGCGTGTGATCTTTTCAGTTTTCTCTCCGGACCAATATAACAACGGCTTATTCGGCCATTGCGTTTCAGGAACAAGATAATTTATTATTTTAATAATCGTTTTAAAGTAATGTTATATTCGCGTAATTGCTAGTAGCGGAAGGGGGGACGGCTGGCGAGGCGTTTTCGTGCAGAGGAGACCAAGGGATCCTATCGAAATTGGCGGGTCCAGGTGGTTGGAATGAAACGCGAACTTCGAAGAAATAATAAAGAGGTTCGGGTGGTGTAAACGGCAATTTACGCGCCTCGGATACATCGGACGGGCACAGAAGCAGATAGCCAATACCAAGCCGCCGAGGCATAGTGTTACCAATCTAGTTGGTCGAAATTCAGAATGACCGGTTTAACTACGTTTATTAATAGACAGCGGATTTTGTGCATTTATGGGAAAAATGAGAAGGTTTAATTTAAAACAGTGAAAACATTGGAAGAATCTAAAAATACTGTTATATTATTTTCAACCTATCAAACGTATTAACGAAGAAAATAAATTTCTACCTCACTTCAGTTTGTTGCAATTCAGGTATAAAATTTTTATGCTTCACAAGAAGATCCGCTGTCTATCTATTATTTACTATACAGCGACGACGTCCATTAACATTCGGACACTCTTCGAGAATGGGACACATTCTCTACACACAGTCGAACAAAGGCAACGGAAAAAGAACATTTTTCTTAAAGTGGCATTTCGTGCCATGAATACTTTACATTAGAGAAAAACAAGAGCTTTGCATTATTAGTTCAGGTTGCCGATGGCATAAAAACCTACTTTTAGAATTAAGGGTTAACAGATTGTACTAAAAATTAATTTTCAAGCTTGGTAAAAGTGACGCTAAAAGTGTTGAAAACCTAAGGAGACAAAAAATAATTTACGGCGGGCCAAACGCGGGATGTCAGTATGCGGAGGGGCAAAAACGGATTCGGAGGATAATTGTTGCTCAAGAAGTCACCCGAAATGGCTCCAGTTCTTGGCTCAATTGGTCAAACATCGTCTGCCGGTGACCATCTCGTCGGACGTTACGTAAGCTCGTTAGAACGACACAACAGAAATTCATCTCTCGAAATCAATTCCCGGAATTCCTGTGGACTGGTGCTCGCAACAGGAACGCACGGAATTTTACATTGGCCGACGATTAAGGTTATCATCTTAACGGGAAACACCCGAGCAGGAAACGTCGACGACGACGCGTATCTCTGTTCCACCCGGTAGATAAGCTGATCCGCCGATAAACGTTGTCGAACCGCTGTTTACGATGCCAGCATTAATTCGTGGTGATGTTACGTTTTGCATACCCACGGGAGCCGAATTCGGTTCTTTTATTTCTCCACTCGCTTGGTTTGTTTGCTGCTATCGCCTCTGGTTGATTGTAATGGCCGATCGGCGACTGCCGGACACGTCTACCTACGGCCGAGGAGGAACGACGTGCTTCACTTTCGTGAATTTATCCCTTTTCCATGTTAATTAGTCCGCGGAGCTTCGTGCGAAATCAATATTTTCTAAGACAAAGAGACAGCAGTTCAATCAATTGTTTCTTCATTTGGTCATTTCTAAATTACGTCCACTGAGCTTTGAAAATGGTTGGTGTGCATTGTCTTATGAAAACGCCGGAGACCTTGTTACATTGGGATGTTGCACACTAAATGTCCAGTTTTTAACAGTAAATAAACCACTTTTAAAAAAATAATTGATCGGAACAAGCACCGTTTTAATCCACCGTAACCACCTAAACGGTAAAATGATTTAATTGTTTCACAATTTTAATCCAGTCGTGAACATTTCTCGTTGAATGTATTCAATGTATGATTCTAAATAAATTTTACTTAACGTGAAGAAATGATTTCTATGAATATCGTGTTTTCTACGACTTAGAGGAGAGTTCAATGTATATGAAATTAATTTGACTCCCATTGCGCAAAGTAGGGAATCCTAATCACTTGTTAGAAATCACGTGTTATAAAGTTCAAGTTCTTAATTCTACTTAATTCGCTGCTATACTAATCGCACTTCTATGTATATTGGTAAGAACGATAAATTAAGTAATGAGCTGGGCTTGAACATTGCTCGACAATTAAGATTCCCCGGGATCTACGATGATCGGCGAAGATATGGAAACGAGATTTCTTTTGCATTTCGAGTCGATAGTGTGATATGTTTGAAAGTAACACTTGGGGTAACAGTAGCGGTATTGTTTTTTGGCAAATAGGTCAATCACTTTGCAAAATTTTCGAAGAATTTTCGAAGAATTTATGAATATTGTTGCACTATTCTTGACCCATTCAAATATAATTGAAGGAAAAAATTTCGAACATAAAAACGAGGATATTATTACAAATCTTATCCAATTTGTGAGCTCAACAAAACTATATCAAAGACTATAAGCTATCAAGTTGCTAGCCAATGAAACAGAAATATTCCAACAATTGTGCACCGTTGCTAATGATATTCGTCGACGTGGAAGCAGCGTCAAACACTAATTAAAAAATATTCGTATACCTAAAAAATCAATTTTGTCATTTCACCCAAGGTACGTAGCCCCCTAACACATATATTAGATGAACCCAATATATTGGGTTGTCTCGAATGTTCGTTTCGTTCTCGATCAGAATAGCTTTTCGGGAAAGCAAATGACGTGGTTGAATAAGAAGCAGCTTAGGAAGCAATAAAAGATTAGCGAACAGATGGTGTAATCTAACAATATTAAAGGAGCAAATTGCGGAAGAAACTTTTGGAAGAAGCTAATAAAATTAATCAGGGAGAAACAGTGGCCGAAAGAACGTTCGTCGGCGAACGTGTCAAGAGAGCCGTGTTCCCGCGGGACAAGGTGTCCGTCGTTCGCAGAGCTCCGAAAATCGCCGAGAGATTTGCAACAGAGCATGAAGGCACCTTTGCAAGGCGGAGCGGTGCATCCCCTTTTGCGTCACGTCGAAGTTACCGCGATATCACTTGGGGCGTTAGCCGGATAAGCCGCTAACCCCATCCACCTGTTGCCCCTTCTTATGCGTTCCTGCTTACAGGCTCGCGTTCATCCTCATTCCTCGCGTGGAAGCGAGCCAAGGACCCGGCTCGTCCTCTTCCAATTCACGCTTGTACCTTAGGGCTTCGGCTTCATCCTCCCTCGTCCGCGCTCCTTTATGCGCTGGTGTCAGGCTTCTGCTCCTTTTCCCTTCCTCGTCACCTGAACGGTGTCCTCGTTCGGACCATCTTTCTCTTCTTCTTCCAACCACGTCCTTTTTCCCTCTCCTCCTCCCTCCTTCTCCTCCTCCTCCTCCCCCAACGAGCGTTCAGCCTCTTCTTTCTTCCGCCGACTTCATCTCTCGTTCGTTCCCGTTCCAAGCCCGGGTCTTCAGCAGTCTGACGTGTTTTTTGCGAGTGCATACCTCGAAGCAGCTCCCGAAACAGTAGCTGGTACCCAGGTACAGTCCGGGCCAGTGAAAAAATCACCGACCCGAGACTCGGCGATCCTCTACGTGTCCGTTCGACGGATCGACGCACGCAGTTTCGAACCGTGTGCATGATCGCTGGACCGAACTCAAAATTCCAATCGCGAAAAAATGCTGGTCAGCTTCGTGAGCGATTCGAGGTCGATTTCTATGCGTCCGATTTGCTTTTGGAGCTTGTTTTCGGTAGGAGTAACTTGGGAATTTGGCGATGTACTGGCGAATTTTGGCCACCTGAAATGAGATGGAAATGATTTAGTCAATCGTTTAGTGAACTAGTGGGACCGATACGGCCCCGCTCGTATTTATGCTAATAATTACTCAGTGTGTAACTATTAGTGATGTAACTATTTGTGGATTCAGATGAAATTTTCCTATCTTCATCTCGAGGGTGAGGAACAAACATTTTTTATTTTGCATAAAGATCCGTAGTCCAGTGAGGAATATTGAATATAATCGGCTATATGTAAAATATAAGGCCAAGGTAATTTTACCATCAAAAAGTATTTATATAAACATGAACGATCTACTTAGATCCACTTTTTTTCAGTGACACTTTTAAATTATTCTTGTTAAAATTTGTAGAGATAAATCCTTCTGAAAGTTCTGTAATTTAATCTAGTATTAATATTTCATAATGTAACCATAATAAAGTAGTTTGACTGACACACAGCCTGAATTTAAATGTACTCGGTTGTGACACGAGATCATGGAATTCAGATATGATGCAATAAAAGTGAATTTCGTGTAATAAAATTGTTTCCATTAATCAACATATAGATGAATTACAATGAGCTACTTTAGAAAAATCGATGAGTCAGTTTTGTTATCGAAGTACATCATTTGGAAGACTTGACGTAATCTTATCTAAACATGGATCTATCGATCTAGAAAAAGCAACATTCTCACCGTAATGGAGTAGCAGAAACCGCGGTACTTCACTTATAAGGAATATATCACGAGTGCTTCATGATCCGTATTATTTAATTAATCGGAAGATATCATCGAATTAATTTATATTTAGAAGAGAATCAAACCAGTTAATGTAGACAAGTATCAGTCTTATATGTTTTTAATTGGTATTTTTTCATTGACGCCTGCAATCGATACAATAATATACACAGGGTGTCCTAAAAATGTTCGACTTTCTTCAAAGGAGTGATTCCTAAGGTCATTTCAAGTAACTTTTTACGAGGCTGCGTCTGGTCTCACAGAGTATTACATACTATCATATTGTTGTAATGTTTAAAGGAAATGTATATTTGTATATGACCACGGGTAATGATGTACCAAGAGCTGTCATCGAAGAGAATCCTCGAAAACCATCTATAGAGGTCATTAAAGAATTAAAAGTTGACCTACGCAAGAGCGATACGACGTTTAGTTGAAATAAAGCATAATCCGTGGCCTTAAAATTCCAGAGAAGAAACCACAATTATTTTTGCAGCAACCTACTTTGAAATTTGTTTTGATTAAGAGCTCGCTGATCGAATAATAAACGGAAAGAAGTCGCATCGCAACGAAAACGACGCAAAGACAGGGGGTAAACGATTTCCCGTTAGCTTGATCATCGAGTTCCACGGAAGCGTCATCGACGATCCAGTTTTCAGACGCGGCGAAAACCGCCGCGGCGCGGCGGTGCATTTCGCACTTCGGTCTTATAGTGTAGGATTGTCGCATTCTGGGCCCACTTGACCCTCGTTAACACTGTGAACGGCTTAGCCGTTAGTGTTAAGTTCAGTTCACTCATACATAAATCTAAGTCCGCGCTTATGCCTTAGCAGGCCGCTGTCGGAATTGAGCACGTGTTCAGATTTCATCGGCGACAACGCTTAGATCATCCGGCTCATTCGATACGACCGAATCGTCGCAGATTCGACTAGGTTCAGACGGTCTCCTCTCGGCGGAATTAATGATGGGATCATCACGTCGTTCTATCTGTTATTAAAGACGAGCAATCGATCGCAGAGCTTCGACGTCTTGGGAAAATTCCAACTGATTTTCGACACACGTGAGAAACGTCTCGTAATTTTAATTGCGATTGGTAGACTGGATTTCATGCAGTCGTGACAACACTGGATCAATAAAATACGAAACTGTGAAGACAATGGAAGAACTTAAGAGCACTCTGTTACAAAAAGTACATTTTTACTTCATTTTTGTTAATTACAATCGACGTAGAAAATATTTATTTTGCATAGAAATTTGCAGTCTAGCGAACGGTGAATAAACTGCAGCCCTTTATGCAAAATAAAAATGTTCTTCACCAATTGCAACTACTGAAAAATTATTCCACTGAAATTAGTGGAAAGGGAAATACATAAATGTTTCAATTTTTAATCGCCTAAATCGCCTAATTCGTTTTTAAAAGATTCGTCCCTGAAGAGGTTAAGTTAATATTTTTTAAATATTTTTAAATATTACGTTTAACAATTTAAAATTTTTATAAATATAGTACGTATTGTTTTTTCTTTTTATAGTATCGTGGATTAAGAGTTCAAAATAATCTCCAATTCTTCAAGAATGAGATTTAGAATTTTCATACGTGACTTATCATTTATGTTTTGATGCATGTTACTTGATTTAGGACAGAAACTATTGTCACACCGAGAACTGTGAACGCTCTGGCACTGCTCGGCAATTAACTGCTAAATCAAGATATTGATCAAGAACTTGCCTTATGTTATAAGTGGACGTGTTAAAAATATTCTGACGCAGATAAGGATTTATATGCAAAATTTTAAATTTATGTCCGCTCTCGTATAACAAAATTTGAATATATATATTTTCATTAATTAAAATTCACAATTTTAAGATTACAAAATTAGATTAAATATCAGAAGTGGGCATAATTAATTTGTTTGAACTGTATAAAAATACATGTTCACTATTTTATTATATGATTTCTTAATAATGTATAAGTGCATTATAAAAATGATATTATTTATAACGAAATGAGATTAAGGAGTTTGTAGGGGGGGAATGCTGTCTATGTATTAATTAGATTGCGACTGATAGATTGCTTTTTATGAAATGCATAAAAGAATATGGGGGGAGGATCGTAACAAAATCGCATTCGTCCTAACACCAAAAGCGAAGTATGTCAAGGACTTTTGAGGCAGATTAAGGACTGCCCTGAATTTCTATTATTTCCGTGGAGATTACCGCCTGCAGTTTTACGCGTATCATGCATAACGAGCGTAACGAGCAATAAAATAAGAATGAAAAGTATTCCCAATGCACGTGTAAGTATAGTGGTGTGCAAAGTACAATGGCTGCTATTAAAAATTGTTTCAACTCCCACATGTTTCTGTCCCACTATTCGCACCGTCTCTGTCGCTCGTGTGTAAAATATCAGGTTGCAATGAAATATGCCATGTGTAGTGTGAATGACAATATACTGAAATTAAAGGTAGCACTGTAATTAAATGCAAATGATCGAGTAAAATAATATTGTTGAATTATTTGTTTCCATTTCACTGAGACTCGGGGTGTAGTATTCTCATAAACAAATTTTCTATGCTGTTTGTAATTCAGATTTTTTCGAAGTGGATTTTTATTCGTTTACTAAAGATGTGCTGAGAACTTATTTCGATTGTTCTGAATAGTTCGAGGGTTTAAAAGTCGAATAATCATAAATTCTGTTATGGTATTGTTTTTATAGAACTGATTTTTTATGTGAAATATATAAATAATTTAAATGGAAAGGAGAGAAAATTGTAACGTGTGAGATCATGTGATAGAAAATGCAATATTTCACCGTTTTGAGACTAGAAAATGCTTATATTATTACTAGGATTTCGAATAATTGTCTTTTCTGTTATTTATATATATGCAGCTAATTTTGTAGAAGATACATTTTTTACTAATTTCTTGTCAGACCTCAATTTATCTGGCCTTTAGTTTGCGCTAATCGGGTTAAGTGAGGTTTTATGATGTGGTAAAATAGTTCAATATTCTCTCAATTGAAAGAATCATTGCTATAGATTTAAATACATTTCTACGTTCGACAAGTAAGCATCATAATGTATAAAACGAATGACGAATCTTTACAACAATCATAAATACAGAAAAAAACAGCTGTACGCAATCCTAGAAATCAATTCCAATTAGCTAACTAACAGTTAACAAAGGGTCTTCCTAATTTTTTTATTGTATAATTACAAGCAATTTTTTTTGTTAATTATTTTTCTCTTTGTTGATCGTGTCTCTTTTTATTATACATACATGTTTTATTTATTATTGTATGATTGTAGAATGAACAGAAATCTTAAAAATTGCAAATTTACTAAAATAATGTTAGTATATAATCGTATAATAATTTTGTACAGTTTAAGATTAACCCTTGGCACTCGAGTGGTGACTCTCAGGCGCCACTAAAAGTTGCTGTACCATTATTCAAAATATTGTTTACATTATATAAATATGTTGGTATCTAATCAGTGTTACTAAACATTTAAATATTGTATGGGTTATTCCTGGACTGCGGATGTTTATGCAAAATAAAAAATGTTTGCATTGATTGCAAGACACAGGAGCCAAATAGAAAATTCTTTTTTCTTTCAATTGTCTTATTAATCTAAAATTAATACACTGATGTCCTTAAATCTTCGTAATTCGTCCAGTGCTTTAAATTGCACGTGCCCGTTTTTGTCATAAATGCATAAAATCCGCAGTCTAGTTATTACATATATCAATTTCATTCCCATGAAATTTAAAAAATCATAGAGAATAGGAATATTCCAGGTCGAAAAGAAATGTTTAATTTTCGAGTTAAAATAGCTCCTAGTGCAAAGGGTTAAAAAATCCAAATGTTGAAAGAAGTTGAAGAAAGTCCAGATTTACACTTGTCTTGCTACGCTGACATAGATATAATATGACACCATGTACAGGGTTCGAAATGATTTGTTAATTCTGTAAAATTAACCATAGGGATGAAATTACGAATTGCAGAGCCAAGCTTTGGCATTGACACACAAGGTCTCTCCACCTTCGAGACCGAGCAGCGTGTCCTCGTTACCGAGAAGCCCACAATCTCACCAGTCCCAGCAGTCCCAGCCGCAGAACACTGCTCAACCTCCGCCGGTACATCCTCATCAGTCGCAGACACCTTTGAGCGCGCCCCACACGCCATTTTCCGCGCACAATCAACACCCGAAGCAGGAGGCGAACACTAGTCCCAAACAGGAAGGATTCGATCTCAGCAAGTCCGCCGCCAGCACCGGTGAGTCTGTGTTTTATTCCTCTCCTATAATTCAATGAATATTAAATTGCCGGAACGAATGAAAGCCGAGGGATCCGTTCCGGTATATTGTTTGGGGAACAGTCGATGCCAAGATGGAGGTGAAATTAACAGGCATCGAATGCTACTCGAACCTGCTTCGAATACCTTCTTATATTCGTTCACTGTCGTAGTTACTTCAGAGGAAGGATTTCCGGCGTTTGTTGGGGTAGAAATTAATTCTTCCAGACTTTAGCAATTGGAGACTTTATTAATCCCTTGCCATATGATAATTCTATTGTATACGTGATCCGTATCATGTTAGATTTCTCGGCCGAGTCGAGCGGTCCTGAATCGTGTCTCCTACACGATATGTGTGAAAAATGTTTCTACTCTTATATCGAGACTAAATCGTATTTCCTATCAATTTAATCAGAAAAACGTCACAAACATATTGGTATAAATTTCATAACAAAATATTTTAAAAAATAAGTTTTGTCATTGGACTAGTATTGTCTCACCAACACGCTGCCCCGATTGTTTTGGACGCTCGAATGAATTGTAGGGCCAAAGTAAATTTCAGATTCCCGATCGAGGAGCTTTGTTTATGGTAATTTGATTCTTCCTTGCCCTACGACACGAACGAGCAACAAGTTTTCTCGTCCGCAGGCGAAGCACACGCATCAGCACCCTTCGCTTAAATATGTCGGTCATTTGGAACGTCGTCCCTTCTTCCAACGAGCTCCCCACCCCCCTGCCCCTTTTTCTTCCGTTTCCTTTTTGTTTTACCTACACTTTCCACGACGCATTATCCCGAATCTCAAATCGCTCGCGTGTTCCCTCGGCTGTAAATTTCGACGCTGGGCGAATTAAGTTACCATTACGGTACCGGTCGTGTGAAAACAATCTTAATGCGGCGGCACCATAACATCAGGTAGGAATCGTAGATAAGTAACTAGCTACATATGATCGGAAAATTCGGTAAACCTGGATCAGAGTTGGGCATTAATCAATTAAAATTTTAACATTAATTTTTAATTTTAAAAAAATTGATGAAGTTAATCGTCAATCGTTGATTAAAAGAAAAAATCGGAGACTGATTTATTCAATTGTTGGAGTTAATCGCTATCTTATGGATAGCCGAATAGATGAAATTCAAAGTGTTGTTGGAAAATTTAAAAAGTTGAAGGCGTCAATTATATGATTTTTCCTCTATTAAAATTATTAATGGAAGAAATAACATTGAATTTGCTTTCTATTCTTTGATAAAGATCCGCAGTCTAGTCATTACATAGAAATTAAACACTGAAACATATGGAATAAAATATTCTAACGAAGACAATGGCTTTAAAAATATTATACACAACTTTACAACATATTATCTCCCACAATAACAAACTGTTTTTTGTAAATTTTATATTGTGCACGATATTTTCGACGCTTGTTCCTGCACATTTTTAGTATTTCCTACACAATTGTGAACATTTAAATGTTACATGTTCACTGAATTTACTCAAAGATGGGAGAGAGAAATTGTACTTATTTATTACGATCAGAGAGAAGACATAGAAAAATACAACTTTTAGTGAACTTCTGTTTCCAACAATTGATTCAATTGATTCACAGTCTAATTATAATAAATGATTGCGAGAACAAACGGAACTAATTGTCTGAAGGGTGTGCGACACAATTCACAGAAGACTGTCTCCTAATTTTTCTCCGAAGCGTTAATTCGTCAATGCGATATTATCTTAATGTTCTCTTACCACCGTTTCTTTACGAAAGGATGAAAGTAATCTTCCAACATCGTTCGGGGAACACAGGAACCATTAGCAATCGTATTACACGAGTCAAAGGCTTGGACCCTGTATTTGTAACGCAAGTTTCCACCGGGAATGACGAGCGCGGCTCGTATGTGTAGACGTTGGAGGTCGCATGGAGGGATCGTTAAAGCTCGTAAATGAGAGATAGACTATCGGCGGAATTTCCTTGATCCTCGATAATGCGGTGGAAACAATTTGCACGCGTCCGTTCGCCGGGGCAAAACAAAACCGGTGCTCGGGCGCGCGACTTTGAGACATATCGACCCCGTTTGTCAACTGTTCCCATCATTTTTTGCTGTACACGTCGTTTTAGTAGACTCGGCGGCGGGTCTAAGCATGGGCTTGATGGGCATTTTAAAAGATAAAACTAAAAGCAATTTAGATTAAAAACTTAAGAAAAAATAAATTATACAAAAATTTTGATGACCTTTGAGTTTGCAGCATTTTTAGGATTGCGTCACGTAAAAATTTCTTCCTGGAGGAAAATGAACACTGCTTGGTAAAACTAGAGACTTGAAGCTTTGAAATGAGTCGAGGCTTATGGTTGTACTATTTATTGGGATGACAAGAAAGTAATTTCGGTATTTTAATGTGAAATAGAACCGAATTTCTTTATTCAAGCGATGAACTTTAATCAATAAAATATTTTATTTATTCTTTTTGGCAAAAGATCATCGAACAAAAGGGAAAATCTCTTATTCATTAAAGTTCATTGCTTGAATAAAACAATTGGGCTCTATTTTACCTTTAAATACCGAAATGACTTTCTTGCGAACCCAATATTTTTCTTTTTTTGTTTATAGTTGCATGTCGTCATCAACTGCTAGGTTACTGGCGACATCATAAGATAAGTCAGGATATGGTTGTACTATTTGTTTTTACGAGAAATGATCACGATTTAAGTATCGACAATTTTTCGAGAAATTTAGTGTTGAAATAATTTTTGGGTTCACTGTATAATATTATAAAAAGGAAAAGTCGTGACTTAGGATAACAGGGCCGCGCGTCCATGTGCTGCGAGCTTACCTGTACGAGGTTCGTGTGCTTTTGTATGTACGTAAGGGGTAGCACGGAAAGGGGTGGATATTGTGACCCTTACGAACTAATCCGGATTAAATTCGAATCCCTGGCTATGTGGCTAGGCGATCTGCGAACATGTACTACACCGTCTTGCAGCATACGATTGAACTCGTTACGACATTTAACCCTTTCTCCGACTCCATTCAGATTATTCCGGGGCTGGAAACCGAGTGTTGATCCTTTATGCTTTTGTTTGCCGTGGAAAACTTTTCAATCGGCTCTCTCGAGCGTTCCTAACGTCGTTTCTCGCGACGGGAACCATTTTGCACGTGCGGTTATTGCTTTATGACCTACGTACACTGCCGATCTTGTGTTTGTTCACCCTTCAAGGATGGGGATTGTTTAAAATACTATGTGTTAGTCTTAAATTATGGGAAGAATGAACAACGTGATAAGAAGCAATTAAAATATCTGTTAAATTATATTAAACGTTGTACCATTAAACATTGTATTATATTTTTCGAATATTTTTGTTTGCACATAATATTATTATAAATACATATTAGTTTTTGCATTGTACAAGTAAATTTCTGTTTCAAACATTTTTAATAAGTAAAATTGATTTCACACGAATTCCTGTATTTTACCACGTTTTGATTAACTCGCTTTCTTGTCTGTCTGTTCGGTACTTTCGCAATTGATTTTAAACTAACTTCCCAATGAGCTAGAGGTTTGAAACTTTAAACATAGCTCAGAACTGGTTGACAATGCAATATTAACTCGCTTTCTGGTCCGTCTGTTCGTTAAGGTTAGGGTTCCGTACGGAACCCTATTACTACGCTCACGCTATCTGTCCGTCCGTCTGTCTGTTCTACCTTTAAAAGGCTATATTTTCTGAACCGTAATGTTTATACATAAGAATATTAATTCTTGGTTATATAAAATACTAATGTCAAGTATAGGTACTTACAAATTTTTCAAAATCTTCTGTTCCTCCGTCGGAAGTGAACACTGCCATTTGCGCGAATACGTCGTATTAACGATGAATCACAAAACACCACACTCCTACACAATCACTGGTCACTACACAATACACTTTCCGAAATCGTGACAGCGAACGGGAATAAGTTACTCCGACCACGGTCTAAATAGTACTGCGATTGTCATCTCGATTTTCCGAGAATGGTTAAGGGTGGATTTAGGTGGGAATATGTTGAGTTTGTTAATTGGACGGTGGTGTGTCGGAAGAACTTTAGGTTGAGAAGTGAGGAAATTGTCAAAGAAATTCCTTGTGGTATTGTCTTCGGTCGTCAATGACACGTGTTGTCGACTCGCATGCGTTTTTTGATTGTTTTATAACGACCTTTACAGGTATATCGCCTAAACAGCTGGAGGAAAGGCGAGGCACGGTAACATTTTATAATACAGGATTAATATTCTGGGCAGCTTAGTAATAACTGTCTGTGTAGCTTCTACATTTAGTAATTAATAAACGATGTATCGTAAAATATGGTCGACAAATTGTCACGGCGACGGGCATCATTCATCTTTAATTAGGGACATAGTGAAACTTCAAGATCCACTTAGAAAATGCCTAATACGATGTAACACACGCGTAGATTCGTGATGTCATCTGCGTCGTTAAAGACGGCTCGTTTCACGCTTGCTTACTTCTGAACAAATTATTCGGAGTTCTTCTTTCGGAAACGATCCTTCGCGAGCCTCGAGCTTAAATTTTGAATAGGAATTACCGCGGAGAGAGAGAGAGAGAGAATTTTCACAAGTGGAACGAATTGATCGTATTAATGTATAATTACTGTAGGGATTAGCAACATTGAATGCATCCATTATACGTGGCATACATTTGCGACTATAGTTTAGAATCGAGATGGTTATCGACGTTATCCAGCCAATAAGCGAGTAAGAAATTTCAAGTTTAGACGTTCATACTTTCGCTTATTTCAAGTCGTAAGTTCAGTTTCATAAATGTATATTATAATAAACAAATAGAATCACGCGTTTTTCGTTAAACCTTTTTGATGTACATGTAATACGTCCTCATACTAGAGGAAAACCGGAATGATTTATCTGAAAACTCTGACGCACATTATCGTATAAAACGCTGACGCGTTCGCTAGCAGCATCACGCATGTGTGACGATCACGATCTCGTGTTTTACACAATGAAAATGAAATTATTTTTTTTCCTGTCGTAATTAGACCGCGCATGTTACGCTTTAGACTTTGAAGAATTAAAAATTGCAAGAACATGTAATTCCGATCATTAATGGATACAACGATTGGCGCATGGCGTGAAATTGTATTCCCAGTTAGCTCTGCGTTTTGGTGGTTTTCAAAAAATTGTAAGGTACAGAAGGTAACATTGTAACGAACCCGATCACCAGATATGCTGATGCAACCCTAAACTCACGAGAGAAAAAAATATCAGACATGTCGAGCTCCAATCAGGCCTCCAGGCGCCAACAGTTGAGCTGTTTAATGCAAAAGTGGTGTACGTCAATTGATCCCATTCATTGTTTGTTTCTATACGACGAGGAACAATGCCTGATATCTAAGTAGCCAGTGGATTTTATGCACTTACGACCCAAACGAGGAGGTGTAATAAATCAAATGAATTTCTACTCCACTCCACTTTGTTGCAATGCAGGTAGAACCCTTTTCAATCTTTGCAATTGGATTCAGCTTTAGTTAAAAAATCGACGATCTTTGACCTTTCGCTTTAATGCAATGCTGTCTAAGGAATTACAGGTTTTTTCAATTCTCATAATCCGAAAGATTAAGGCTGCAAAAGAGAAGGGAAGGAAAGCCAAAGAATAGTAAAGTGTGCAGTAGATAGGGTAGATGGGTTAGGTAATTAGGAGTAGAAGACGGGGGAGAAAGAAGGGTTGAATGAGTAAAAAACCCAGGTTAAGTTAGCCCTATTGTGAAGCTTGAACAAATAACTCCCTTTGTCCGGTAAACAAGTTTTCTGACTGCATTGAGCGGTTTGGTCGATCAGAAGCAAAATTTCAAAGCCAACGAGGGGGCTCGAAGAATCTGAACCCGCGAAGAAGATCGATGAGAATCCCAGAAAACGGTTGGCCGATTCCCTCCATCTATCCCTAAACCGTCGCTCATCGGTCGGTGTCGTTAACCCGGAGAATCGCGCGCGAGGCCGCATCTCATCGCGCGAAAATGGGGCCTTATCTCCGCGAGAACGAAAGAAGCATTCTCGTCTGCATGTATGGGGCGAGAGGGGCGGGGGGGGGGGGGGAGGGTGAGGTGGGATAGCACGGTGCAGATAAATACACCGAATGTCGTGAAATGCACAAGGTACGCCAAGAGTGGAACACGGGTAGCGCGGGGGGAAGAGGTTAGGATTAGCTGAGTTGTGTGCGTTGGATTTCCGATTTAGACGGCGAGCGGCGCACACTCGACCAATAATCCCGGATTAATCCTAGGTTCGACTATATGCGCGTCTACACACACGTGCGCACACACCTCTTTCCCGGATGGTGCGCTCGCGCGTTTACGTGGATCGCGCTGCGTATCCTCTAACACGAACACCGAGCCGCGAGAGAGATAGATAGATAGAGAGAGAGAGGGAGAGACGCACATGGAGTCCGGTCAAACCGAGTGACTGAAGTGTGGGTGGCTAACACATATATCTAGACCCGTGGATCCGTAACATAGGACGCATCCACACTGGCAAAGAGGCTCGAACGTGCGACGGTGTTTGTGTGCGCGCGCGCGTCAGGATACCAGGGGAAGAGAGAACCAGGCGCCAAAGGATTTGGCTACACGCACACAAAGCCAGGCTGCGCGCTCGCGTGCATACATCGATGCAACGGCCAAAGATAATCCTCACGAATATAGAACCCGGATAATCCCCGTGTAGGGCGGTATATAGTATACGTTTGCTGGCCGCGGTGCAACGTGGTTGTATGCGTGCACACGTACCAACGTGCACACTTATCACCGACGAGGATGATGGTCCGCAGAAAAGGGTGGCGTAGAGAGAGAAACGACGGTGGGGGTGGATCAAGGGTGATCGCCGGGAGGGGAGAGGACTATGGCAGAGCACACAAGGTTTAGAGGCTAAGCGGCTCATCCCCCAGGAAGCTTTACATCCCGTTCTGATACGACGGGAATTCTACGAACGATTCGAAAGATATATCCTCTTTGTGTCTGTTGGGGTCGAGGCGCGCGGGCGCGCGAGAGCCCGCGGGAGAACCAGCCACATCGGTTTCAATGGAAATATTGGACGGCGCGAAAGAGACGCGGAATTGTCGACGATCAGAGCTTGAGGATGACATCGAGCGACCGAGTGCGACGGTTTCCCGGATTCTCTGTGTTTATTTGCTCCCCGCTAGCCGCGGTTTTCGGCTTCGCTGGCTGCGCGGGAGAACGCCGAGACACCAAAAGGAGAGTCTCTCTGCTGATGAGGACTTCTGGAGATGTTTGATCAATGATTTAGTCGGGGACGGAAATCGTAATGTACACTCGCCTCGGTAGGCAGGTTGGCATGCCTTCCGAGAATGCGTTCATGCTGGTATGGACAAAATCTAAACGATATTTCGGGTAAGTCCGTACTAGTTTGTTGCTGACGAGCATGGTTGTCGGACGATGTTAGTGAGATGTAGTAAAAAACGTTACTCCAATCTGAATATCATGGAAATAAGCTGACATGCATTAATTATTTAATAATTTAAGATTGAACTTTTCGATTGAAATATCACAGAAAATTCGAGAAATAACACTTTGAAAGAAGCATTACGAGAAGCTTGGTTATAATAATAATACCATTGCGTGTTGAATAACTTTTAACAAACTAAATCCTACAAACATTTAATTAAAAACGACGCGATACACGTATCGTCTCTTGGCAGAATTGTTAGAGGGTTGCAAGCAAGACTGCCAGCGGATGTTCTTCGGGGTAAATAAATAATTTGCAACATATTGTATATAAATTCCATTCAAATTGACAGTCGAGTGCTTGATGTTAGGTTGGGAAAATTGCAATTTTGTCATCATCTTTGACCGTTTATGACTCTAATCCCGATAAAATTTCCATTACCAGATAAAAAAAGTTGTAAAAAGCAATCTCCAATATTTTTGTCGCAATTCCAGCCGAATTTTCCCAAAATTTCCATTGCACATCATCTGCTAAACTAATCCTAGCTTCACAGCAAAAGTTGAAGTGATTTGGCCCATTTGCAAAGGGGTTATTCTGATTTAAAGCGCGTGTGATCAATTATGGGAGTCACGCGGTGGTTCAAAGTATTTAATCGGAGCTCCTTGCAAGTGGAACTATAATATTTATGAAAGCTCGTTAGTTTTCGGAGGAGCTTCCCTGGGCGCACTATTTCCTGCAGTTCCATATGGACTTTATCACCAACGTTCCTCTCCTCGCAAAAGAAAAATACGAGGACGCATTCGCGAGGGCCCACCACCCCGTGACCATAATCTTAATCCAGGATTAAATGATCCGGGGTTTGTATAATCCAGCCGTTTTGTCCCTGAAACGAATCTCGGGATTAGGGAGTCTAAAACCTCGTAGTCGTACTACGATGATAAATCCGTGGATCATATGGATTTATTATCGGAATACGTAATCTTAAACACACAGTAATAAACGGCACGTGAAAAGTTGGTACATTTCACGCCGCTACGTTATTGAGAACGTTACCCGTCTTGCCTTGTGATTCACAGATCAAAATGATCCACGAGTTTGAGATTATCTGTTTATTCCAAGGTGATTTCCGTTGACACGAATCATTTCTGGATTGTGGATATTTTCCACTACAATTTTTAGATAAAATATAATACTTTACTCTTTTATTATATATTAGGATTTATTATTGTACATTATTATTGGTATTTGTATAATCTATGTATCTATGTATAATACATACTAATATTTATTATTAGGATTTTTATTATATGTGTAAGGGTCACATTATGACTGCCTCATCACTATTTCCCCTAGTCTTTCATAAATTAATTTTTGACTCCTTTATCTACCAGGAAAATTTGTTTTTGTTCTTCAAGTATTTGATCGAATATTCTTTGGTCTATGATGATCTATGATCGATGAAGAATGGGATATGAATTGTAAATTTTCTTCTTCATTATTTAAGTTCAACTGTGAAAAACGTAGGTCTAACGATATTAAATTAAACCGGTTCTTTCAAAAGTGAGTAAAATAAGTTGATTTGTGTGGACAAGAATAATACAGAATAATGTTTAATCGTTTCTCGCGGCTCGTTCATCGACGTTATCAGTAGACTTTGGTATACTAACTCTTCAAAAATGAAACATTTTTCCAAAGATGCACATTACATTTTCTGCTTTTGCAACGAAAAAATTCGTGACAATACTTATGTTAAATTTTAAAGAGAATAACATTTTTTAAGGGTGCAGTGTTTAGACAGCCATATTAATTGGAGGCACACACATATGGAAGAGCACATTAACTGGGGGCATACTAACGTGTTCAAAGAATTTTTAAGAGCACACTGATTGGTAAAATGCCAGTTCTTTTTATCTTAATGACATCGTTGCGAAATATTTCTGGCTTGGACAAAATATTCAAATAAAAAAACCAGATGAAATTAAATCAAATAATTCATTGATTCATTCATGAATTAGCGTAATTTACACAGTAGTTGCGACAAGAAACCTAGTCTAAAATTGTGCCTATCAAATCTGATCGCCGGGGGCTCAGGCTAAGGAGCCTCTCGACAAATTGTTGGGACGAGTTTCTCGTCTTAGGATAGCAGAACGCGGTTGAGGATACTAGGACACGGCCACGTGGAGGTCCTTCTTGGCGTGCACCTTCGCAGAAGGCGTTCTTAGCCTGTTGCATCGAGCGGCGGTGTATAAAAAGAGAAACAAACGACCGGGGATTCGGAGTTTTTACTTTTTACGAGGGACAGTAGAATTTCCAGAGGGTCCCTAGCACGCCTACGACTGCCGATGGATTTCATAGAGATTGGGGTAATCTCCGATTCGAGAGTTGGGATAAAGAGCGGACACAGACATCAGGCTCGCAGGAGAGGCGACAGTAGACTCTGGCTAGTTGCGACATCGCAAGATATGAGGGCCTGATCCTCGTGGATTTTCTGGCTTCCAGGTGTACCGTCGTCTCTGGAACGTAGGTAGGTACACGCGTCCTTCAGTCCTTGTTCTGTGATCCTAATGCTCAAGGGTCACTCTATACCTTTTTTTACCTTTCCACCCTCTTTCCCGCATTCAAGATGTCGCGTGTCGGCGAGGGTTGCCAGAAAAGTAACCGCAGAAATCACTCAAGACAATAAATGTTACTTCAGAATTATAACTTCATTCTTCTGTTTGTTTATTATCACGGATTTTATACATCCGCGACTGCGGTGAACAGGTAAAATACGAAACTGTGAAAATGTTACAAGAGTTTAAAAGAAAACGTTGTTATATTTATTATTTCCTATTAAAATTATTAATAGACAGTTTATTCCTGTTTCTTGCAAGTTGGATAGAACTTTTCTACTTGCAAGAGCTCGTAGTTCAGGCATTCGTGTCTATTATTTAAAGCTATTTTATAATTTGAGGAATGTCCAGATGAGTATAAAAAAGGTGGAATATAATAATCATTTGGATGACTGCGGATCTTAAAATTGGTTTCGTTCATTACTAATTTTAATTCATTCTATTCATTTATAAATGGAAGAAATCAGTTTCGACTTGATTCGTGTATCTCGCGATTGACGCACAACAATTTTATTTTGCATAAAGATTCACGGCCTAGTAATTACGAACATGCACGAAGGATTGGAAAGACTAGAATATTGTCCTGCATACACCTAATCCTTTCTCCACTAAAATAATTAAAGAAACAATTGTAACAAAAAATTTGTATTCTGCTCAAGCGTTAATTCATCAACTATAGTAGCATAAAATCTCTTGATTTCGAATGTTCAATGAATATATTCGATTATCTCATATTTATAGCGTGATTGGCAACGCACACGCGCGTTTCCGTGTGTACCGGTATCGATCGATGGTTCATAATTTGTAGACCTACTAGACGTTCCTGGTATTAGGCATGCATACTTCAGCAGGAAGTGTCCTGTCCTTGCTCGGCATCTCGCGGGGGCGACCACAGCAAGAGACACAGAGCCGAGAGTCCTGCGTAATCGAAAAATATGTAAATGAGGTCCTTTGTCCGATACCCGTCGCCTTATTTTTGCGAATGGGGCAGCAGAACAGGCGGGCAGGTATCCTGGAGCGTGTCCTGGATTCTGGAAATGGCTGGTGACCCAAATAAGGGCTTTTGTAGTACCCGAGTGACCAGGATCCCAGGACCGCAGGATGTCTTGTCCTTACGCACGTGCTCCAATCACGCACCCTATCAATTCTCACCATTTGTCCCTCTTTCTACCTACCCGTATCGTCGTCCTCTCCTTCTCCATCCTTCGATGTTACTTCTCGCGCAGATTGAACCGTGCCATTTCTCTCCTCTGTCCAGTCGTCCTAACGTTCGCTTTTCAGTCATGCATCACAGTAAACTCTTCCCTTTTTTATTGAAAATTCTGTTGGAATTTGAGTCTCCTTTTACATTCGTTATTTAGCGCCGCAACAATCATTTGTATGAGTTACTAGTGGACTGCGGATCCTTATGCAAAATAACACACTTTTTGCATCCCTTGTGAGGAGCAGAGAATAAATGGAAATATTCCTCATTTTTCTTATATAGAGTTCATGAAATCCATCAAATGTATAAAATCGTGAATTTTAAAACAGCGACAAAATTAAAAGCATTAAAAATATGTATTATTATCATCGGACTGATACTATTAGACACACAATGAACTGTTGACTGAACAATGACTGTTTCTTACAAATGATATAAACAATTTGTATTTTGCATAAACCCACAGTCTGCAAGAATTTTTTTGTATACCGAATAGAATAATGACTTCGTTAATATTTCAATTAGACACAAAGATTAAACTAAACAACGTAACGCATGATTCGTATACATGTTCAAAACGTACAACATAAATAAAATGGAGGTGTTTTTAATGTTTTCGTCAGAATCAAATTTGGTTGTGCCAGTTCTTTCTGGAACTTTGTGTCAATGATAATTCTGCTTTATTGCACGACTTTGCCAAAGAAACATGTAACCGTGCGTACTGATATTAAATTAATTACACTGTTTCTATCATATGTCTAATCCTGCTCTAAATAATCTTCTGGATTACATAATCCCGTCATTTAAGACTTAGACTTACTAATCCTTGGAGCGCCTTTGGCAAGCAAAACGTTAAGATTGTATAATCTTAGGGATTATTTAATCCTGGTTTAACGGAAGGACGGTTGGAGCTATTACGTGACGCGCTTTTCTCATATTTCTTGCAAAGCGACTCGCAGGTTTTTAATTGTGGCTCTCCTTTATTTTGAGATCTGGTATTTTTTAGAATACATTTTTACTGTTTACTGCTTTCTATTTCCGGAGCTCATAACAACTTCCAGGCAATAAGAATTTTATATAATATAGTTTTCGATTTCTTTCGATTTATCAAACTGTTAACATAAGAATTCAAATTCTAATTAACTCTGCTTTCATAGAATTTGATGAAATATTTTTCATCTTTTATAAAGATTAATATTATCTATAAAAATCTATAAAAATCTATAAAAATTGGACTTGGTATAGACATCTGCAGCCTACACACATTTTTCACGTTGTGACGTTTAAAATATTCAGTTTGCTATGGTACATATGGTTCACAGTTTGCTAATAAATAGTGAACTTCTGAATTTATTGTGAAAATTTCGTTCAACTCATAAAGGAATAGTGGTAATTAAGGGAGTAGTGCATGAAGCTCTACAATACTCTACATAATGAGTTACAACACTTTGAAATACGTATTAGCACGCCTAATTTATTTAATTGAATATCGTGATATACGGTGATATCAAAATTTGAATTGATATGGTACATTTAAATTTCATACTCTGTATACATACAATAGTCATATATGTAGATGATATCGTGTAACGTTGGAATATCAGTCTATTGAAAATTGAAATAGAACAGCGGAAGGGATTAAGGACATTGAATTATTATATTTCCCTCTAAATAAACGAATCTATACAAACATAACACAAAAGTGGTAAGCATTTAATTCACTGGAAAATTTACTTTCTAAGTACGTACACTTTATCGGAAATTAGAGTTAATTTTCATACCGAAACGTTCGTTAAAACACAAAATAATAAAATCGTAATACGAGGATTTATAATTCGAACACCAAAAGAAGAACACCAAGAACTTGGATGATCCTTTCGCACCTTCGGCAAACTGGTGGTTCCTTCCGAACCTTCTCCATCGCTCCTGTTCTCCTGGGAGAAGGAGGTCACACGGTAGCCTTACCCACATTCCCGTGCGATAAACCGGGAAACCTGACAGGGATGGCGTCATCTGGCAACAAACGCAAGGATCCCCGACACTATATTCGAATACGTGTAGGAATACACCAAGGACACGAGGCTGATGGCGATTCAAAGGGGATGTAGCTCGGTGGTGGAATCAGGGTTACAGAATATCGGAGGATCTCCGAAGATCCTTGCAAGTGGTTGCTGCAGATTTCGACGCGATGTGGGACAGGAAACTGTGTCATAAAGTCCTGGTGGTGAAACTCCTTCTAAATCTAGATAAATCCGTGAAATCCTAGCGCGTGCTATTCACGGCTGTCGCTAAATCGTCGCGTCGGCTTCAGATTTAATGTTTCCGTGTCGTTCCAATAAATGTCTCCGGATATTTTCAGCTTATTCTGCATAACTTTATTCCGATCGAATAAGTTAAATATACTGATATATTTGAAGTACACTAAAGTAAAGAAATTTTATTTTCAACTTCTTTTAGTCCTTCTCTCATGTTTTAAATGGCACTTCCCCATTTTCGTGATAAATGGGTAGAACGCATATTTTAATTTCATTGTACAAGCAAGTACTACTTTATTAAAATTAAATTATTGTAATACAAGTATCGTTCATTCTATTTTTTTTTTTAAACGTTTTGTGATCTTACAGAGTCTTCATGATGTTTTTGATGACTTTATGAGTAACCAAATACTTAAGTACAGTTCTT
This sequence comes from Lasioglossum malachurum, assembly GCA_028455605.1. Lineage (NCBI taxonomy): Eukaryota > Metazoa > Arthropoda > Insecta > Hymenoptera > Halictidae > Lasioglossum > Lasioglossum malachurum. Next base: position 23,347,935 of record CM052315.1, read on the forward strand.
TTCTTCAAGATTATTTATTGCAATTTCTTGAGATGAATAGACTATTCTTTCTAGTTTTGGAAATTCCTATAGTCTCAGAATAGCAATAATTATAATACGCAATTTCGTATTTTAACGGGAGAAAAATTAAAATATTTTCCGAACGATGAAAATAAAAACGTTTAAGACTGAATGTTCGAGAAAAGTCAGTACATATTACGAATCGAAATATAGCACACTAAGCTCCGCGCTGCGTAACAAGATTAAAATAAATAATACGTTAATCAAGACGTTTCCAAACAGTATTATCTTCCATTTTAATCCTCGTATGCCCGAGCTTGACGGGAAATTGAAACCCCACTTTTTGTACTCGTCACAGTGTTCTACATATGCACAGTAGAACTATTATTACATTAGATTCCATGATAATGTAATCTTATCGGCCACACTACAGATAAATGGAAATGATTGAGAAGAGTGCGAACCACAACTAGGGGGCCTAACATTGTTATTTCTGATTATTTTGATTCGGAGATAGTTCAATACGTGAATGTTTACAGTTTGATAAATTGTTTGGTATAATAGATGACTGAAATTCTTGCGTACGAACAATTTAATGGACAGTGTACTACCTAGAAACAGTTTCAAGTTTTTAAACAAAAAGGGTTGTTGCTAAAATTTTTACCTTCATCATTCCTGAAAGTCTGCAATTTTACTCCAGTCTTTTTTTTTAAGATGGTATAAGCAATTACAGACTCCGTGGTTCATGTAGTGCTTATTATCTTTACTGGGAAATTCTTGAACTAATTTGTTTCAATTTACACTCAATGAAGATCGTGTCAACTTTTTATACTCGTTGCTTTTAAATTGTTACAGAAAAGTAATTTTCATTTTTAAATTCACAAATAAACTCATTTATGGCCATTTACATTGGAGTAAAGGGATCATGTCAAGCATTAATAGCCAAATTACAAAATCTATTGTTCATTAACAAATTCAAAATCCTTTATTCATTGCAATAAAAGCTTAAAGTATAATTGTTTACCATAAAAACTATGTATGTTTCTATTTTTAAATACTTGAGTGAACTCATTTGGCTCCATACTCGAATAAATCATGAAATCTCGACACCTAAATGGCCTTGTAATTTTGCTGACAAATCAAAAACGAGTCTTTTTGGTTTATGGAGTCAATTCTCCCGCGAAGGACTATAGTCAAAGGATCCTTGCCGGCAGGAGCAGCGAACGTTTCCTTCGTCGCTCATGGTTCCCTGATAATAAAACCCCCTATACTCTGTCTAAATCTAGGATCAGCGTGATCCTGAGGCTCTCCCGCGCGGTCCTTCCAGCATAGAAGTTCGGTCTATAGAACCCTGATACGGAAAGCCCTTCGATTTCAACTGAAATAGGACACCAAGGAACCTGCCGCGCCGCAGCTTTTCACTTTCTTTCATACTTTCCTACTGACTTAAGGATTCGCTTATCCTTAAAAGCCTACCGTCGGTCCTAGAGTCATCTGCTACTGCTACACCGTTCCTCCAAACGCAAACAGAGTACCCTGCCGAAGGAGCTCGCCAGGATAACGGAGAATCGTGTTCTTCTCGTTTTTAACTGCTGCCGAACACACTGAATCGCAAAACATTTTTTTACCGAGTTGAGCTTACTTTGTACGTGACTTGCGACTTTAGTCGAGTGCCGGTATCGCTGGAGCACTAGAAGAATGTGGATCTGGAAACACGGCTGACATATTTGACATATTAACTCTCGCAAGGCAGGAGCTTTTGATGATTTCATAGTGTTCATGGCTAGACTCATTGTGACAAATTTTTTTATTGGCCATTCAAATTGTACATTTTATCTATTTTTTAAAAAATCAACCTTGACATTCATATTGGCCGTAATACGTATACATACGTAGAGAGCTAGTTTGAACTGGTTAGTAAAAAAAATTAGAATTTAGGTGCAACGTTTCTCACCCTGGGTCGAAATGAATCCAGGCTTCGCTAAACGAGGTTTAGGGGTACACTCATTTCCAGGATTGCTAACGAACTCTCTGAAAATACATATTATGTTATTGTGTATGTACTATGACTTGAATAGTTCGTTTACTTTTTACTTTTTATCCCCTGTGTTGTTCTTCATCCCAAAATTAAAAACGATATTTATGAAATTCATTTGTCGTGTTATTAGACCTTACCTTGCGAGGGTTAGAAATGGATACGACAGATATATTTACTGAAGTGCACATTTTCTCATATCATATGGAAGCAAAGTCGCCAGATTAAGACTTATCTCTCCACTCCACCTTCGCCTTCTGCAACGCTATTGCCTACGCTTCCGTCACGGCTCGGTCACTTGACGCGTTCCATCTCTGTGATGCATGTGTCACAATGTCACGTGATTGATCCGGTACTGGCAGAGAGGGGGTAAGTAACTCTTTCCCCTCATCTGGCGACTCTGTATGGAAGCAGGGAAGAAACGGCGGGTGTCCTATCTGTTTGCCCTTGACTGCAAGTAAAAGCGTCTTTGTCGGGCGTGATCGAGATCAATCAAGCCCGTTTCCTGTGCCGTGGGACGAATGTATAAAACCGTAATAAATTCGCAGATCATCGTTCGGAAAAGAAGTCGTCCTTTCCCCGAGTTAATCCTCGATCCTCGGGGCAGAACGAAATAATCTGAGATTAAGCCTCGTCCTACGACATGCCTGAACAAACGATGTGCGCAGGGTGTCTATGTATACCGCGTGCATATAACTCCTGCCGAGGAAAACGTGTGCGTGTGTGTATGTGTGTGTGGGAAAGAAAAAGAGACAGAAGGGGGGGGGAGCCAACGGAAGACGAGAAAAATGGCAGGGTGAAAGGAGAGGAAGAATCGCAGAAGAGTCCCGCAGGAAAAAATAAACGAATCCTACCGAAGGATCTTAACTGCATCGAATGGTGACCGCCACAAATCTCGATCTTCCTGCTCTCGGTCGGATGGCGTTCTCTCAGTCGGCCGAACGAGAATCCGGGAAGAGAAAGGGAAAAGGAAATAATTTCCCTAGGTCGACCTGGTTAAAAGATTCATAATTTACGATCTTGGAAATAATCCGTGGCGCGGAATAGACGGGAAAGGGGCTGCTAGAACTCCGGGAGGTAGGGTGGTGTGGGGTGGGATAGGGGAGGGGCGGGGGAAGTGTGTGTATGAAAAAAGAGAGCGGAGGTAGGACTTATCCTTTGATCCAGGATTTATTTAACTACGGTCCCAGCGCGAGCTTATCCCGGGGGAGGTTTTAGCCATCGAGGGGCCACGCTATTGATTTTTAGCTCAAGGATTAAAAGCGCACTTCCGTTATGCTGTGTGCAGGTTTCCTCCTGTGTATACGTGCGTGTAGATGATCTCTCTCTCTCTCGTTTTGTATGTGTATCTGGGTTACAAAATAATCATGGGCGCACGCACACATATAGAGGAGCGTGCGTCACACAAGCGGGGAGATATACAGGTACATGTTTTGAGTGTACATTATGAGCGTGACGCGAAATGTGCACGGTATATCTCTATTTGCACGTCGACGTAAGAATGATGGACGTTTACCCTTTTTCAGAAAGCGCATGATGATTGAATGAAACGTAAATGGCCCCGGCGAAAGGGTTGTACTTTGTGCAACTGATTTGGTCGGCGGTGTAATGATTTTGAGAATGAGTTAATATTGGAATTATTGAACCGGTGTTGCAAATTCGAGCAATCTGAAGGGATGCTTCGAGAGTGTGCGTACGTTTATGGACTAAAACACGATGGATTTTTCAAATAAATTATCAGTTGGTTTAGAGATATACATATACTGTTTATTTATAAGAGTCGCATTAATATATAGATATATATTTAGGTCATTAGCGATTACATATTATACAGTCCAATTACTTGCCAAATGTGTTACTAAAATTTTTAATAACGCTTGTCCCATTTTTTTAAAAATTATATTATATAATATAATAGAAGAATATGTCTGCCAATTAGTAGAGTTAAATCACACAATGTGTAATAAGTTGAGCAATAAGCTCATATATGTAAATAAATGTGATAAAAATAAGGAATTGTTCAATCATCATATTCGTTAAATCTTTTATATATGTAGAATGATTACAGTTTTTAAGAGATTTTGGATTTTCAAGATTATTTTTTAATAATATTCTAATACATTTAGTAAGTCTGTTGATTAAAATGATAAGGGATGATTCGCATTTTATTTCCTGCCGTAAAGTTTAATAACACCTGACTTCGTAATGAACTATGACGGCAAAGTATAATCGGTAAAACCGATCACAAAGTGGCGATTTTAATCTTTTCGTAATGTAAAATTCAATCCCATTGCAGATTTGCGGGATACATAAATGGCAGTTCACTGGAGTGCTCGTGTAAAAAAACGGTTTTAAATCAAAATCAGTACACGCAATTTACCACTACCAGATGATTTAGCAGATACCGAGCCTACGGAACGTCCTATAAATGCTTTGCTTTATTCTGTAAAGTAGTTTCAATTTTATTGCACAAATAATATTTAACATAAATACGTATTTCATATCTGTATATAAATTTTGCCAATCATTTATATTTTTATATATCATCTGCATAAAACAGCGAAAAATGTCGTCGTAAAAACACTGTTTTAACAACATTCATACAGATACTCATAAATTATTGATTATTTATTCATATAACGCAATAATTGAAATTTCTCCAGGTGCATCGGCACAGATTTATCCTATTATGCAATAGATATTTTATAAACCAAAAAAACGTGGTACAAAGAAATCACGATAAGTTAAAAAAATACAAGCGTTCATTTTATCATTGTTTTATTATTACTGCGTTTGTGATATTTTGCCAATTTTAATTTAATAAGGAATTTCGATGTAATAAAATTATTATTAGCCATCCAATAGGATTTTGAGGTTCCAAGAAAACAAACCTAACAATACTGCCAATTGCACAAACCAAAAAAAATAGCATAATTTCGTTGTGAATGGACAAAGGCACACAGATCTCGATTACAACAATTCCATTGAAGTCTCTAAGAACGCAATAGTTGATCACAGTACTTTATGTTGATTTAATAACACAAAGATTTTAATGGCAATCAGCAATACATCTGTTTGATCTGCTTTTCTTCTTAGAAAGAGAAGAGAAGAGCAGAGTCCGAACAAAACCACCAAATTAGAAGTGACAAGAATCTGGCTAACAGCAAGTACGTATCTCAAAAATTGTCCACAGATTCGTCTCTTTATTAACTGGAAGATAATAAATTATATATTTTTTATTAAAAAATTCTTTATTTACTTTTCATTAAACATCGGGAATCTCAGAGAAGTAAGTGAAGGATTACATATCGTCGTACTTAGAAAATATTCTAATATTTAGTTCCTCTGAACTTTTTTGTCACCTTGAAAAAATAATAAAATTGGTATACATTCCTAAACTTTTAGTTATGTTCCCAGTGCGCCCAGGACAATTTTTTTGCAAAATGTCGAGACTTTATCTAACTTTAATGCTAAAACAGAAAAAGCTGAAACTTGTTTGCACTTTTTGAGAAATCCCTTTCTTTTTACGTGCAGTATATCATCGTGATACAATGTGTGTTTCCTGATGAAAATTAATATTTATATCAACAATTACTTATTAAAAAGTTTCGTGATACGATAATCTGGCGAAAAAATGTTCCCAACAAAAGTTGAACAATATTTAAAAACACCTACATACTTCTATATGTAAAATTTAGAAAAAAAATTTTTTTTTCAACAGAAAATGAAGATTATTTTGATTTTTAAATATTACAATGCATTTATGTTTTCATAATATCACAGCTGCCGTTAAGACGGATTCAACGACCTACTATATCATGAGCTTGATCCCATAAATAACGCTAAAATAGTTTTTTCCGACTTTTCCGGCCAAATGGTTTTGGTGTCATACTTGGGTTCGATGCAGTTTTTCAGGATGACGGTCCAGGGGCTTCAATGTATTAAACCGTGCATACAAATCGATAGAACTCTTGTTATTGCTACTTACTTTCCGAAGCGAAAAGTCAACGATCGTTGCGGAACGGGAGCGCGCGCGAACATTTCGCGAATCGGCGCGAGCGAGGGCGTCCGATAAACCGGCGCGGCTGCGCGGGGTGCATAAATCATCGTGTTCATTAAACCCCGGCGTAGCACCTTCCTTTTTTCTTTTACGGTCTCCCGTCCCGAGATAACGCGTTTCGTTGCAGCGGCGTGCGCGAATCTTGGCGCAGATGTATTCGGCTCAAAGTGCAACGAACGACGCGACGCCTCGGTCTGAACCCGAAAGCCGACAATGGGACGACGCGACGCGACGCGCGAAAAGGGTTGATAAAAAAGTGCAGGCTTACGAGACGCGTCAACGTTGATGCACCGATCGACGGCTTTTCGAATATACGAGCCAGCTATCTTCACGGGTCACCGGTCACGGCTGCCGGCTTAATCTTCGAGCCGAGTTCCCCCGAGAAGAGGAACAAGACGAAGAGGAGACGCAGAAGAACCAGGGTCGACACTTATCTTTATCCGGGCAGCTAACAACTGTTGAGCACCGGCTGGCTTCGCCGCATTGCCGTCCGATTAGCCGTTATGTTTTAATCGATGCCTCCGGCTGCACATCGATCCGCGATCCCCTAACTCCTGGGCCCTAACTGACGGAGTGTCGCTCTGTTCTCCTCGGGATTTAGACTGCCTCACTCTGCGTTCGCATATACTCCCATGAATATTTTGACACTCTTAATAAAACAATTTTTTAAATATCGTACTGTACATCTTGGAATTCTTTTTGAAGTTAGAACAATTCACTACATGATGTGGAAAAGAAATTTCGGAAAAATTGCAACTAGTCCAGAGAAAACACTAAAACTCGCTTTTTACGACCTTTTTTTGTGGGTATATTTATTGAAAATCTGTGTCAATTACGATCATTACCTTACGATCGATGAATTATAAAAATCGTTGACTATGAGAGTGCTACCCCTGGCAGAAAATGTTCAATCAAAATCGTGGATATAATTGTCGAACGAATTATTTGTACGTATATTAAATATGAGAAATAGAACTGTATGCACACAATGATGATGATATAAAAAAATCGTTTTAATGTTATAAAAAACATTATAATCAAATGCTGAATTATGTTGCCTGTTTACCACATGTAAAATAAGAGTCTGCCTACCTCTTTAGTAAATTTATACGTATAAGCCGAGATTTATCATCGCACTTGTCTTTATCATAGACGAAAATATTTTTCACATTCAGAGTATGAATAATAAAAACGGTAGACACTTGATTTATTTGATTGAACAATTATTTTCGGAGGTAGCAGTTATTATATTTAACCGTAGTTACCTGAGTTTGGAGATCGGTCGCAACAGAATCGTTAAGATTGGAACATATTTGCAACCGAACGAATTACAACAATTCGCGTACAGGTTGGACCCCGCAAGGAATAAATAATAACCGTTAAGAAAATCGATTCGACCGGGTTATTAGTTAATTAAAATTCTTGCCGAGCGAACGTGCCGTCCTGGGTGTCAGTCAGGTGCGGAGTCGCAAATGGTTATGGGCGTCTGCGAATAATATGTGCGTCCCTGCGAGCACGAGCTGTGTAAATCGTATTAGGGATTATTGCACGATCAAAAATATCCCTGCAGGATAATCCCCGAAGGTGGCAACGATGTGTGAGTGGCATTAACTCCCGTGTGTACCACGATGCGTGTAGGTATACACTGATCCCTCTCGCCTTCGTTCTTCCTCTCTCCATCGTATCTCCGGCCACGATACCCTCTGTATGTGCACCGCCGCACCGGTTGGGCGCAGGTTTGTGTGCGTTTGCCTCCACGTTAGCCTCTGCGAAAATCCACGCCTCTGCATCCTGTTTTCGATTTATCTTTCTCCTCTTTCAGCCTCGCGACGCGGGGCAGGTGATGTCATCGATGGGTGCCTCTGGTACTTTCGGTAATCACGACTGAAAAGTTTACTCTTGAACCTCCGATGAGTTAGGCGGGCCTAAACGCCGATCGGAATCGATCAGACCGCTCGCATTTAGCAGAACGGCCGTTCGGTATCCAGCCGAGCCTCGATTCTGATTTATCGTTCAAAACTGCCCCCACTGTCCTCGCGATCAATTGATTATTCATACCTAAAAATTTTCCGAAGAGCAGCTCCCTCCACTTTCCTTCAACACGTTTCATTCGGTGCGCGCAAATTAATTCATATTCCCAGCCTCCAGGTTAAAACATACTGTCACGACGCACAGCGGGGCATTTGGCCCGAATTGTCGGAAAAGACTGTTTTAGTGTTATTTATGGGTTCAAGATCATAATATAGTAGATCGTTGAATTCATCTTACTGTCAGTTATAACACATTATGAAATCAAACTGATCTTTATTTTCTCTGTCGAAAAAATATTTTTCTCGAAATTTTATATATAGAAGTTTGTAGATGTTTAAATGTTGTTTAACTTTTGTTCGGAACATTTTTTCCTCAGATTATCGGAAACCCCTGAGAAACAGTAATAATGGAGTGCTTTCACCGAAAAGCTCTGGAAAATATTACTAAATAGGTATATCACGGAGCTTTTTAATAAGCAATTGTTAATATAAATATTAATTTTCATCGGGAAACACACACACTGCATCGCAATGGTATACCGCACCGCCATTTTAAGGCATGGGGTTGACCCTATTCTCTGACCGGGTTTAGAACCTAATTTGTGTCGTGAAACATTCGAGCACACTTATTAGGATTCACAGCATGCATGAGAATTGAAGAAGTCATCACTTTGATCAATTCCAAATTCCCAGTTCCAGTTTCCTGAAGTTTTCAGGTTATGATTTAGCAGTCAATGTGCCAAACCATACAATGCCAAAATCAATTTGTAATTTTAACTTAGACTGTAATCTTAAATTTAAATTTAGAATCTATATGATAATTCTATTACGAACACAGAGTAAGGTAATCGATTGCACTAACTGTGAGTCTCCCTAGAAAAATAATGTTTGCACGTCTACAAAAATTTATGTGCCAAAATCAAATGCATTGTATGCAATTTTGAGTATCATATGTATATAAATAAATATAACACATAATTTAACAATATACTAATATAATAATATAATTATAAACACATAAATACGTCGGCTCATCATACGTCAACTTAGGTCCCTTCACAAAAGTTAGCATAAAAATGTGCTGTCAGGTAATATTACAGAAATAATAGCAGGGCCTCAGGTGAATTAATTTACAGTTAAAGACAGACAAAAGATAATTTGTAACAAATTGATACTGACACGTATCGCTTACTCTGATTTGCAACCAGACCAGACATCCTTCAGATTTTGACATGAGTTTCGGCGGCTATCATTTCTTTTGAAGTCGTCTGAGCGCTTCTAAGAGCACTCTAAAGCAGATTAGGCGACGAGAAAGGAGGCACGACAGTCGTAGACAGAGGTCGGAATTCCCGAATTCTCTCCCTTTTTAATTATCCCTCCGCACGCGGGGTGGGGGGGGGGGGGGGAGTCGCGAGCAGCGCTTCATTGTACGTTCATAATAGCCACGGTCAAAGCTTTAATGTTGTAAGACTCTTATAAGTATAGAAATAAGGCGGCGGAGCGGCACATTGCAACGTCGATGACTTTCAACTGTATGTATTTTTAATAGGATTTGTTAACTGGCCGTTCTTCGCATCGCGGCGCACAAGGAACAAACTTTGCCCTGTGATCCGCGCGAAATCCCGAAGAGTTCCCTCGTTTCTGCACTGCGCGCTCCGCTTGTTTGTTGACTTTATTCGAAATTTTAAGTTCGTTTCCCGGTCTGAAATGCAGATCTGTGAAATCCGATATTGTCGGCGCCGGCGGCTTTCCGTTCTGCCAGCCGAACAGGATTATTTGAGCACGGTTTTTCCTCGATAATTATCTGATTCGCGATGTGACGAAAACAATCGTATAAAGTGGCTCTGCGAATGTATGCATACTCTGCAATTATTAAGACAACGCCAACAAAAATAAGATTATAATTTCCCTATCGAGTGAACACGAGATTTCAAACAAAATCTTTGAAATATTCTCCAGGAAATTCCGTTTCCCTGTCATCAATACTCTGGTCAAGCAGTCGATGGAATTATCAATGTTTATAAACGAACCATGTACATATTTAACAAAACATATTAGATCCCTCATGCACACTCATTTCTTTATTTTGTTCAACCAAATTCAGTTCATACATTTTACCTCTCGCTCGTTATCTTTCTTTCTCATTCTCACCACACACGATATAGGAATACAAATAAACGTTTTTTATTACTACAATAATGGAATTGTTTGTCTGCAAAAATTAAATAAGTTGAGTTGTGTGCATTAAATTTATTCTATTATTTTTGATATTCTACAGTCTGTTACATCCCGATTCATTTCATTATTAATATTTTTACTGCAGAGCTTATCGGTACCCGAATTAACCCTCATATATCATTCATGTAATAGCTACATTAATAATCTTGATGTGAAACTGTGTCAAAGTTAAAACCAAATCCACGATATGTGATTATTTATAGTCGAAATTATAAATAATTAAAGTGCGTCTGTATTTCAGTGGAAAATGAAATGATTTAATTATAATGTGGTACATAGTTACAGATTGCAAATGTGTTAAAAGTAATTGGAAAAGACCTACTTACGGATTTCTAACGGTCGACAGAATATTCAATATTAAATTACAAATATTATATTTTAGTATAACAATATTTTTAAAGTTATTTTTCACATAATAATGTAACGATACTGTGAAATTCGTGCAATACGGATTCAATCAATTATTTAACTCTACAATTATGTAATAATTGAACTTCATAAATAAAAACCAGCAGCTGTGTTACAAAATATGACTACACAATTTCGTACCTTATTTACTCATTTTAATAAAAACAATCATTTTGTTCTTAAAATGAATACTGACGAACCAGCAGCTGTTGCGAAAATTACTTTCATAGCTATGTGTCCGTTTTAATTAATCACCCTAAAGTTCCATAAACACCACAATTAGGGGGTGCCAACCTCTAAACATCGAACCAATTGTTCAAGCAGTGAATAGAATTATCTATGTTTATAAACTAACCAGATGTAACACTCACGATGTTCAATTAACGACTGACAATTTTTCCAAACAGAACGCTCCCTCGTGCACACTGATTTCTTTATTTCGCTCAACCGAATTCATTTCATACAATACATTTTGCCTCTCACTCATTCTCACCACACACCAAATTTTCTCTGAACAGTCTGAACCACCATTTATTGCACCATCGGACCAGTAGAAGTTACCTGAAAGCTTGAATTACTTTCCCCATTATTCGTTCGCAAGATACGAAAGAGTCTTCAGGAGCGAAGCGTGAAAGCGTAAGGACCGTTGGCACGTTTTTTTAAAAACGATTCACCGATTCTCAGGTGAAGGTAGCAGCGCAACGGAGCATCAATCCGTTAGGAATCGCTTTCCACGTGTGCAAAAGAAGACGGAAAATGGCTCGTCACCTTCGAAGAGGGGTAGGACAATCCTATTTCTTTCTTATGCAAAATCTTCGTGCGCGTAGCCGTGTTAAGGGATTAAAAGCCCGCTACGCGGGGTCAGCCGAAGGCTTAGAACGCCTAACAAGATTAGCTTAAGACGCCGAGTCCGCATACCCCGAGGATTACACATTATGTATTCACCTGGATGTATTCACGTAGAGATCTAGTTCGAGTTCCTGCCCAAGTCGAAGACGATGCTCGCGAGAGCGCGGCTTACTAGAACGTCGATGACCGCGTCCCATTCGACGCGTAGGCTCGTGTCCTGGCTTAACGATGTTGCTACAATATTATTTCAATTAATCTGTCGAGTGTCTACCGTGTGACAAATTTTTCGAAATTAGTCTTCTCGGAAACTGCACCAAAGAATAGACGAAGAAGTGAAATGAACCCTGAGCCTCGCGAAGCAGCTTCAATATTACTTTCATCAATGAGTATCTGGCGGAGAGATGTAAATTTTCCGAAATGGAATTTTCAGCGTGTGTTTGACTAACACAGATCTACAAAACGCAGATTTTCAATTTTTATCAACTTCAAAAAAGGTTTAAAACGTGATTTTGTTTCATAATTCCTACTAATAGCAATTTTTTAAACTAATGCTTGTAGTTGCTAAATAAAACCAGTTTTAAAAGGGCGTTTGAATACTTTCGTGAGCAACTGTGTGTGTATAGACACTTGACACGTGCTCCTTTGTCTGAGAATAGGATAATCAAAGTGATAGTTCTACCACATAGAAAAGCTAATAAATATTTTATGACTTGACAATACGTTCTTAAACATATGAGCAAAACAGTAAGCTTATCTGGTCTGTTTCTATTTGTTTCTTTGCTCAGTTGCATTGATACAATTGTTTGCAGAAGGATATTAGTGTAACTAAACAAATTTGTTTTAAACTCAGTACGACGTCGTAAAAAACCGAGTCTAATAGAATGTAATCAAATTTCTGTCTAATTTAGACCTTCCCAGAAACTTCAACAAGGGAACCTTCATTTAAATCCATTTAATTAATTTTCTGAAATTAATCTTTCACACTTCACATAAGCATCCTCAGTTTAACATTTCAAATGTCGAATATCTACTGCGAAAATCCTCGCAAAATCAAAGTAATATTAGTATAATAGTGAGATATGAAACAGTAAAAAGTTAGAAAATCTATAAATATTATTACCATGCTTTCGATGTAAAAAATCGATTGAGGGATGAAATGAATAATTATTTAACTCCTGCTGCCCACAATCGTTGCAAAACGTTTTTATTTTACATAAAGATCCGCAGTGTAATTATTCTGGGCCAATCAGTCAACGAACTTCAAGGCTCTGCGCGAGAAGAAAACCGTTCGTTGCCGTGGGTGTTAAAAATGATTTGCGCGGCGAGAGGGAATGATGTTTTCGTGCTGGTAAGCCGCGCGTTAAACCCTCGCCTCGATCCGTTAAGGTTTATCTGACGCCAGAAACATTTCCCCGTTTCATAGGATCCGACATAATCTTCCGCGGGAGAGAAGAAATCACACGCGACGCCGTGAATGTATTGTAATAATAGAGTGCGTTTAGACAGCGATCCCATAAGAGTGTAAGGAAGAAAGAAAGAAAGAAAGTAGCGCCGAGGGGGAGCCTTATCTTCCCTGGCCGACTAGAACTTTATTTCGAGGCGAGATACGAGCCTCTCCGCGGCCTTTAATGTCTTTTCTCCTCGCGTTTTGATTAAGAGAGCCCCGAGAGCTTGACAGTGGTTCCGCAAGAGGTAAAGAAGACGACGCCGTTCGCTTTGAATAATTGTCGACTCGCGGCCTGTCAAGTCGTCAAACGTCACCTTCGTCGCGGCGATACAAGATTGTATAGAAAACGTTTTGTTCACTCTCACACGGTGGAAAATCGCGCAAGATAACGCGGATAAATGATGAGCAGAGAATAACGCAGCTACGCCGGAGATGCAACACGGTGTTATCGTAGTAATCGCTTGAAAAATAAATCCTTTTTAGTGCACGGCACAATCGCGCGAGATTGTGTTAATGTGTTCCACGTGTGGATTATGAGTTAACGGAAACGGGACAATTAGGCGCGTTTGTCTGCTCGCGAGCAGTTCACACGAATTTATAGAACGTGATGAAACAAAAATTTTATATTTCTTCATACGTTTTCTTTTCTCCGACCGTAGGACCGATATAAATGACTGTGTGTAATTAGCTTCAAGTACATATAATTCGAATTAAATTGATTTAATGTTACCTCACATATTAATTCCATATCTTATTATCATTATATTTCATTTATAATGTCAATTATTAATCCTTCGATATAAGAATTACGCGACAATTGATAACAATTACATGTAATAAACATGTGGCAACATTCGTTGTTAATATTAAGAAATATATTGCCTAATCAAAAGAAAGAAATTACGTGTTCGGAGCGTCTTTGTAGACGAAGTGGTTGGAGAAATACATACCCTTACAATACTAAATGCTAAAAATTGAAGATTAAAAATTCGAGAGTTATAAGAAAATTAATTCACACAGTTCCTACAGACCTTGTTCTCCATTCTCATTTTGTACAGATAAAAACACGTCACATGTGTTCACAAGTATGCTGGCACTCTGGCACACAACGACAACCTGAAGATAGCTGACGTGTTTCCGTAACACACAGTGTACACGAAATTCCTCCGATATGGTCAAAAAGGGATGGCAATAAGAATTTTCCTAGGCGGATAGCACGGATACCAAGCGAGGATGGTACGAGTAAGTGGTGGTTTTGGCAAGGGGATGTCCTGATGCGATTTCACGCTGGATTTGCCTAAGATCTCCGCTAAGGAGCCCTTTCACCCTCCCCTTTTACCGTTCCCAACCTTCACCCTTCCATCGACGATTCTGTGCTCGTGGCTGGTGTCTTCTTCGACCCTCTTGCCACCCCTCCCACAGTCAGCCCACCTTAGCTCGCTCCGACCAGCGTCACTTCTCGAGAAACCCCCGAAGATTACGTGCCTTAGCACAATGTCGCCTAAAACGCCTTCATTGTTTAAAAGAACCGACCGACGAGCTTGTTGTGTTTCAATTAACCCTCTCCACGCCGCGCCGCTCTGAGTCCCAGAAAGGAGAGCGACCGGGAAAGGTCCTGAAACTTCTCCGTCCGTGACGCCAACTTTACGTGTGATTATGCTCCTAATCACGTGATCCGATCAAATCAGAAGTATTTCCTCACAAGTCATTTTCCAGTAATTATCCATTTTTGCGAAAATATTTCTTGTGTATTCATTAGTCTTTCTGATATTCCCGATGTAACATTTTATTCGTGCCATTGAATCGGTAGGAATTCAGGAACTACATATATGTCGAGTTCAACACTCCGGGTTAGGCCTCGGAATTAATAACTCGTGACGATTAATTTTCGTATCAAATCGTATTCGCAACCCTTGATCGCATGGATCGCAAACGTGGCAAACGTATCGATCTCGTATCAATAGATTTCCATGTACGAAGGACATTTTCGCAAAGGAAAAAGTTACTTCAATTGACCTGAGGAACCATCCCCTACAAAGTTTCCTGACATTTTTGAGACGCCGTGTATAGATAGGCACACGTGGGAATAGATAGGCATACGATAGATATAAACGTTCGTCTTCTAGAAAATTACAAACGAAGAAGAAGTTCGAATCCTCCAAGTTAGGACAACGGACACGCGATTCATTATCCTCCCCGCAGCTTAAATGATTCAAGCTGGCAGCCCCATCGGGATAGGCCATCCCGTTGAAATATTAACGAGGCCACCGAAAAATTAAACTCGGTCCCCTCCGAATCTCAGTAATCTCCTCGCAGCGATTATTTTTCTACGACGAACCGCGAGAGGAGGATACCGGGGACGAGTACCCGGTTCCTTTGCATATCCGATCGCCTTTGATCTTACGTAGGAGCGTGCGGGGTCCGCTATCGATTTCCTTAAATATTTCAGATCGTCCAGCGCAAGTAGAATAGCTAAATCCAGAGTGTTCCTCGGCCGATGGGGGTTTAAGTTTTGCTGAAACCCTCGTGGATTAGGAGCGCCCGTGTTGCGCGTATATCCGTGTTTTAAGGACGCGTGCAAGCCTCTCTCTCTCTGTATATCTGGCCCGAGGTCTTCTTGTGTGTGTATCCTGATTTGTGCCGGTCTCTCTGCGCGTGTATGCAAACCCTTATGGCTTAAGCTAAGGCTAAGGCCGAGGCTCTCCCGCGGGATTACTACGTCATTCTGCAGGACTCTCCGGTCGCCGGAAGGATCAGCTCTCTTCCTTCTGAGGATTTCGCAGAAGACTCCATCCTGTTTCTAAATCAGGTTGTCAGCCGCGGGGCTGAATCATTTCGCGTTGTTTAGCGCGCGACCGCGCTCCCCGAGGACACCTCTGCGATCGAATCTTCGCCGATCCTGTCCTCCAAGGAACCGCGGCAAAAAGTGGCCAAAGGAATCTCAAAGAAATGCTCATGAATAGACTGCGGATCTTCATGCAAAATAAAAGATGTTTGCATTGTTTATTCCAAGATACAGGAGCGAAATAAAAATTTCTTTCTTCTTTTAATTATCTGATTAAGCTGAAGCCGATAAGCTAATGTCTTTAATGACAATAATTTTCAAATAAATATAAATAGAAAGTCGTGTGCATTATTTTCGCTGCGAAAGCATTTGTAAAATCGAAAAAATGGTATAGTACAATATGCGAAGTCATTCTGCTTGGTCTGGTGGTTCCAGTATGAAACATTTGCTACAGGAATTTGATTTTCCACCACGTAACTCCGAAGATCCTACATGGATCTCGAGATCTTATCGATCTCGTTCTTTCATCACTCAAGAATGTATTATATAAATTAATGCTGTATACTGTCGCGTCTACAGCCTGTTTCCGTAATCATTAATTGAACCACTTCTTATATATTCTGTTCATGAATTTTTTAATGTATTACTTGCTTAAAATTTATAATATTGTGTACAATCCGAAGACGTTCGTCGGATATGAATTATGGAAATCCAATAATATTTACGAAATGTATTATGGTTGCTTCTGAGATTAAAAGTGACTGTGGGAACGTGTACAAGTATGGCCACTTTGACTGTGCTCATTGAAAGCCAATAAAAATTACACAGAATCGATTATGTGTTTCAATAGTACTGTCATTAGTAGACTGCGGATCTTAATGCAAAATAAAAGTTTTCGATTTGAATTGCAACAAACCGGAGTGAAGTAAATATTTTCTTTTTCTTAATATTTTCAATAAGCTGAAAATAATACAAGAGAACTATAAAATTCCTTGGTGGTTCTTGTTTTTCATTAAAAATTCCTTAACAAATTCGATGCGGAAATTTTCTCTACGGAAAATGTTACTTCAAATGACTTAAGGAACCCCTATTACGGTTCTCCGACATTTTTCGAACACCCTGCATATGCACAAGTAGAGTTCTGTAACGAAGCGTCGCTCAGTGGGGTCGCAGACCCGAAAACCTGGCAGAAACTCGAAATATCAACATTCAAGAATTCATGATTATCCGTCAGTAAAATATAATTAGCTCTTTGCACTCGGAGCTATTTCAACTGGAAAATTAAACATTTCTTCCGAACTAGAATATTTCCATTCCCTATGATTTTTGAAATTTTATGGATATGAAATTGGTATAATGTCTCATACAATATCTAAATGTTTAGTAATTGATTAGATACCAATATTTTGAATAATGACACATCAATTTTTAGTGGTGACTCAGAGGGGACAACCGAGTGCACAGGGTTAAGAATATGCTCTCGTAGAATCAGTAAAAAATAACGATGTTGAAAGGCTAAGTTCTCGGTGTCATATCAGTTCAAAATTGGTCATTGCCATTGAGTTTAGTTATGGAGTGAAATATAGATGTGCCAATAAATATGTATACTTTGATAAGTACGCGACAATATTTACCAACCAAATTAATATGGCTTGTTCGTCTACTATATTATGAACTAGAGCCCATAAATAACACTAAAATAGTGTTTCCGATTTTTCCGGCCACATGCCCCACTGTGCGTCGATTGACTCCCACACCGACGCTCTAATCTAAACTCGAACGAGTTGGAAATTTCACGTTCCTCGGGGACACCGGATATTCCGCGAGGGTGGCAGCCATGGCCGATAAGAAGTTCGATATTTATTCTTCTGGATCCAGCGAATAATCCATTGATCGGCCGCCGGTAATAGGCAGCCAGATCCTGTGTCGTAGCCGCTGCCTAAATCATCCCCCAATGAGATGGCGCTTACAATAACTCGTTACCGAAAATCCAAATTAAGCTCCTTAGTTGAGAAATTTACGAGACGTTCCTCCCCTCTGCCCACCACCCACACCCCCTGCTCGGTGTCTTACTTCACCATCTTCCTTTTCTCTCGTTCGGGACGCAGTTTACCGAAGTAATTTTAATCTTTCGGGGCACAGTGCGTGCACACAACGTCAGTTGCCAGCAACCCTCACCCCTGAAAACTCGGGCGAATCCGCGGAGACCCGTGGAAGTGTTGGAAAACAAACCCTCTGTTTGTTACGATGTGTTTCGATGTGTGATCGGCTCGCACACCCACACACAACAGGCCGCACGCGTGCGTACACGTACTCGTGGCTCGATGAGGACACAGGGAAGAGAACGACGCCCTTCTCTTATTCTCCGTCTTGTGTAAGAGCTTACTCTCTAAGCGTCTTAGGGCAAGTTTTCACCCTTGCTTCTATTCAACGGGAATACATACTTCAAGAGAACGGATCCCGGCTATCGGGCAAAACGCGCGCTCTCCGAGGTTCGAACGCGACGGGCAAAAAGTAAGCATTTAGCGTTTAGCTGGATGGTTCAGCGATCTGAACGCGAATAGAAAATCGAAATTCTAAGGGCTATATTTTTAGAAATCTCCATTTATCGGGGTTTTTCGAGTCTCTTTGGTTTTTCATAGCTGGGACAGCCAACTGAAAAATTAGAAAAAATTCTCGAATATGCAGTTAGATATCTGGAACGCGTCCGATGTTTTTTTCAGAATTTTCGCATGTGGTGGAACTTGCGCAATTATCACAGTGTAGGTACTTAATTATGGATTTTATATTATTCTCGACTTATTATAAATATTAACAGAGGAAGTGTATTAATATTTGTAACTTCTGTTTCTTACCAGCTAGTAATTTCTCGCCAGCTAGTAATTATATTTCTGGTCAAGAGAGAGGGTTCAAATTTTATAAGGTTTTCGCAATGATCTACGAGATTGCTCATCGTTCATTTAAGTCGACCGAAGGACTGTTTCAACCCCTTCAACCCTTTAGTGACGCTATGACAAAAAAACAAATAATAAAAGTAAAGAAATAATATTATGCTTTCTTTGAATAATATAATAAGACACAGCGATAAATTATAAGAAGGTAGAATAATGAAAGTCTGCGATCACGAATTCTAAAACTGTTCCACCCTGTTAAGTAAAATGATTTCTTAATGGTTACTACTCCTAGCTGTCCTGAATTGATATGTACCCATTAGAAAATCACATGTATCAATAAGTGCCTACTATGTACCTCGTATATCTGCTGCTTAATCTATACTCATCAATTTCGTATTAAACGTCTTTGTAATATAAAAATTGACCTTAATATCATCACTGCTTTCTTACATGACATATCCGCATAAACAGCGACAAAGCAGCGACTAAAATTCACAAAACAAAAATGAAAAATAAAACTATAATACATTAAAACGTTCGCCTTGCCAAATATGATTCCTCTTATCCTAACGCAATTCCTTTTACTTTTGTCGTCAAGATACTACTTCAGAAATACTTTTCGAACACACAGAAGTGTTATATTTGACGACCCATATTTTTATTACCAAAAATTATGTTTTACTGATTCTACAAGAATATACTCTTAACTACATTTTACTGACGGATAATCATGAATTCTTGAATTTTCATATTTCGGGTTTCTACCAGGCTGTCGCGGTCGCAACCCCATTGTGCGGCGATTCTGAATTTTAATGACGGGGATGAAAACTGGCTCGTTTGAAGGTTCCGCGTGTTTCCGCAGACGCTACACATATTGAGATGTGTGTGTTTTTCAACACGGTGCGTGATCCCGTCTCTAAGAATCGGCTAACACTTAGATTTAGAAGGTTTCGTCGCGTGGCTGGTGATCTTATAAGCTACACTAGCTGTGAGGTTATCTCATTACGTCTTATCTGGTGCTTTCGCCCCAACGCGAGCTTAGCGGTGCCGTAGAGCTTAAATCGCACGCAAGCTCACGGACGCAGCCTTTGCCTGCACGCAAATGGAGCGCGCCCGATGCGAAACGAAACTTCTAATACTACACGCTGTAAACTTTATGAAGAATCTCCCTGATAAACCTTACACGTGACAATAAATCGGGGTTAGGCGGAAGGACCGTTGGAAAAGTGCCTGCATGCGCTAGTTCGCGGATAAATGTCTTATCGCGCTTGTAAAGTGCGTCATGTATCCTCGAAATGGACTGTTCGGTATGTGTAATTGATTAGCTCCCTTCCTCTTGTTGAAATCATTCTTTTTGACTCTTTCTCCGTAACGAACTATCCGAGAAATCCCAGAAAACCAAGGGTCTTCCATTACGAGATTCCATTTTAAATTTCACGCTATTTTACTATTTGTGAAAATGAAAGCTGTCACTCCCCGACACGTGATTAATGAAATTCTAAAAAAAAGTACAGTTTTTTTTATAATTTCAAATAACTTTTATTTCATTTTTATCAAAAGGAATCTTTCAGTCAATGAAAGAATTTTTTTCTTTATTTCAGTTTTCATAAAATTATATATAAATATAAAAGTGAGAATTTTAAAGAATTTTGTATTTGACACTGCTGTTTGTTGCAACCGATGAATAAAATTGTCATTTTGCATGAAGATCCGCAAGATTTTTGCCGAAACGAATCTTTTAGTCAATGAAGAAAATGTTTGTGTCAGTTTTCATAAAATTAGATATACAAATGGGAATTTGAAAAAAAGAAATTTGTCTGTATTCAACAACGTTTCTGGACGAAAGCCCAACGAAGGGAAAATCGTGTAATTTCGAAGTTCGCAGATTTTACCATTTCTCAAATAACAGGGTAAAGGTAGTTGGAGTTTCAGTAGTGGTCGTTTTGTTAGGAAGATTAAAAGCGCAGTGCGGAAGGTTGAGCAGAGACGACAGAAGGGAAGACAGAGAAAGAGAGAGAGGATGAGAGTAGCAGATAAAACGTTCGAAAGAGCTGGTCGTTTATCTGTAAAGTCCGGCATCCGCCGAATCAGCCTCAGATACCGATGCCGCCCACACTTTCCTTCTGGTGCACGCACTTAGGCTAACTTCCGAAAGCCGCTGACTTCCAGGAATCGCTGGTATCGCCATGTGGCGACTCAATTTCATCTATAGATCATTGTAGTACAATGTGATTCAACAGAATACACTAAAAATTCCAAGAGATTTGTTTTTTACTCCCTCTGTCCCATAATGATAGTAACAAGTGAATATATAAACGCGAATTTTTGGCGAATGCAGCTGTTTTCCTTAACCTAATTATTATGAATTATAACTATTTTTCCAATTTCATCCGCTGATCGAAATCAATTGTTTTATTTCAGAAACTACCTGAAGTAATATTTTTAATGTCCACTACAATATTTGTTAATAACCACTTTATTTGATTAGAGGGGAAAAGGTTACCCCTCTCTGCCAGTACCGGATCAGTCACGTGACATCGTGATACATGCACGACAGAGACAGAACGCGTCACGTGACTGGGCCGTGGCTGATACGTGGGGGAATAGCGATGTAGAAGGGGAAGGTAGAGTGGGGACACCACACGGATGGCAATGAAGCATCGAATTGGTATATGGTTTGTTTAATTTTTGAAAAATTTGTAGCTCGCTCATTAGGAGGTCCGCGGAACGCAGATCGAAAAAATGAATTCTAATAGGTTCGTTCTTTAGTCGAGGCTTCAGGACGCAGCTTGATTCGATTTCGAGAGATTAGGCGAAGTCGTCTTGGATTACCGAGTCACCAAGACGAAGGGGAAACCTTAGGATCAAAGTCCCGGTCGCGCTACGACTTATCTGCATAGCGTTCCTCTTCCGGTTGTCGAGCGTTAGATTAGGGGAAAATTTTTATTTTCTTCTCGAAACCGGGCGCATATCGCCGCTCTTCCGCACAGGAAATCCAAACGAGTAGAATCATTCTATCCCACTCATACTGACGCGTGATCGTTCCTACCGAACACTCCGGAGAATATTTTGTGTATACAATGAACTCTTTGTCGATTTCTTTTGTTTAATAGCTGCAACGTTTAGCAAGATATAATGATATAATATCTTCCTTCTTTTTTGCACAGTAGTGTACATATTTCGCAAAGCCTGCATTCTCCTTAGAAACGAAATTTAATTTTGACCTTGATTTTCGGAATTCAAGGTTTTTTTTTGTGAGGTACGCGATGCAACACAAAAATATATGCGGTTATTTTCAAAAGAACTTCGATTACCTTGAAAACTGCGAGAAAAGACAACATTTTAAAAAAACAGCTCCGCTCGCCAATCTGAGGCAGCGATGAATTATCTTATGATAGTAATGTCGCTGCTGGATGACATAAGGAAAGAAATATTCGGTAAAGATTTTTCGACTCGTTCAACGGCAACCCCACCGCGCTCTTAAAGAGCCCATTATCACAGCAGCACGAAGAGGGTGATCACAGAGTGTCGAAAAATATGTTCCAACTTTTTATCTTGTATCTGCACTGCTGACTTGGCAATGGGTGCAGGGAGCACTCCGTTAATTTATCGAGCTGGGAGTTCGTTAAACTGTGCGAAGTACATTCGGTAAGAATTTCCTCCTGAACGATGCTTTCGTTTGATATTAATTCAATTATGGCTTATGTTCCTTCTATCATAAAATACTTGTACATTTACATTTGAATTCAGTTTGCAAGGATTACATTATTTTCACTGATTGTGTCAAAATAATATTCCTCCATTAAAATATAATTTTCTTTTTAATTCCTTTAGACGCCCACCTAATATCGTTTCCAAAAAAGAAAATTGCTTAATGTCACTCGCAATAAGATTTATGTACGTTCTTTGCATTACTCGTTCTATTTTCATTATTCTGTACGCGTCTAGAAAAATTGGCAGAAAAGTCAGCAACCGAATAATGAGTGGGAACACGTAACGAACCTGAAATGTACCGGATTTCATGAACGAAAGAAATCTATCGAGAGAAACTCGGTTTCGCTTCTTCAAGGGTTGTCCTCCGGATGAATCTTATCTTACTGGGAGAACTGTCAAAGAGGAACCGTCCTGACGCTTCCGTCGTACTTCCTTCACGGCGTAAACGGGGAGATAACCAGAAGACCGATAGGGTCTGCACCAGAAATGAGAAATGTCTTTGCGGTTGTACAGATTAAAGATTTCGCGGATGAGTGGTTGACACTTTTCTTTCCCCTCGCTTTTAATTTATCAAACTCAATGAAAATCTATACCGTCGTTCTACGCCAATTGATCGCATTTTCACAAACACGGCCGAAGCAATGTTACAAGACACTGCAACCATGTAAACGTTCCAGACACAGGCTACAATGTGATTAACTATTAACTAACAATAAGTGTGGGCTATGATATAATTAATCAAGTTAACATAATTTTCGTAGACAAAACGATGTTTCAGCGAGAGAAATTGTAAAACGTTAAAAATTTATTAAACAAAATGAAAATTTAATTCTCCTCTTGATTAAAAATTATAACAAGCCATGAAAAATCAAGGAAAATAGACACTGTAAAAAAATATTAGAATTGACATGAAAAAATAATGACATTTCGTTGTAAA
Source organism: Lasioglossum malachurum (assembly GCA_028455605.1). Lineage (NCBI taxonomy): Eukaryota > Metazoa > Arthropoda > Insecta > Hymenoptera > Halictidae > Lasioglossum > Lasioglossum malachurum. Next base: position 23,371,332 of record CM052315.1, read on the forward strand.
GACCTGAGTTCGTTGACTATTGTTTAAATGTTTACAATATACAAAAAAACGCGTTGTCTAAACGAACAAGCTTCGGATAGTTGAATGAATAAATTCATGGATTTTACAACGTGTGCATAGATTACAAGATAATTTGTTAACTAGTTTCTACTTTATCAAACAATAAATATGTACATACATCCTAGTTAACCTCAATATCAACGTTCGTTGCACCATTAACACCTGGCCGAGCGCTGTTACGAGAAGTTAACCTAAATATCAACAGTGAAATAGTAAATCGCATGATAGAATATTGCCATGATATGCAACGGAATGGAGAAGATTTTCGCCGGGTACAAAGTTGCCGAAAGAAGTCTGACAATATGGCGCCGGGTCACTGAAGGGATCTTTGCGCATCAGGGAAGGTCGCTAATAAACAGACCGCATAATACGGTTTCCTGTGGCCAAATCTGCGGAGTAAAAGCCTGCCTTGAACTAGCTGATCCCGGTACAGAGACGATGCCAGGACCGGGCCACCTTAATGAAAACTATACGTCTCTGGATTAAGGTGGGCACTGGTCAGCCTTCGGTCTTCCTAGGTACGACCTGTCTTACGCAACCATGGGGGTGGATTCTATGGTGACCAGCGTATTAGATGGAAGTTTAGGGCATTAATACCTAATATTGTGCCGCCGACAGTAAATCCTTTGTTGGTCATCTTGCTGGGAGACTTAGCACCTTACATCGTCCAGCATCGATAACGTCCTCCAACAGTTTACGATAGAACGCGTAAACCCTTTTGATACGCGCCTCCTACAGATTAGAAGTCTCGTGATTATGTTTTCGCACCGTGATTTACTTCGCCTTCCGCAATTGTTTTGCTAACGAGTCACATCCGACGTGTCAAACAATAATCTTTACGTGAAACTTACACTCCCGCTCAAAAGTATGTGGACGTGGTTCAATTTTATGCGATCTAGTTCTCAAAGTTAATAATAATTCATTATATATCTCACTAATAATTATTATTGTTGTCTTGAGAAGACAGCAGACCACGCTAATGAATCATCGTAGTTTGAAACAGTATTAGCCCTGCCGAAGAAACTTTTATTTATTCAAGAGATTTTAATAACTAAATTGTACAATTTGGTACTATTAGAATAAATTATACTTGCAACAAAGTACCCACTTTTGAGCGGGAGTGTACAATTTGCGATTTATCACAGATATCATACTTCGGTTAACTTTTATATTTATCAGGTATCTCAATTTAATCTCTGGAAACCATTTTCTGTAGTTTATAATTTGTAACAAATGGGTCAGACTACAGAAGATCATCATTATTTTCATTGCAGCTTGGGAACAAAATGATACAGCCTAGAAGTTAAAATATGTAAACCTTTTAAGGGGTTAGTTTTATTTTTCGCTAGAAAAAACGCTAGATAAAAGATCGGTCTAGGCCGCGATCGCCCTCAAGCGTCCTATTCTTTCGTTTACGAGACGTAATTTGCATTATTCGGAAGCACACACGTGCGGATGTAGCTATTTTCAAAAAGCTGCGACAGCTATATGCTTCCGAATAAAGCACATTACGCCTCGTAAACGTAAAAATAGGACTTTTGAGGGCGATCGCGGCCTAGATTAATCTGTTATCTAGCGAATTTGACTACTGAAAACCCCATCTTTGCATTATCGAGAAATGAGAATCCCTATCCTACCCCTCAATTCTGGTTGTGTCAGAATTACAGAAAGATTTATCTGAATTTTGGACAGAGCGAAGAACCTTTTCATTTGAACAGGGTCACTAAAAAAGCACGATTTACTTCCGGTTTCTCGGGAAATCGAGCAGGGTTTTGTCTCCGACTAATTGCAAGGGAGGTGCCCGAGGTTTCGGTTAATAAGTATTGCCTTGTACACCGAATGGAGTCGGTGAAAGCAAGTTTACCCTCCTTCTTCTTCTTTCCTCGCCTTCTCTTCGTTCTCCATTTCCTCGGTTTCGCAGAAGTCTGGGATTATGACCTGGAGTGGGATAGACTCCGGGACTTAAGTCAGGGTTACACAAGGATCGCAGCTATTGTGCCATCGCCCAGCTCTTATTGTCTCGGGATAGACGAGTGGATCTGCATATGCTTAGCGCGGGAGTTAGACTTCTCTCAACGATCTTCAGCCTCACGAATCATCTGGACCCTCGAATTCAAATCCTGAAATGCGAAAGCGCGCGGCCATTGTCAGTCGAATCTACAAAGCCGGAACTGGCTTGATTCTTCGTCGCCGTACGGCGCGGCGCGGCGTTAGGATATACGAATACGAGAGCCGGTGGTTTCGCGTTCTGTTTCCTTTGCTTTTGCTTTATTGATCTTGAACTTTCGCGTCCTGTATCGCGTCTGTTACCATTCGTCATCGCTATCTTTATACTAGACAATTCGTACTTTTAGTATGAACGCTTTTCTCATTTATTAGCTGTACGAATCAATTCGTGTCTACGTCGTCATCTTCGTTCTCTTCTTCAAACAACCATAACTACACTGCGGATTTTATGCATTCGTGACGAAAATGATCGCCTAGAGATCATGTGAAGGTCAACTTTGTTTTTTAAATAGAATCGTATATTTTGTTGTGCACTACCCGATCCTACGCGTTATTCCCTACAGAAAAATCACTTATGGAGAAAAACCTCTGTGCTCATTATTAAAATCAAAATAGCTTCTGAACTAATGATTTTTTACCATGAGTGAATCAGTATTTCTTTTTGTATGTGGGGAATAAGAAGCAGCATCGAGTATACATTCAAAATAGTAAGGAAAATGTACATATTCGACGAATGTACATTGTCTTTATCGTCCAGGACACGAAGAACGAATTTCTAATCATTGCACTTGTAAACGACGATAACTTTTTTAATACTGTACTATACGATTTGGACTTTTTTGCGGAGCTAGAGCAATTAGTTTACCGCAGGATGTATCTACAAAACGTATTTTTTAAATTTTCAATATAGGCCCACATAAAAAAGTTGTCAAATGCAACTTTTAGTATTTTTTCTAGAACTCCGATCAATTGCAATTTTTAATTGCTCTAGCTTCCCAAAGAAGTTCAAATCGTGTAGTACAATATTAAAAAAGCTATCATCTCTTTTAGAGCTTCCGAATATTAATTCGTTTGAGACTGTATCTGAGAGTACTTAATGGAAGGCTTCTGTCAGCAAGAGAGTATCGAACACGTTAACGGGAAAATAAATTGTTGAAACGCTTAATTGGTGTATGTAATTGTTGCAGGGAAGAATATCCCAGTGCATTGTGTGGTCGAGACGATTCACAACATCGTGGAGAGTCATGTGAGCAACTCCCGTGAGAATTGGCGGAGGCCTCAAGTAGAGACGGACTCGTACGTGATCATCCCTGTGGCCATGCCTTTCCAAGTAAGTACATATTATTTCTACATTAATAAACAAACCAACCTAGTTGTTTAATATACGCTTAGCCACAATCTTCTCATATGTTCGAATTATTATTAACCCCTTGCCTTATTATTAGATTGCGGATCTCTTTATGGAAAATAAAAATTGCCTGCATCGATTGCAAGAAATAGAAACCAAACTGAATGTTATTTCTTCCCGTAATGATTTTAATAGAGAAGAAATCATACATAGGTTGGTGAAAGTCCCATGAAAAAATAATGAAGTTTTGTAATTGGATTAGTAGTGGTTCACACCGATATACCCGTGGAATGGAGAGGCGAAGTGACAGAGAGTGGTCTCCTCCGCCGGACTTAGAATGGGACATTACTGTAGCTTTAATGGTAAAAGGTAATAATTTTGTTGAATTGAATTTTTGTTGAACTGTCTGCAGGATTTAGTTGGCGAAGCATTGGTGCGCCTAGGCTACTCAAGCGACCTGATACCGAGCGCACGGGGAAGCATTGTCATAAGAAACTGGAAACCACTGCCAATGGAGAAGGTCGCGGATGGTCCGCTGTTGACAGTTGGCGATATTTTAGCCGAGCTGACTTCAGTCGCAACATTGAAGATCCAAGTGTACAGATCGAGACCGCCACCGCCTAGTCCGGCAGCGGAAGTCAGGAACAAGTTGCTAAGACTGCTTTTGTTGCACTCCCATGCGCTGTTGGTGTCTGCTGGTTGTCCTTTGGATGAGGTAAGTCTTCCATCATTCTTTTCCATATCTATTATCCACGACCGAAAGTACTCTATCTGTGTTCTAGATAACGAATGTATTGAAAAATTAAATTTAAAAATTATGCAATTGAAGCATAGAATCTCCATCAGTTTTACTTTATTTTGAAATTGTTCAAGACATCAATATAGAAGATAAAATAATAGAATAGTTATCTCTAGACTCCGTTAAAAATTTTTCATGGTCTATACTATTATATTTATTTTTATGTATTAGATATCTTCATCTTTATCTTGATTTAAAAGCATAGAATGAGAAAATAGTCGTCTCTTCAGACGTCAAAAAAAATTTGTCACGAATAGGTACTTATTTTATAAACTTTAATTAAAATCAACAGTATTATCATTCGATTAATTTGGAAATTGAAAAAAGGTCGATTGAAAAATACATTTTTGATTTCATAATATTATAGCTGCTGTTAAGACTAATTCAATCATCTACTATATTATGACTTTAAGCCTATAAATAACGCTAGAATAGTTTTTCCCATTGTTTGGGGCAAATGCTCCACTGTGAGACGTAGCGAATTTTAAACCCGAGACTAATCGATGCTTAACTCGGAAATAAAGATCGAGCGTTCAGACAGGAAGTTTAAACACGATTCGGGATCAAGGAACGGGAAAGACTTCACTCTAAGACCGCTTAAAAATGTATAAAATGTAAATCTAACCAGGGAGTGTTTGTCGTCGGGACACCTAATCTCATTAAGAAGTCCTCCGGCCAGTGCACTTGTTCCTCCTTTGGAAACCACTGTGGTAATCTGGTCCGGATTCTTGCTTGAAAGTCGCTGATCTTCGTCTTAAATAAATGTCCTCTCGGTTTCGAGTCACCACGATGACGTTTCCAGACCCTGGATTACCGAATACGTTTTTAGATCATTAACCCTGGACCCTAAGTCTACAAATAGTTATATTATTAATAGTTACACAATAAATAATTATTAAAATTTTGTGGCCCTAATAGTTTATTTAGGGATTTCATTGCTTGTTCGTTACTTTTTGGCCAAAACCAGCACTGGAATGGTGCCCCAGCCTCCATACTCACCAGACATGACCTCGCGTGACTACTACTTTTTGTTCTCAAAACTTTAAAGAGACTGAAAGAGCTAAAAGCTATCTCAAAGATCGAATTCCAGAAGTGTTTCTGGGATTGGAAGAAGCGCTGACATAAGTGTGTAATATCTAAAAGAAATTATTTTGAAGAGGAGAACATTCATGTAGACGAGTACATAAAATTTCTCCCGAAAAATAAAAATTCCCGTTATTTTTTGTACACACCTCGTATTTAAACTGGCAATTTGAGAAGGTCGAGCCGCATACTGAATAAAATTGATGTTAAGTTCCTGTAAATAAAATTGATATTAAGCAACACGGTTTAGTAACCGCGGTTTAGTAACAATTGATAAACCGTGAAATGTAGAATTCGTGTGTAACGATGAAAACGTTGGATCCGTTTCTTTGGAAGACGATGATGCGCAAGAAGGATCCGGTTGATTTGATTTCTGCGAAGATTGGAACAGCAGCGTATGATGTCCATGTAAGGGCAGCGCAGGAGCGTGCCCTTTCGTCGGCAATGAAGATCTCATGGCGTATGATAGGATTACCCTTTACTCAACCAAATTCGCGGCCTTCATCAAAAGCCCCCTCGATATCGGAAGAAGGAGAAGGGTGAAGGGGTGTCCCACCCCCTACGGGCGGGCATTATCTAAGTGCACTCTCTTTGAAGATCCTACTGTACTTGCCCATCCCCGAACTTTAATGCTGCTCGCGGTGGTCTATGATTACCAATTTTCCCTGACAGTCGTTTCCTGCTCGAGTTTCGGCCTGTCGGCTAATGGCGAACGGCTGCGATAGAGAACCGGCGGCTGCTCGAATGCATATGACTTAATCTGTCGATCATTCGTCGAGAACTATCCGCCCGTGCCAGGTAACAGAGCCGATCGATTTCGGAAGCCTCGCTAAGTGTAATTCATGATTTAAATTACCGTTGTCGTGGTGCAAAAGCCATTAATTGTTTCGCCACAAACAATCGCAGATCGTACCAAAACAGATGTAATCTTCCCGAAAGTTGACAACAGATTAAATGATGAGATATTAGCGTTGCTACTAATTTCATAGCAGAGTTGTATAACAGTTAGACTAGGATCTGTGCAAAATGAAAATTGTCTGCATCACAACAGACAGGAGCTAAGTGTAAATGTCTTTCTTTCTTTAACAATTTTAATAAGTCGGAGATTGTACAGATTCATTTGCTGCACTGTCTGGCAATGATAAACATTTCGCAGAGTACAATAAGCTTCCGGGAAACAGATTTTTTAGAGCAGCTTTCAATAGGTTAAAAATGGTGAACAACTTCTTCCCAATATCGTCCGGATATCAACACTGCAGAGTTATCACGAATTCACACAAAGAATTCATTAATTTGAAGTGATATTTAAATCCAGTGCCATTCGTTTATCTCCAAGCACGACAGTCAGCTTCGTTTACAGTGGCTATTGGGAATGAACAAATGACAAGTCTCCTATAAAAGCATTAAGCGAAGAAGATTAATCTGTGTCTTGGCAGAATCACCAGTTTTAATTCCAAAAATAGAACATAATCCCGAGAGGAGCAATGCCATTCGATTGGCGGGATACGCGCGGAATTGTAAATTATAAACTTTTGTAACCGAGCCGAAGTGTTCCCGTGTAGAACTTTGCAGATGCTGTATTACCAGATAAACCCTACATATACATTCGTTAGACGACGCTGCTGAATTTTGATCAAATACGGATCGACGATAACGTTCGTTGATCGCTGCGTCTCCCGGCGTATCAGTGTCGCTCATGGTTGCAGTGTATAAAAGCTATTCGACGTATAAATTATGATACTTTTTTGAAAGTTTCTGACGATACAAAATTCGAGGAATTGGCTACTGGTAATTATCTTTGCTTGTGTTTCTCATGAAAACAGTTAGGATAAGCCAGTCTGACCTTGATTAATAGACAGCGGATTGAACGACAAAAATTAACATTGGTGCAATTTAAAATAGTAAAAATTTTAGAAGAATTTTAAAATACTGTTATATACTATTTTCAACCTATTTTAAACACATTAAGAAAGTGAATAAATTTTTAGTTTGCATACAGATCTGTCTATCGCTTAGTAATAATTAATCAGAGTGGAGAATTTGGAGATAATTATACTAATTTTTTGTTATTTTAACGAATCTGCAAATTTTGTGAACGTCGATGAACGTAATAAGCCACGGTCTGTCAATAAACAACACGTTCCAAACTATTTATTTTTTTGCCGCAATTGCGCTTCCGGATACTGCTGTCGCGCAAATTGAACGTGCTAAATGCATTTCCTCATATATCAATTCCGCACTTGTAACAATTTATAATGAGCTTTGGTGATCGCTAATTTGCATATTAGATCGCTGTCACTCTTATCTCCCGCCATAGTCACAATGTAAGTGTTCAATGATAAGATGGGTACACATCCGATATAGAGTATCAAAACATATCAGGAGAGTCGTCAGGTGAGGGGAATTTAGTCGAATCGAGGGGAGAAAGTTACCCCCTCTCTGCCATGCCGGTACCGGATGAGTCACGTGACGTTGTCACACATGCGCGACAGAGACAGAACGCGTAGCCGTGGTGGTAGGGTAGGGTAGAGTGGGGGGACAAGCCTTAATCTGACGACCCTGTATACTAGTCGAAGCATAACCTTGTTACCCCAAAAATTGATTGCAATGTTAACGTAATCAACTGCAAATTAAAAAATTATGGTTGAACGAGTGGTGATGAAATAAAATCGCTCGAATATTTTCAACATAGGCGTAATTAATATTCGTTCGGCTGTCGCTGACGCCTAATCTATGAAAAGCCTAATTATTACGGATTTATGGGTATCCATATTTGAGGATATTTGATCAGATCTTAGGCGAAGACGATTGATTTACTACCACCCCTCGGGATGAGCACCTGACGGTGCCTAACTGCGTCATTTCGAAATACATAATAAATCGGGCGTAAATCAGGCCTCGAATTACAACGCGCGTTGATGTTGTCAGATAAGCTGTGAATTGGCCCGTTTCTTCATCTCTATTTTTCGAGTGGTGTTTACCTGTTTATCAGCCGATTGCCTTGCGAACCTGTGTCCTGTCAGCCGTCGTCGTTGTCGGCGGCTGACTACCTGATTCTGAGTGATTAAGTGCCGGGCTGTAAAATTCGCCGGATCAGAATTTTAGTTGGTGACAGGCCAACCAGAACCAATCGTGGATAACAGCACGGTTTCTGCGACGGCAGACTCTGTCAAGGTGCCACGGATACGCGACGGATTACCACGTTATTAAAGTGGCGTCGAGCTACTTGGCCCCCGCGGCCGTAGATGTTTGTTCGCGCGTAAATCATTGTCCAGATAAGGTACATGTTCCGTGAAACCTAGTACTATTTAACGCCCGCCTGAAACTTTTCCATAATCTGCTCGCTTTAACGCTCACCAACGGCAAACCAGCCAGACAGCCTCGTGATCCACAGGGCATTTGGCCCGAAAAATCGGAAAACATTATCTTAGCGTTATTCATGGGCTCAAGATTTCTCTTTCTCTCATAATATAGCAGGTCGTTGAATTCGTGTGACATTTTGAAATCTCAGAAATGCATTTCAATATTTCAAAAATCAAAATGATCTACATTTTCTGTCGAAAAAATATTTTTTTTCGAAATTTTATATATAGAAGTTTGTAGTTGTTTAAATATCGTTCAACTTTTGTTGGAAACATTTTTTCCTCAGATTATCGGAAACCCTTGAAAAGTCGTAATAATCGAGCGATTCCACCGAAAGCCGGGAAAAATTATTTTTGCATGCAAATTATGTTGAAATAATGTAATTTATTATTTTAATACGAAATATGTCGATCACGAAACTTTTTAATAAGTAGACATTAATATAAATATACGCTGGTCTGTTTTTCTGATACGAAACAAGACACTTTCTTCCAACCGTACCCAAGTCCGTAACGAATTTTAAGGACCAAGCATGCCAATAATTAACTCGAAAATGACAATGTTCCACTCGATTGTAACACAAGTCCAGACACGATGTCTAGACAATTCTAGACAACGAGTGTACGAATTCTGAATTCTCGCGAAGGGAAGGTTGATTGCTAATAGTTGAATCGATGCTGAAGAGCAACGTATTTCTGTTGCACAGATGACCTTGCTGTCCCTCTGCAGAGGCGGGAACGAATTATCAGAGGACACCAAGCGGAACTTCGAGTCGTGGTTGCAGCAGCAACAGTTGGGCTTGGGTCTGAACCCCATCGTACCTACCTCGAACCACCATCACCACCACCACACGCAGAGCCCTCAGCCAGACGGAGGTGGTAGCATCGGATCAGCAGGCGGTACCATAGGTCCTCCGCATCCTGCGCTCCTTCAGTACTCCCATAAAACTAGGATGAGGACGAGTTTCGATCCAGAGTTAGAACTACCGCGTCTGCAGCGTTGGTTCGGCGAGAACCAACACCCGTCGAGGCAGCAAATACAACACTACGTGTCCGAATTGAATTCGCTGGAGTCTCGGCGGGGCAGGAAACCGTTGGACGTTAACAATGTCGTCTATTGGTTCAAGAACGCCAGGGCTGCCCAGAAGAGGGCTGAGAACAGAGGTGTCAATGGGTATAGCCCTCCTGGGCTCAGTCCGAGGGGCGCCAGTATCGTCAGTGAAGACTGTTCCGATGAGGAAGAAGATTCCAGACATCAGGTAGAGACTGTTCCAACTAATGTCTCCTTGTCTTGTTCATCAGTAGGCTGCGGATCTTTATGCATTTATAAGGGAATTAGTTGGGTGAAATATAAAACAGTAATAGATTTAAAAAATTCAAGAATATTGTAATATTGGTTTTAACGCGTAACAAAGTACCTAAGGGATGAAATCAATTTTTATTTTAATCCCGTTTCCCACAATAAATGCAGGATATTTTTATTTTGCATAAAGATCCGCAGTATACTCATCAGTTTCTAACCCTTTACACTCTGGAGACATTCATAGCCTGCTGCTCAATGATAATCATATTTCTAATGCTACCGAATATTTTTCTATGCCGATCTAAAGTTATTAAAGAAAAGAAAGACGTTCCAAAATGACCCCAATCTCTTGCAACAGTAGTAGACAATTTTTATTCCGCGTAAAGATCGCGGTCTACAAGCGGGGTTTCGATCCACTTCCGCTAAGATCTCTGTGACATTGGTATGCTGCAGTCTGCCTCGCCTTCTCCCTGTCCACCCGGAAGCCCACCGGTCGGTCCACTGTCACTGACAACCAGACCGGAGGATCAACAACCTCCACCCTCGACGCCATCCTCCGTGAAGCAGGAGGACGCCCGAGTGTCCTCCGGCTCTGAAGACGAGGAGGCAAGGCCGACCGGTCCTATGCCGGGATTCTCGCTGGTCCCGAGTCCGATGTTCGGTCACGGAATTATGTATATGTCACCTTATTTGCCGCCACGCGGCCCGGCCGGCTGCTCGACCAGCATGCTCGACGAGAGGAGGAAGAGGAACCGGACATTCATCGATCCCGTGACGGAAGTGCCGAGGCTCGAGGCTTGGTTCACCCACAATACTCATCCCAGTCACGCGGTAAGTTGAACAGCGGAGCTTAATTATCGGTACATTCATTTCCCGATCCCTCTGTATTAATATCAAACCACGCTGATGCCGTGCCGTGTCGCCAGATACATTCAGAACGACACGCGGATTTCCAATAGCTGCCACCGGATGTTTTTCATGATTGTGCGAGTCGCTTGTCGTTCGCAGTCCATTACCATACACACGCATATAGGGTGAACACGGAATTTCCTCGAACAAACTTTCTCTTACACGATTTTTAAATAACATGGTCCAAAAAATAGGAAATATATCTACATAGGATGCCCTTGCCGAAGTTCCACACACAATTGATTCCCGAACCGTAGCTCGATTAAAAAATATACAATGTTTTCAGTTCGAAATAAACGATCGAAGTTGAAATGCTGTAGCATGTGAAATCGTTAAATTAATTATTATTACATATTACTTGATTACAAAAACTATTACGAAAACTCACACTTTCGCCCGACAAAATTGATTTCGCATTTTAATAAATCCAGTCTCGTCTGTTTAATTTACAGCTAATTCTAAAATACACAGAGGAGCTGAACCGGATGCCATACCGGCAGAAGTTCCCGCGGCTGGAGCCAAAGAACGTGCAATTCTGGTTCAAGAATCGCCGGGCCAAGTGCAAACGCTTGAAAATGGCACTGTTCGAGGGCGAATCGCCGCAGCCTCACCCGTATCACGCAGACTAGCTCAGCCCCTAAAAAGTTACGTTTATAAAATTAGAAAAGAACCGAGAGGAGTCAATGTCGGCAGAAGCAGGAGTGGCACACTCGCGCACCATGTAACGCAACACGCCGAGACGAACGGAGAGGAGAATCTAATCAACCTGTTATACCTTAATATCGTTGACCTGTAACCACACGAGCGGGTTGCACTTTTATTGTAATTATTGCATAACGATTAATATAATTATTATGGACCTTGATGAATGTACATATGAGAATAACGTCGAATAAAAACTATACGTCACGATACACGCCGCTCACTTTCATTTTCCTTCGAGCCAAACTTTGTCCATACTTGCACCATTCTTATTTTCATTTATTTATTATAATACATATCAGTCAAGAATTTTGCTCAGTTCAATACGTTTGTATTAACAAACGTTTATATCGCGGGTAAATAATTCTTTTTTTTACATCCAAGAATTTTTATTTTATAAAATTAATTATACTGTTGATTAAACAGTGAGTAGTATTTTTTAACGATAAGTAAACGTCCTATTTTTCAGAGTTAAACTGGTTTGTACTGCATGTGATTTTCAAGAATGCATAAACAAATTTTTCATATACGTAAGGAAAAATTAAAAAATGATTTAACTTTGCTCGTATTAGAGAAGATTGGTAGCAAGATAATAAATTAGTATTAAACAAGAGAGAAATGATAGTTCACGCGAGTCCCTTAAATCATCTAGAATATTGGAAATTTTGTTCAGAGAATTATTTAACATTTCTGAAGAAGAATCAATTTGCACGACTAAAATCCGTTATTAAATTTCGTTTGCATTTCCACACGCAGCTGGACATACCCGAGCGTCAACTATGAAATTCATAAGCATATTCGCTGCCTAAATGGACGCGATACCTTTGCCATATACGTACATAACAACGGAAATACGTGATACTGTCTCAAGTCTGGAAATGCAGAAACTGTCGAGACGAAATCTCCCTGTAAGATAAGACCATCGCGTTGTTGTCGAGTCAACCCTAACTCAACCGGCACAATAGTCTATGAGTGCTATCGTCAAGATGCCGAAGGACGTACCTGTTATACTGATGGTAAGTTATCGATGCTCGCGTTTAAAATTTCCATTTAACACAATTAAGTACGCGCGGCATTTCCTTCGACGATAAGCGTTCATTCGCGCGCGAGTAATTGTGTAGCGCCAAATAATACTGCCTTCGAGACTGTTCACCGATAATTCAGAGAAATTTATTCGATTATTCGATAAACTGAGAAGTGGATCAAGCTGATGGGAAACAGTAATACTTATGTTCTGTACCATTTGCATATTAGATTGTCAAAATTGTTAATGTGATAAAAATGGGTAGACCAAATTCAAAAATAATACAAATACAATAATTATCAAAGAATTTAAGACCACTTATTTTTAGTATATATATATATATATATATATATATATATATATATATATATATAATTTAAAAAATTATTAAGAATTATTATACACAGTATTTTTTTATGCAGAAGTTTTCACCATTAGTGAAGAAGAATCACAGATCAATCACAGAGTTCAATAAATATTTTCAACCACTGGTTTTATTAAACACACTTTAATATCAAAAAGTAAGTAAATATAGGAAACGCTTTAAAGTAAAAATGTTTTACGTTTTTCACACGAAGAAGTATATAAAAATTGTTTATTAATCATTGATAATAGAAGAGTATATACAACCTACTTTCTCATTTTTAATTCCGTCAGAGTATACAAAATTGACTGCGAAAGATTAATATTAATAGTGTAGCAGACGATCTATTTTTTCATTTTGCCAACATCTACAAAATCACTTACGAGAAAATATTGTTTGTAATATTGTAATCAAATCAGCAGCGGTTACAACAACAAAATTTGACAGATTAAAAACAATATCTGTCGGTATTATGTTCGGGTACTTTGAATTTAAAAGAAAGAGATACGCTGAAGGATTGTGTACGAGATTACTATAATTGTATCTGATGCTTCTAGAATAAGAATACGAAGCGAACGTCTGAAAAGTATCACATTAAAGGCGGATCATTAAGCCAGAATCGAATCCGTATCGCAGACTGTGACACGATGTTAGCGAGCCCAGCCAGATACACCAGTCTTTCAGCTCCGTTTCCATTGCGAATGCTGCATGAAAACGAACAGGGTTGTTCTTGTCATCTATACGATACGCGTATAAGATGTTGTCGAGGAGATCGTACCGAATGGCGGGTCGGATTTAATGAGGATAGGCGGATTTGTCCAATTAAAGTGTCTTGCAAAGATCCGCGCAGCTCGACGACCGTTCATTCGCAAAACATCGAATTTCGGCTTTGTCGCTGCTGCCTTTTCTTATCCGAGAATGCAGGCACAAACCTAAATCGTTATCCCTTTTGTTATCGTTATCGAACTTCTATCAAGCCAAACATTTATAGAAGTACCCAGTAATTAACCAGAAGATCAATCCTTCTTCATTTATATCAATCCTTTATTTACAGCGAGCTAATCGTGCGCATTAATATCTTCAAGTTTGAGGAATTGTTTAGCGGAAACCAGGAAATTGATTAAACAAGTGCAAATGTATTGTTATGTCTGTACTCCTTTCTGCAATCTTTCTCACAAATATAAGTAAATACATAGTTCATTAATTAGCATTTAACTTGCATTTCTATGTATATTAATTCTCTAATGATTTAATACTACAAATAATAATACAAATATTAGCAATATCATAGTAAATTACATTAGATATTACATTAAATATTCCATTAATTTATTCCAAAGCAAAGGATTAAAAATAAGAAAGCAAAGCAAAGGATTAAAAACTTGTATTCTACTGAAACTAAATTGTCTGTATTGCATGACAAAGTCCTATCACTTTTACAAATAAAATTTGTTCACACAATGAAAAATTAAGTTCAAGGGAGGATCCGTAAATTTTTGTTTGACAAAGGAACTTTAAAGCAGAAATCCAAAGCTAGCGAATAAAAAGGCTGGTTAAACGGATAAGGGAATTGAGCTGAATGCGGAGAGGGGAGGAACGTAAGAGAGTCTGGTAGGGTGGCAGGCCGATGCCTTATGAAAATCTAAAAGTCAGCAGCCTTGAGGATCATCCTTCTATCTGATCTTAATTTGTCAGCCGGCGCGGGAACAATTTGGACCACACCCTCGCTAGTAAATCGTTATGAGAAATGCCGGCTTCGCCGAAGCCCTGTACTTTTATCTTCGTTTTTTTAACTTTAAAATCTGAAAGCTACATTCTAATAGCTCCACATTCTGAGATTCTTTTTCATATCCTCGGCGCGTGGGATTTATCAGCCAGGCAGAATTTTCTTGTGCCACAGTGAAGTATTGCCTTCAGAAATACCATGGCTTCTGATTTAAAGTAGTTTAAACTAGAACCATACACAGTATTTTCTGATATTTTCTCAAATATTCCTATATAATTTATATTCAATAGAAAATTATTTTATTTATCAACAGTTTCGATGTACTTGAAATGGCACGAAAATGTAAGATTTTTTTCAAATAACTTCAGGGATCATACCTTTCAAGGAAGTTCAACATTTTTTGAGGGTTTTAATTTTGCTTAATATTTCGTAATTTAATTATCACTTCTCCAGCATTATAAACATTGCAACGCACACTATCCAGTAAGCAATCTACTCTTCATTTGGTATGAATTTGGCATCAAATGGAGGCCAAATCGAGGACAGGGTCTGTCCTCGTTATAGAGGGCAGGTCTGTCGCACTAAGAGCGAATCTATCCTTGCTTTTAGATATTTTTTAAATATCGAGCAAAATCGTTATTGTCATTAAGGTCTTAATCTGCTCGAACAGATTTTTCTGACTGGGTGTCATAAGCAATACTCCAGAAAGCAACTGAAAATTATTCTGACGAGGAACATGTTAGCAGAAGATGCAATCATAATTTAGTATAAAATATAAGGAAGAACAGAAAGATGAAAAATAAAATAAATCCGGGAACGAAAATATATCGTGAGTTAGTAGCAACTACGACAGAAGGATAGTGATCGATGAAATGGGTAAAGTGGATCGGTTCGGAGGGACTGATCGATAAATCTGGCTGGCCGGAGCAAATTCGGGACTCTAGGACGCGATACGCCCTAAACTCTGGCCTCGGCACGATTGTATACGAGGAAAGTAACCACGAGACGTGGGTACACGTCGTTCCAAAGGAGCATTGTGCACGCTTCGGCATTCAGAGGACGTTCTTATCTGCCTATCCGGAGAGCTGTCAGCAAAGTTCCTGAATAATAACGGGGAACAAGACAGAGAGATCGAGAGAAAGAGAAAACGAGGAGCTACGCTGTTCTCCTATCAGCCGCGGTTAGGATATGCCTAACTATTCTGTTTCCATGCAGCTGCCGGACGTTTCGTCGTAGATAATGTTGTCCAGGATAGTTAGATCGGTGGAAGCCATCAGTAAGAGCGGTAAAAGTGTCCTAATGCTGTGTCGCAGGACTGATTTCACCCGCAGCGAAATCTGAAGAACGAACCGATGAATTGGGACACGAACCCTATCAGACCCATCTATCGGATTCCACATGTCCAAATGTAATTAATATTCGGTCGAATTTGTTTGAAGTATAATGAGTAATACTTAATATATAATATAAGCAATGAACTTTAATGAATAAAATATTTTCCTTTCTGTTCGACGATCTTTTGCCAAAAAGGATAAATAAGGAAACATTCGGTTTTCTTTCACCATAAAATATCGAAATTACTTTCTTGCCAATCCAAGGTATAAATCGTACACTTTTGATTGAAAACAAAAAGAGAGTGTCAGAACTTGAAATCTTCGAGTATTTAATTTTAAGAAAACAACAAAACAACCTTCGAGGTTTCAATTTGTGAATTAATGAACGTGATAAGATATAAGGAGCACGGCTCGAGGGGAAAAAGTTACCCCCTCTCTGCCAGTGCCGGTTTAGTCACGTGACATCGTGACACATGCATGACGAAACGCGTCACGTGACGGGGCCATGGCGGGAGCGTGGGGGATAGCGTCGTAAAAGGAGAAGGTATAGTGGGGACACAAGTTGACTTGTGAACAATATTGATCCTTATGGTTGTATATCTGTTAGATCTTGACGGAGACATAAATTGGTAATTATTGGTATGCCGAGATTCGGGAACGAGACGCTAATCACGAAGGCATTTATTCCCTTTATTAAAAGGCACGCGCAGGATCGGCAAGACAAAGAAAACAACGAGTCGAAACGGTTAAAAGGCGAATGATAGGCTGGTTAAGAGGAAGTCGCAGAACACCAGAGGGAGAATTCAAGAGCTCGCAAATTAGCCGCAGGATTGGCCTTATAATCCTTAAGGGATGGCGGCGCAGCTACTCTCTTTGTCCCTTGCTCTCCCTCCGCTTATCCCTAATCTTCGTCTTTCCTTGGCCGACGAAGTATAGTAGATGAGGTCATATAAACGAAGCCTGACCCTCCTCCCGCATTTTTTCTTATTCTTTAATCCCACCCCAACCTCACCGGTGGCTCCGGCAAAAATTACTAGCCGCAGGGAACGGGGACAGGGGGAAGAGAGGCTGACGAAGAGCAACGATTGAAAGTAATGAACCGTGGAAGGAAGATCATCGAGGACACCCGTCCGTTTACTCGGCTTCATTTAATCCGAGGGTCGGACAATTAATCCTGTTAATTTTTCGGCGATCGCCTCCTACGATGATCACGTGTGAGGGAAAGGAAAAGATTTTTCTCCACGGTGAAGCCTAAGTGCCCCACGGGGGCCGAGAGCTGGTTTTCATGATTTATGAATTAACCGTGATTCGCTTACAAACAGACGTGTTCTGGGGTGGAATGCTGTACTTAGCGGCTGCACAACTGTGTCCGATTTATTTTGCAATTATTAGCTGATGATTCATTGTGCCAGTACCCACAGATTACCCACAATTACATAGTTTCTACACATGTTTTAATGTTTTCATGCATTAGCACTAACCGTACCACCATTATATCATAATTATTGACGTTACAAGGATAATTTCATTAGAAATTATTCAATAAATTTCTTCATTCAAGCACGCATTGTTGTAAAAATTGCGAGAAATTAAGAAAAAATTCGGTCTTGTAGTTTTCGTAAAACAAGAGAGCTATATGTAATGTAATTAGTTAACAAAATTGTTTAAAATAAGTAGCACTCGAGGAACTAACCTTCGAAGTAATTTTCAAATAAAACACTTGAAATAGTAGGGAGTTGTTAGTAATCAAATTGAAAAATAATTCGGAGTGCAAAGGGTACGTGTCCATCTGATTGTGAAAGTATAACTATCGACGGTCAAATTCGTCAGTGTACACGATATTTAGAGTGCTAGCGGAGAGCTGCACGAAAAATTCTCGGAGAGCTATACACCTACTAATTTTTGTCACATACATATACATAAAATCAGCTGTCTACTTATAACGATCGAAATTCTTCTGAGAGTTCAAATGGCTGCATACCTAAGAAGACATCCCGAGAGTTGACTCTCACGTCAATCTCCGAGAGCAAAAAATGACTGCAGTACTCTGAAATGGACACGCAAATTGAGACTGCTCTCGAGAACAACTATCGACAGGAACTCTCAAATGGACACGTACCTTGTCCGGTTCTGTTAGACCAACGAGTGGACCAGTTGCGTTGGGGATGAACGTTCATGATCACGGCAGGAGTAGGCAACAGCAAAGCCGCGGCGCGACGTCTCTTAATTGATCTACAGCCAAATATTACACGATCGGGGCCGGGACATTAAGCCTCCAGAAGTGACCGCTTAGTCGGTCATTGGCCAAGATCTATCGTAGAAGAAGAGTCACGAGGAGAGAAGATCATACCACTTAGCCCCGGTCGGCAAAGGAGCTCTTTTCGCGACCGTAAATAAAAGAAATCCTTGTAATGGCTTTCGGCGAAGATCCCGGGGTGCCCCCTGTCTCAGCTACCCTCCACCCGCCCCCCCTGTGCTATGGCCCATCCCCTATTTCGCTTGCCCCTCGCACGAGCTATTAAGCCCCACGGTGGCAACCAGCCCTGCACCCGGGAGCCGTATCAGAACCCTGTAGGCTCGCAGCAGTCCAGCTCGCCAGTTAATTCCTTAACCCTTATAGACTTCGAGAAAATTTAGGGACCCGCGGAAGGAGGCACACTGCCGGAACGTATAAACTGCCACCGAGACGGAGGGGCAAAGAAGGAGGCGGAGGAAGTCTTAGAGAAACCGTGAGCCGAAGTAGGAATACCAGGTGCTCCTGGGATCTTGGAGGCATCTTACGCCAAGACGATACATAATTTATGTTGTGCTCTGCTGGGCTTAAGACAGTATTAAGATCGACCGAACACTAACATCCTGTACTCCTTACACCTCCGACAATGGCCTGACCACTTATTCATCGGCACCTGAAAGAAGGTGACCATGCCAGGCGCAAGAACCATTCCCTGGGTCATACAAGTCTCACTGTCAGCACAGCAGGCATTAGGATCTTAGATCATATAGATCTAGCAGTGTTCCAAGATAACCGAGTATCTGGTGCTCACAACTGACGTCATGAGAGAATTCAAAATGGTGGATAGCGATAGAAAAGCGAGATATGTATAGAAGTATATTTATGAATTATTTTGTAAACTGGTAATCTGGTAATATGGTGGATAATTTTTCACGAGTTACCAAAGATGCGTGTGGCCTAGCAGTATCATAGTGGAACGCGTTCTAAATTATTGGAGTTTGTTTGGGAAGTGATGTCACATCCACCATATAGCTCTAACGATGATGACCTAAAATCGCACTTGGATCAGTTTTTTGCCGATAAGGACCAGAAGTTTTATGAGCGTGGAATTATGAAACTACCAGAAGGATGGCAAAAAGCAGGATAATTATTCACTGAACCAGTGGTTAATGTATACTACAATAACATTAAAAGTTACGAAAATAATCTTTTTTGTAAAATATGAAAATTCGACAACGGTACCGTTAATTGCTACTTTGTAGAAAGCGAATCGTTGTTGAAATGTTTGTCAGCGATGAAGGATAAAGAGGATGATGTTCGAGGAGGTCTGCTCCCGGTGAAGTCGGGAACATTGATTAGTTCCCCTTTTACGAGGATCAACGAAAATTCTATATAGCTTAAGTTCCACTCTGCTAGAACGTTAGGACTCGACGGAGGGTTTGTTGATACGGTACGAATGGCTTTTAGTCTTTCCATGATTGGTCAAGCAGCATTCTCCCTGCGCTGCGCTGGCATACAAGCATGTCTTCTTGATCCGATACGCGTATCCAGGGGAGCGCGACGAACAAGGTAACCGGGAGCAAGCCGCAGAAGGATCAAAACATTGCATATTTTCTCTGTGATAGTTACAGGAAATCCTTCCTCCTGTCGCGTGATCAAGTCTCTCGGACGTGTTGCTGATCAATACCAATTTCTTAGTTCAAGTCGGGGTAGACTCGTTTCTCATTTCTTGATAATGCAAAGATGGGATTTTTCAGTAGTCAAAAGCGCTACATAATAGATCGATCTAGGCCGCGATCTGAAAAGTCTTGTTTTTATGTTTACGAGGCGTAATTTTCATTATTAGAGAGCATACAGCTGCGCATGTACAGTTACTCGAATTAATATTCGGACGCTCTAAAAAAGACGATAACTTTTTTAACACTAAAACTACCGAGCACTAAAAGCGATTAAAATGTTTTAGCTGATAAAAATGGTAAGGCTCTATATAGTTAGATTTCGTACCATTTTTATTGCAATATGTACTTGGATAAAGAAATTTATCGAATCTTTTTCCATGTAAGCAACTTTATAATTTCAATAATTATAATTGTAAAGAAAATACCAAAAGTTGCATTTTATAACTTTTTAATGTGGCCTATATTGAAAATTTAAGAATACGTTTCTGTGTTCATTATATGCATTGTGACAGTATCATCGAAATTAGTTCATCCGGAAAAAAGCGATAGACATTGAAATATGTAAGAATCCTTAGATTTATTGCAGTTAGAAGCCGAAGGTCGTGAAAAACTGCAATTTTTACTGCTTCTTGCAGTGCTTCTTACTTTTCTTACTTTTACTGCTTCTTAGTTGCTTTCCACGTTGCGTAGCAAAGCTAGCTTCTCAAAAAAGTTCAAATCGCATTGTCCAATATTTAAAAAGTTGTCTTCTTAATATGCTACCATTCCGCATGTGAGCACGACGAAATTGGAGTCGAAGGATTGATACGTCACCGATTAGTATCCCTTTCGAGACGTCCTCGTCGTAGACAAGCGGATAAGATAATCGACGGTCAACAATGGCGTGATCCCACGGGACGGAAAACCGGAGAAGGGATAGGGGACGGAGGGTCCTCGAGTGAGAAGGATGGAAAAAATAATTGAAAATTTTTGGACGGTCAGGTCGCCGTGGGTTGGGTTCCGCGTCGGCGATGTCTTAGCTGGGCGACTCGCGATAAAGCAAAGAGCCTGCGCTAAATACTTACATAAATCTGTATTGCCTTGCGCAGCACGGGAGAAGCTTATAATACACCTACACACGTTACACGCGCACACTTCTGTACACACGTGAACCTAGAAACGTTCAGACGCCCCCGCAAGAAACGATGTACATAATCGGCAGCCGACAACCGACCGAACTTCGCTCTTCGGAAACTCGATGCACTGGATCAGGGAAAGATTCCAGTCGACTTTCCGCGAGAGGAATCTTGCGGAAACTGGTCTGAGGATTTTCCTTGAAAATTTTCATTGGTTATTTTGAGAAACCTAGGATAAAGAGATAAAAAGACAGCTGTTTCGGAGATTAAAAATTTGTTGAAAGTAAAACAGACATGTCATTAGTAGACTACGGATTTTATGCGAGAGAAATGGATAAGTGCCATAATTCCGGTCTTTCCACTGATCGGAGAAAAAGAAGTCATTTATGGATTAGTATGAATGCATATAAGGTCCGAACCAAAATGAATTAAAAATTTTGATGATCTACAAACAGATCATTTTGAAGTCGAATTATCATATAAATATCGATAAAAAAATAAGAACAAAATGATGGGTTTGAAAAATTTTGGTTCCTGCGGTAGCAGGACATGTGTTGAAGATCTTTCCAAAATTTCAAGTTAATTGGTCAACTAATGCTTCAAATATCGTGGGATCCGTTTCGGCAATATTTTTTTAATGCGAAACACAACAATTTGAATGAATCAATTTGAATGAAGAAACATTGAAAATAACTGTTTACCTTGTTATTTAATTGATCTTTTACCACAGTATCAATTTGACGCCGACGGATAGATTCAGTTCGTGAAATGAGGGACTGATGAGCGTTAATGCAAAAAAAAAAGAAAAATCGATTTACCGAAAATAAAAAACCAGGACACTCCCTTAAGGAGAATCGCGTACCGAATCGAATCGTTTATACGGATCTACGATAAATCGAAGACAGTATACATTTAATGCTGAATATATAACAACACTGGTAGCACGGAAGCCCGCCTGTAATATACAGGGAGCCATAAATATCGAAACACAGACCCGTCGACGGTCGCTGCCAAGGAGCGGAGAGAGTCGACAGGGGTGGCTGGTAGGGGTAGTTATTCCATAGGAGAGACTCAATTGATAAACGGATAAAAGCGGTGCCGCGGTAGTTTCATTTCGAGATAACGGAAGTCGCGGAGGGTGCACGCCGTACAATTAACCTAATTATTGATTGTAATATAATGGAGATGCGAAAAAACTAGGGAACACCGTGCAGCAAGCTCTAACGCGATTAAAAAGTATCTGCTAGAAAGCACCGCGATCGCAAGTTATTCTTTTATGGAATTTCTCGTGAAAAACATTCAGGAAAGAGGTGCTATGATCGTGTAATTTTTAACAATGTTACATAGTTAACGAATCAACAATTATTACGACACGCTTTTGTGTTAACTGGAATGAATCTCTTGACTATATATTTCTAATCTCTCTCTGATTAAAACGAGTCCAAACACGATATGAATCAGTTTATGTATTTCTGTTTAATTCACGATATAGTGGAACCTCGATTATCCGAACTTATCAGTGGAACATGCACGGTAAATCATATAATCTACGGATCGCATTTTTTATTTCTTCTTGTCGACAAACTAATAGAGGATATTAAAGAATCTATTTCTGCAATATATTTTTATAATATATATGATAATAATAACAATAATAACAAAATGTGGATCGTTCGGATAATCGAAGCAGCACTGTATCGTGGTTTAATCAGGAAAATATGATCCGAATTGCGTCGTGTTTGGTATCGTTCTAACCAGAAAAATGTCGCAAATACAATGAGATATAATAAAGAATCGGAAGACAAAATAAAAGATCAGCATCAATTAAACTTCAATCGGCATAGATCGAAAATTTCAAAACATTGACAATAATTTCGAAGATTGTACATTTTGCGTGCCGATAGTTTTCGGGGGTCACAGTGGCGGTATCCGAATGCACAGTATTGTGAACGAGGAAACGAGAATCGGAGAGTAGAGTGTTGCGGAGGGCCGACCTTAAGAAAGGAGAATCGGAACGTTGGCGGAATAAGGATGGAAAAAGCGGGGGTGGTGGTTGGTTCCAGGGCTTCGGTGAATCCGCGGGTGTCGGGGCAATAAATCTGGCGGGTATATCTGAGCTCATGAATGTTATTAAGATACAACCCCCCGCGAGCTGAGCGGGGCATAGAAGCACGGGGTGTATACGTACCGTCGTAGGGAGATATAGGCAGAGCCGAAGAAGGAAAGGCGCTACCGGTTAGATCGCAGGGGCCAGTAGCCCCGAAGGTGGGAGGCTGCGCCGAACCTCGGTGGGAAACGGCGAAGGAAAGAAAAGAGAAGCAACCCGAAGAAACGGTTATGAAGAAATACCACCACCGGTAATCCCACCATAGATCACCGCCTCTGGTGGCCGCCTCTGTATCTTCGGCTCTTTTCTTCCTGTTCTTCGCGCGTTCCGCCGCGCCGCGCCGTGATCTCCGTCAGGCCGTTACCTTCTTCCTTTTATTCTTCCTTCATCTCCTTTTGCCGCTGCGGACCCAACTCACATTTTAATTCGACACTCGGACGCTTTATTGCCATGCTGACGAGTCGCTAATTGTCTGTCAGAACAACAACGCTTAGACCGGTGTACATACATGGAATAGAAACGATCAAACCTCTGTTATTTTGGTACGTCGTTTAACCCGTCCAGGTCCAAAGTGTTCCTTTTATTTTATTATTGCCACATAATGTTGTAATTCAATTATACATTGATAATACATATACAATTATAATTATAAAACAGTAAAAACTTTAGAAGAACTTAAAAATACTATTATATTATTTTTAACCTATTAACCATATTAAGAAAGAAAATAAATATCTATTTCACTCCAGTTAGTCACAACTCAAGTAGACAATTTTTATTTTGCACAATGATCCGCTGTCTATTAATAACAAGTGCACATTGTGCACTTTGCACTGTGAAATGATATTGAATAAAATATTGATGTAGTGATTCACAAAATAGGAAACGATACGCAAATCAGATTAAGAAAAGTACCGGTCTTAGTCCCGTCTTGAAACTTTT
Organism: Lasioglossum malachurum; assembly: GCA_028455605.1. Taxonomy (NCBI): domain Eukaryota; kingdom Metazoa; phylum Arthropoda; class Insecta; order Hymenoptera; family Halictidae; genus Lasioglossum; species Lasioglossum malachurum. The sequence continues at coordinate 23,395,429 of CM052315.1, forward strand.
CAACACATAAGTTCATCCTCTTCATCGCAAGTTAATTAATTGGGTTCCCCAGTACGAAATGGACCGCGTTCGCGACATCAAAGCGAAGCTTTTGGTCTTCCGCTCGCCCCGAAATACCTATCAAAGTGTCCTGTTTGCCAATTACTAACAGGACCCAGATATTTGTCCATCGGTTTGCATCCCCGTCTTATCTAGTCACATAAAGTAAACACACAAATCTCGTAGACCACCGAAGGTGCGTCACTATTAATCTTTGGTCAAGCTGATTGCCGTGTTTCTCGTATCGTTTGTTTGCGCTGGATTGTGCATACGTGCATGAGACCAGACAAATAATAACGCTAATACGGTAAAGGAGCGATGTTGCTCCCATCGCCTCTTCCGAGCAGGGACAGAGATCACGTAGGGAAACTATTAAAGGTAGGCGTTGGGACAGTGATCGTGGAGATCCTCAGGGAGCTGCATCGCGACGGGTCAGTGTGAAGTGTGAATTTTTGAACCGAATATTATAAAATTTCTCGCTGGGAGAATGGGTTTCCATTGAGGAGAACGATCCCCGTGGCGAGGCGCGGGTCGTTTCACGAGCCTGTAACTGTGCCGGCCGCGTAGATAATGCAAAAGAAGAGAAGAACGGGACAGCGAATGGGAAGATTTAAGACGGCGTAGCGCTACCGTAAACAAAAGCCACGATAAATTTCATAAGTCGCCGAATTAATAAAAGATTACAGCGCGGTTACTGCGGGCAGCCGCGAGATAAGAAGACACTCGGCGCGAGCACACTCGACGGAACGGCCTCGAGACCGCAGCTAAATCATCGGATATCTTGCCCCCGCGATACATAAACCACCCTTCAAGCTTACACGTAGACGTTCCATACACCGCTCCCCCACGTTCTATCTAAGCGAGAACAAGGATGCTGTCCTCCCGATACCCGGAACAAGGGGATTCGGATGTCGGACGGTGAATCGAGTTGTCCTACCACCGAGTGGCTACCGAATACCTGTACCCTGATGCACTCAACCCGTCTGGTATTTTCGCGATCCAGACGAAATTATTCTGTCCAACGAATATTAATCTTCGCTAATTTTTGTCGATTTTTTACTGGGAAAAAGTACAACGTGTTGTATAGGAAATGTCCGATTTTTAACAGTAACCTTGAACAGACGTAACATAGGGCACAGTCAGATAAGGCTAATTCGATCAAGAAAAACCATATTGTGTAAAATCTGAACCCTGGAGAATACATGAAATGTAAAAACTTTAATTTTACATTCATTTTTCGAGGGGGAAAAAATCGAAGAAAGCGTTTCTTATTTTTCGTAAAAATTGTAGATTGTATGAAAAACAGCGTTTTTTATGATATAGAATAACATTTCTTAATGGAAAATCCTGTACTTATAAATTACGAAAAGATTAAAGGGTTCCGAAAAGTGAGAGCGACCTACAATGGCGAATAAACTCGTCACGGCCAGTGAAATTATTTATTCTGGAAAGAATTCATCTCGGCTGCTGATATAATTGAAATGACTTTTATACGGGGAGGAACGTTCGAAAAGAAGAGAGACAGTCTTTCGGTTAAAAATATCCGTCTTCGGCCAGAGCCCGCGTACGTAATACTTTTTAAGTTATACAGAATTCCTGTCTATATATGTACCAGAATTCCATATAACGGTGCTGGAATGGCGCTATATTATTATTAGAGTCCCTTAAGTCTAAGAGCCTTAAATCTGCGATAAGTTATGGGCACCCCTTTCCCCGCATCATTGTACCCAGCAGCCCAGCATCCCAGCAACCAGCTCTCTCCCAGCTCCACCACCTTCCACACCTTATACCATTTCTCTGTAATATCTTAGTCTACGATGGCGCCTCTCCGGCCTTTATCTCGCATACATTATATGCCCCTGCGCGGGCCGGGGCCACGCTCAAAGAGGGCGGAGGTGCAACTGAAGGGGGTCGAAGGGTAATTGAAAATAACTGCCGCCTCTGTAACAAGACTAATCCTTTGTATTCCAACCGAAATACCCTGCGAGGATAATCTTCCGATTCTCGGCTATCGTGATCTCGCGACCAACAAGTTTTCCACCACTGCACTGTGGGGTAATTGGCACGAAAAGTCGGATAAAAACTATTTCAGCGTTATTTATGAGCTGCAGGTCACAATTAGACTGTGGATCTTAATGCAGTTATGACTTTTGAAAATTTTCAAAAAATGTTAAAACGTTTTTCATTTATTTCAGGTCTAAAACGCCTACTACACCACGGAAAATGAGATTTCATTTGATATTCGAGTAATACGTCAGCTATAACATTTTGGAAAAGATTTCTTTTTAAATTGTATACAATATGTAGATGTTTAAATACTGCTCAACTTTTGTATGAAACATATTTTCCTCAGATTATCGAAAACCCTTGAAAAATTGTGACAATGCAGTGCTTCCACCGAAGAGCTGGAAAAAGGTATTTTTGCATGTAAGTTACGTTGAAATGATGCAGTTTATTATTTAATATGAAATTGTTTAAAAAGTAAATTGCTTTCCATCAGGAAACACACAGATTAATATCATTTATATAATTGTAAATAGAATTTAGAATTTTGTATAACTAATTAATTGAAAATATTTAGATGAATAGCTCACGCTGCACATACAGAGATTTACATTTTCCCAGGAGGAACATTTATATAATTATTTTCTGTACGGCTATAAGGATGGATTATTGTAGAAGCTACGTCAACTAACGCGTTCTAACACGTTCTCCATTAAATGACAGGCAAGATTGCTCACCTTATCTCGAGAAAAAGTTGCAGGCTTCTGAAAAGGGGTTTATAGGCAGAGATGGTTCGAAGTTTCCAACTCTCTCCAAGAACTGACGGGCCACCCTGTAAGTTAAATTTTGCGGTACTGCGCGACTTAATCGGTAAACGTCCTGATTGGCTCGTTATAGGAAAGCTTCAGGCATTACGTTGGCGCAATTTATCGAATTTGCATCAATATTGAATACATCGAAGAAAATAGTTTCTGTACTGTGCAGATTTTCAGGTTTCTTTTCAAATCAAAAGGATCTGTATATCAGAGTTTCATGCTTATCAATAGACTTTGTGAATAGAATTTTCATGAAAAATTAATATTATCTGCATTAATTGCAAGATGTAGAAACAAAATAGATATTTATTTCTTTTGTAAATATTAGTGGGCTGAAAATGATAAGCATTTCTAATTTCTATAATCGTGATTACGGCTTCGAATTTGTCTACTCATTTTTGTCATAAATGCATAAAGTCCGCAGTCTACTTATTAACCCTTTGCCATATTTTAACGAGTCAGGCTCGTGATGAAGATTTTAACAAAGTCCAACAAACACGAATGTTAGGCGTTTAAGCATTAAAATAAATGTAGTTATACAGAAAATATAAATTTCCACCGACCTAATAATTAGTAGAAATGCTGATATCGAAGAGCGTCTACGTGAAAAGGGTGGAAACGAGTCTGAGCCATCTTGGACTCTTTTTAATCAGCGTTCATTTAGGATATGGATGTCCCACTTGCTCCCCCGACATGAAAGAGATATGCCACGTTAAATCTGGAAGAGATTGAAACCTGAAGAGAGGCTGTGGGTGCGTGGCACGTGATTCGGAGGAGCGTGAGCATCCATTAAGGAGTGGCGCAGAAGTAAAGATTACATTTGTAACGTTTCGTCGGGTGTTTCCTCGTCGGGGGTGTGGGAGGCAGACAGGACAGCCGCTTATCGCGGCAATAAAAAGCATCGAGCAAGATTGGCATGTTGCCTGCCCCGTAGACGACGCAATCTTTTCGACTCTTTAGGCATATTCGGATGCGCGCCGGCTCCTAGATAGCACCGTGAAATGTGCTCATCCCCGAGAAATGTCAGCGCTATTTTCTTGACGAAAAGATCGCGTAAAGTCATTCTCATAAATACCATAATCAGCAGGTCTCGATGCAGCTGTAGCATACCGAAATCTTCGAAAAATTATTGTAGTATTCAAGAGGGTAGACTCGTTTCCAGGATTGCAAGGGTGCGGGATGCACCTTCTCATTTCTCGGTAATGCAAAGATGGGCTGTGTCAGTAGCCAAAAGCGCTACATAAAGGATCAATGTAGGCTGCAGTCGACCCCAAATTTTCTATTTTTACGTAGCTATTTTCATAAAGCTGCGACAGCTACATGCTGCCGAATAATGCAAATAACTCCTCGTAAAAGTAAAAACAGGACTTTTGAGGGCGACTGCGGCATAGATTGATCTTTTATCTAGTAAACTAGTTAACTACAGAAAACAACACATCTTTGCATTACCGAGAAATAAGTAGTCGCATCTCGCAACCTTACAGTCCTGGAAAAACCAGTTACCCCCTTCAAAAAATCATATACTACAATGGAATTAGTCTAGGCCGTAAGAAATGTTTGATTTTCCAGTTAAAATAACTCCGACTGCGAAGGGTTGACCTCCTTCTGAAAGTTCTGCTACTCAATGTTGTCACGAATGCATAAAATCCGCAGTCTAGCGATAGATAAAAACGAATTAACTCGTGTGGTATGGGTTAGATGATCCTTAGAAGGCAAGGGGTTGAATTCTTTCGGAAATCGTTTCACACCGAGCGCGGTTACCCCTAAACGTCGACGGCATTAAAGTCTACTCACCCTTGAACCTTTTTGCTCCGCTTAACGCGCTCCTCCGCAAGTTGCGAGCTTTAATCGTGAGCCGCGCGTTCGAATGCGGATTTTCCTCGTCGGATGCCGTCGAGGTAGAAAGAGACATGGCGTCTGTCTTTCAAAGAAAGATCGCTCGTAAGGAAGACGCGCGGAAACGAGGGATAGACACGGACGACGATTAGACAATACTACGGAAACATCGAGGATACCCGTGGTTTCGTGTGTCCTCCTCGTTCAACCCCCTCCCGTTCCCCTACAGTCTCTCAGTTTGGGAGCACCAACAGATGTGCTTGGTGTCACGAGGCGAAACCGCCCCCGCGCCACCCCGTGTCGATGTGTACGTGTGCAAAACCGGAGACGCGGCACACTCCTGTCTCCTCTGTGTACGTTGCATCTCATCCTCACGGGGGTTCCGCGACTCACTGTCTCTGATCTTGTTAAGGACGCACTGAACCACAAATAGCCGGTATCCATTCAAATATCAACGAGAAATCTACCTACTTAACACTAAACCTGCCGGCGCGCTAAAGGTGTCTGATGTGTAGACAGCGGATCTTTATGCAAAATAAAAATTTTTCACCTGAATTGCAACAAACTGGCATCACATAGAAATTTATTTTCTTTGTCAACGCATGATTAACCAGTTAATTGCGGTCGACGCGTACACACGTCAATCCAAATCTCTATTGCGGTGCAATAACATAACCTTCTCAAGAATGATTAATTTTTTCCTGGTGTGAAGTGTTTCCTGATGGAAATTAATATTCGTATTGGTATTTACTTATTAAACAGTTTCGTGATCTGCATATTTCCAAAATGAAAAATGTATAACGATTGTGGTATAACAGCAGTAAAATGAGCTCCAAGTTAATGATTATATTCCGACAGCAGTGCTGAGAGTTTGCCTGCTTGTAGGGGCCAAAGCCAACTATAATCGCCAGCTTCTACTTGACAGTGAATGGAGATTTGCTATCTTTCTTCCAACCTGTATATACTGTTTATCTTACAATTAGTCTGTATATCATGATCTATTATATATTATATTTTAATAATTTCATATTAGAATGTTTATTACTAAAATGCCATACTTCATTTTTCCTTTTGTATGACAAATTATGCCTTGAATAGCGTTGTAATGTACCTTGCATATTAATAAAGATTTCTATTAATAAAGAAATTAGAATATCTTCAAAATAAATGACCCGTTTCGAAACGACTTTCAAATATTTCAATACACAGTTATTCAGATTATAAAAATCCATTTATGGAGAATTTATTCGATAATTTTTTTCCGGAAATTTATTATGATTATATATAGACCGCGAATTTCTGTGCAAAATAAAAATTGTTCAAGCCTACGTTAAGAAACAGAGATTAGGAGAAGATGCATCTCCTCTTTGAATAATTTGCATAAGTGAGAAATAATATATCAACATCATTCAATTCTAATTTTTTTACTATTTTCTCTGCAATTCCGATGAATTGCAATTTTCTCAAAATTTCTTCTCTAAACCAATTGTTCAAAATTCTCAAAACAAACTATACTCCGGTATTAAAAGAATCTCTTCGAGAGCGACCGAATATTATTGCAACTTCGGATAATCGAGGTTCCGTATTTCCGAAATCAATACGCCGAGACAGTATATACGAGTTAGTCGAACGTGACAGCATGGTTGAACATCGTGCATTAAGCCGATCTAATACACGTTCTCGATCGGTATGAAAAATCGTGTAATCCGAATTTAAATGACAAATACCGTGGAAATCCGTGTCCGCGGTCCGTTCACGGTCGTCGATGCGGAAACAAGCGCGACAAACCGTTGGATTTAATTCGGACACATGCCAGAGCAATTACCGACGCACATTTCGAAAGACGTCTTCTTTCGCGCGCCCCCTTACAGGGCATAAAAGGTAGCGGCAGGGGTAGCGGGAGCTAGAGCGGAGTTTGGCTTTGTACCGATTCGCGGTGGCGTTGAAGCCGACAAAAGATAAGCCGTTATTTATAACCGAGCTTACGGGGTCGACTACGAGGCGGGGGTGGCTTTAGGGAAAATAAAATCAGTTCGGGAATCTAGAAAGTCGGGTGTATAACCCTCCGTGGAAGTATCCTTTTCCGTTTACGTTACAAAGGAAAAGGGAGGAGACTCAATTAGTCGAGCGTGACCGTCAACGAAAACGCCTTGTTTGCATTCTCGGTTTTTATTTGTAGTTTGTTTAATGCGGTTGCAGTGACTGCGAAGCCATTAGCGGTCTTGTGGCTTACAATTAACTATAAATACAATGTAATTTATACGAGGTGAGTCATGAAAAACAGAGCACCTGAATTTCTCTGTTAGTATGAAGGACAAACGAAAGTTCCAAGTACTTTCAGCTAATATTTCAATTAAAACTCCGCTATGAAGCAATAAATATGTTTACCGTGACTCTCAAAAAATGTATTTATTTATATCGTAATAACCGAGTGTTAGTTGAAGTACAATAATGATAAATTTATTACAATTTTAATGTTCACTCAATCTTATTTAATATATCCATTAAAATTGTTCTCTTACTGAATGTATACTTTCAAGAGTAGAATTTGAGAAATAAGTTCTGTATATACATTCCACATAAATAATTTAGAAGTTAAGTGGCGAGTCTACAGTACTGAGAACCATCTACTTTCAACTCTCGTGCAAAGGGAAGACTCGAGAACCAAGAATTACTGGCATACTGGTTACATGTTACTTCTGCCTGTTCTCTATTCTCTCTGTTTTTAACTGTCTTGCGTACATTTCGGTATGTTTACTTCAAGACGAGTTGATGACTCCAATTGAGTTCTCTGAATTGTCACTACTTATGAAACTGATTAGTAAATTCTCTATGTGATTCTACAGCAGTTTACAATATATTATATTTGGATGAATTTATTAGAAGAATTTTGACAATATACATTGTATAACACAGATAACATTGACATTGATACAAACGACTATTATACAAACTGTAAATACAATGTAAAATAATAATCAGTGATATAAATCAATGGATCTGAAGAAGAGGAAGACGGCTCTGATGTTGTCTTCATTTAGGTTCGTCCAAACGTATGACTGAATTAACAAAAGTTAAATAGTAGTTTTAAGAAACAGCAATTGTATTTATACACAATCTGGCGTAGTGCTCGTGAGAATTCGTGTAGGATGTTTACACATTTGCAATATAAAGAGAAGTTATTAGATGAAAACGAGATAGAATGGAAAATTCCAGAATGATGAAAATCAGAACAGAAGATTGTCGCCTTGTTTATTGCATTGTTTATTGAGTTAAGCAAGTTGTAATATCTACTTGAGCACAGAATCGTACTCTAAAACAATTTGGACATTTCACCCCAGTGTATAGGGTGTATGTATGTATTCACCCTAATCATTTGTGTAAAAGTAAGAACATATAAGAAAAATACCAAAGCTACCGTTGTTGTCCACCTCCCCTTTTACATCTGCCAAAAGGAGAGCGTAGAAGGCAATATACAGAAATAGAGGCTCGAAGTGTGTGTATAGGGGTTGAGCAGTTATGCGGTTGCTTTAAGATTATACGTTCAGGGGAGAGGGTCGTTCAAACCAGCGCTTAGCAGGAGGAGTAGAATCAGTTATGATAGCCAGCCACAAAAGGCGTCGTCAACAAATATAATAGAATGAACCATAGATCGCGAAAGAGTTCCAGAACATATATTTAATAAATTCCAACTGAAACTGAACATTAGACTTTTTTAAAAATTTAAGATTGAACAGGACCTGCGGAATATGAAAATAAACATTTTTCTACGGCAGGAACGCACACAGGCAACCTTCCTATAACCTCCAGTAGCATAAGCAAAATTCAGACTTTTATATATGTGGCTTAGAACTTTTTAAAAATATTAACATCTATAGTTTGATAAAATTTAGTACGATTATATTAGTTATTCAGGACCTACAAAGACTATTGCCACTAAAGAATAAGAATCTTCGTATAGATTCGTATAGATCTAGTGGGATCGTTCCCACTTTCTAAAAATGAGTACCACAGAAATCGGAAATTGCACAAACATCCGCAGTCTAGTATGAGCACATCGTCTTGTATGTGGAATTGTCGAAATTGTTGCACCGTGTTACAAGAGGGTTGAGTATGTTTCGCTCGTCGATATTGAAAGAGTACTCCATGATTGCTGCAAACACTGAATACTGTTTCTTAACACTTAGCAAACCGAATGGGGAGATCTCCCCACTTTAAAGTAAGTCTGCGACGCGCGCGGTTGGCTAAGTGCTAAGGGTCATGTTTCTCTCCATAAAAATTCCATAGGAATTTTCCTAAACGAAGGAATTTTCTATAAAAATTCATAGGAACTTTCCTGAATGAAGGAATCTCCCATAAAAATTCATAGGAATCTTCCTAAATGAAGGGATATTCTATGACAATTCCACAGGAATTTTCCAGAAACAAAAGCTATTTTTTCTTAAATCTCGGTAACCCACCCGGGGACTGCAAAATGAAAAAAGTTTAAACTAATATACACCGTGCACACTCCGCCGATAAACTTCTCCTATTTAATCTCGCCTCGGAGCCGGCCAACATAGAAACACTGTAACAATAAATCATCGTTACAACCTCAGATATCGGACAGCTTTAAATCCCGAAGCGGAGCGGCATCCTGAAAGTGTATTTCCAATTAAACGTCGGCGAGAGCCAGCTTCGTGAAATCTTGGAATTTCTCCTCGAGAGAAAGAGAGGAAGGAGGAGAAGGAGGAGGGGGAGGAGGAGGAGCAAGAAGCGACAGCGATATTATACTAGTCCCGTTTTATTTCCGAAGAGCCTACTGGAGCGTAACCCGAAGATCCGAGCGGAGACGACGAAGAGATATCTAAAAGTTCGTCTTCGATGGCTCGTCGCTGGGTCGCGAGGGGGTTGTGGGGGGTGAGTGGGTGTCAGGTGGGGGCGGAATGGGGGCGTCACCGGCGGTGAGGGTAAAAGGGAGGGGGGCCGACGAGGGGGGTCGAAGCTTCCAGTCTGCAGAGGGTGCATACCCCCCACCCGACGGGGATGGGTGGTACCCGGTCCTCGAACTGATCAATACCTGAAACACCGCGAGGTATCGTCCCGCTATTTCCGGTGTCCCAACGCGGCCGGAAATGAAGGCGTTAAAAATATATAGAAAGCTCTCTCTCTCTCTCTTCCCCCCTCGCTCTCTCTCTCTCTCTCTCTCTCTCTCTCTCTCTCTCTCTCTCTCTCTCTTTGTGTATACATGGAGACGTATAGGCCAGAATCTGCCGTCAGCAGATAGCACCGCTATATCTTCTCTAGCGAATGTTTAGCAGGGCTTCGATAGTGAGCTCGGGGGATGATTTCTCGTTACGGTTCTCGATAATGTATTTTAGAAGGTAATTACCGCTGTCACTCGAAAAGCAGCTTCATTTTCGAGAATTTTGCTTTTGAGAGGATGTCTGGGTTAGGTCAGGCGAGGGTTTCGGAGGGATGGCTTCGACAGTGTGCTCGTGGGATGATTTCTCCTTACCGTGCTCGACGATATAGGGGAGCGTAGACTAATTTGAACCAACACCTTGGTTCAACCACTATTCTGGGAATGAAAAATATTTCGAGAGTTCATAATGGTATTAACTGATTAGAAATTGTACCTTGAATCTGGTTATTAACGATATCGACATTTATAATTACAACTAACTTTTACATTCGCCATCGACGAAATGCTAAAATGGGAAACGGGAAATCAATACAAATGCAAATTACTTTCTTCGTTAGATACACTGTCAATCTTGATAAATTATTTACAGATGGCATACATTAAAAAATCAAAAAAGGAGACAATAAATATTGCTGAGGAGAGAATGTTAGAATCTCCTACATCTTATTTTTAATATGTTCATCTATAAATATTTTTTATTTAGTGCCTTTTTTAATACAGTTCGTCGTATCGTAGTATCGTTTTCTTTCTAACGCTTACTTCGGGAGACAAATGAGATACAATACACAAATAATAAAATAAATGTACAAAAATAGTATGAATTATCAAGGTTTTTTAATTTTTCTTGTAGCAACAGATTTTATTTTTTCTGTCCTTTTCTGATTTCGCACTGTATGTGTCTATGTGGTCGCTGACCAAAAATGGTAATTCGGTGTACCATCTGTGGCCAAAAGTGACACAAGTGCATTTTCAAACAAGAGAATGAGACAGTAAAATATCACACTTAAACAAATAAATTCACTTCAGTCAAACTAACGCCAGGATACTTAACCCTTAGCAGTCGAGGGATGACTCAGACTCACCACTACACATTGCTGTACCATTATTCACAATATTGTTTACGTTATTAAATGTGTTGGTATCTAATTAATTACTACACACCTGTTGTATGATGTATTATATTCATTTTATATGTACAAAATGAAAAAAATCATATAAAATGAAATTATTCTAGGTCGAAAGAAATGTTTAATTCTCGAGTTAAAATATCTCCGAGTGCGAAGGGTTAATACATCGGAATAAATAATGACAACAAATGGTACATCTACCTTGTTCTTTCTTTTAAAGGAGCAGAGGGTGCGGAAAAAAATCCGCGCGACACAGGTTGCGAAGGGCGTGACCAATCGACGGCGTTGGAACTCCGGATTTGCAAAATCTCCGCGAAGGGGTTGGTTTAATATCAACAGGTAGAAACATCGTGTCCTTGTCCCTACTGGATAAGCCGGTGGCTAAGCGCCGGCGCTGGCTAAACCGCTCGCACCCTCCCGAGGGTGTGACCTATCATCCCCATTGGACCAACCGGACGTGTGAAAAAGAGAGCGAGACACAGTCCTGCGCGGATAAGGCCTTTTTAAATGCTTCGGCACCAGGAGGGGAGAGCCTTATCAACTTGAGATGGGTACGCGTCGAGTGAATTCTTATCGGTTCGATTGATTCGCGATTGATAGTGCGTATAAAGCGGCCCTGGATACGTGATTTACTGGTACACATGTGATTGCGGACGCAGAACATTAATGAACTATTTTATTTGAATTTGATCTGTTCCAAATTTTTATGGATTCTCCAACTCTTTCGTTTTATTAGCATATATTTTTTCCAAGTTAAAAATGTTGATATTCCACAATAATGTAGTTAAAATTAAGAAGGGTTTTGAACACATCGGTGTTCCCCTAGTGCCTGTCTTTCTAAAATAAGTGTATTCATGAGTATTTTGTTGTAAATGTAGACATATGCAAACGTGAAATATGCTGTAAAATATAAATATACTGCTTGGTATGAAGCGGTTGGTTACGCAGTGGAAATTATTGTTCATTATCTATTTATTTAGTCCTGTTGTGTGTGTGTGTTGTGAACAGCATTTAGAAGCAAATTTAGAAAATGGAGGATTAATTAATAAATTCAAACGATAGTCCAGTATAATAATATAAAAGTGCATACTATTAAAATTTCATACATTATTGTCTCTATCGGAATAAAAACGCAAAGGTAAGACTTTTACCTGAAATAGTTTTGTCGCTTTTTCTACAATGCTGCATACTCAAATAGAAACTCAATAATATTAAATGATGTGAACTTAGTGAATTAAGTGAACAATTAACATAATATAAAGACACACTAGAATGTTATATATGCTTACATTATATTCTGTAGAAAAATAAAAACTCAAAATCGATCTTGACTCTAAGATATTATAGTTTATTTTACGCTTTACTGCCAAGGCTAGCAACATTATAATCACTTATCGTTGTATGCTTTATCATCGGTACGTCGACGAGGCACGTTATCGATATAATACCGAGCTGCGGTTGTTCCATCCTCGGGAAGTCCTCAGACACGGTCCTGTCGGATTGAAGAAACGATAAAAAAAGGTTGTAATACAGCGACAGCAGTTGGGGAAAGGGGAAAATATCCGCATGGGTCAGCCAAGAGAGACTTAGACCGGAGAGATGGCCGCCTCAATATCGGCTTTTCGGATACTTGAGATATTTATCTAATGTCTTATATTTTCCACGGAACTGCCCATTCAAATTTCAATTCTTCCTTCGCCGAGAAACATATTCAGCTGTTATTACAGGCCCTCTTTCATCTTTTTGCTCCTTTAAATCAGCATCTCAATTTTCGAAATAGATTAACGTTGTATTTATTTATTTTATTTTATCGTACGTCCACGACTTGAAAGTGCACAAATCGTTTTACGATTTATGTCATTGATTAATCATTACGCTGCAGCTGTTTATGGAATTTTCAATCCGTATCAATCCGTAACAATCAGTAACGTTGAATTTATTAATAGCAGATCAATAAACGAATATAGAACGTGAAACTTCAGTTAAAAATCCGTACCGCTCGTCACTGACACCGATTATCATATATTATAAAATGTTTTATTTTTCAGTTGATAACAAACCTCGTCACAAACCGAATTTCAAAATGGCTCCGCCTCGGTATCTCAGACCAAAATCTAATTTGATCTATGAAAATGATACGTCACGAACGAAATTGTTCGTGGACTAAGTAGTTAAAATTCTCAATTACGTAGACATTAATTTCCTTCGTTAAAAATGATGTGGTTCAGTTAATGTTCCACAATATTACAGATGCATTTCCCTCGTAATATCAACGGATTTTGGTCTACGCCGGGGAATAATACTCTCGACAGGTCTCCGCATGCTCGAGTTATCTCAGGAAGATATCGCGAGGCACATATCCTACGTTACTTATCAAAGATAAGTACTCAGTAGTTTTCAGGACGGTTGGGAGTACTGTTGGCCCACTCATTAATCCGTGCGAGCTCGGTTTCACGGTTCACCATTTCGAAAATCACGAGTTCAGTGCACGTGGGGTTCGTCAGGAAACAAGCACAGTGAAAATGTATCGATTCGGTTGATCAAGTGGGCTTCTTTTAAACAGTGGTTCGTCGCAGGCTGTCCAATGAAAATGTGAATTCCATGGATTTCAAGGTGTTCGATAACAGAGAACATGACGAAACGAGCAGATGCTGTCTGGCTGGCTTTGCTGGCGGTGTTGGTCGTGGCCCTTTCACCTTTGGCGTGCGAGTCCGTGTGCCCTGCGAAATGCGTGTGTCACTACAGCCAGCAGCCACGAGCTGTCATATGCTCGAAGCAGAGTTTGGAATCGTTCCCGGAAAATATTAGCGACCTAGTGAGTAGAACCACACAACCACCTCAGTGTCATTCGCGTGGGTAATGAAAGTTGCGGTTCCCTATGCTTTATCGCGGCGATCATTGAAAATGAGCTAGCACCGACAATGAGTCACCTGTACAAATGCGCTGGTGAAGACAGACGGCAGTATCTAACAGATAACGGGCAGCGATTCGCGGTTTTACGAACACCTCCAGTTTTTACAATAAATGTACAATAGGATAGCTCTTATTTCCGACTTTTTAATTTCTTCTACAGCACCCCCCGGGGTTGTTCCAAATAATTAAAAAAAGTTTGAACATGTTAAACCTTAAAACAATTAATTTAATGCTCATAAAATCGTGTTTCTCGAATGTCTTCTAAACTATTTACCGCGTCGACAAACTCTGTGGATCCGGACAGGCTGCGTCTTTCATGTCATATTACTTTTTCTCATAAAACAAACGGTTGTCGAAAAAATTAAGAAAAATCGTCAAAAATGGAAATGTGTTTTCATTATCGTTCATCAATAAACATTAGCGAACAATGTGTTGCTTTTTTAACTTGCGGAACTTACCTTCTTTTTAATCGCAGATTATTTTGCAGGAAATTGCATATATTCTCTTTGTTAAAAATCAGAAAAATTTTTCGGTTCTACTTTACGCGTGTTCATGGTCTTATAAAGAGTACTGCGTCTCAAAAAATCCTCTAAAATTAACTGTTAAATAAATATGAGTTGATCCGTGGGACCGTTTTTTCTTTAATTATTTGGAACAACCCTAGGGGTGCCGTGACAGAAATTTTGACAAGCGTAAATAAGAGCCACCATAATGTACATTTAGTCCAGATACTGTATTCATAGAAAAGAAAATTCCACGAGAGTTCGCCGAAACGATCCGCGTTTAGGCTATCGCATTGTTACGAGAATACATGTATAGTGGAGCGGCGAAGTGAGCATAGCGTTGAGGAAAGCG